>CM074721.1:113621831-113963381 GCA_037306005.1 Rhinophrynus dorsalis
CATGAATTACGTACTATAGGCAGACTTCCTTCAATGACAGTCAGCAAATGCAGGCAACTGCAAATACAATGTGAATTAAAAAAAAATGCATACATAGATATACCAGACTGCTGTATAAATTTGCCCACCTAATTAATTTTGTTAAACAAATCAAGAGCCACCTATTCGTATTATTATAGTTTCCGTTTAAGATTTAGTAGAGCTTATTTATAAATGCCCATGGCCACTCACTTTTATGTCAATGGGAATTTCCATATAAACACTGTTCAGGTCAGCACTATTACAGTTTAAAGTCCCAAATGTTCTGCATATTTATTGTTGTTAGCTGCTCCTTAATTGAGGTTTAATTGGGACAGAGTTTATCTTTGAAAACACTAACAAATTTAGTAGACAAGCAAATTATAGGCATTCATGTCAAGCCAAAATCATAGGTTGCTACGGAGTTCATGTGAATAGAACTCTTTAATAAGAGGCCAGATTCCAGAATGTTATTGCTTTTGATAACTCCTTGTCAGTGGAAGTGGTGGATGAGAACATATACTGTTGGATAATTTAAAACATTCCTAAAACAGGAATAGGCCCATCACAAAACTGCAACGTTGACAAAATGTGGGTGTAATCTGAATTGCTTTTAACCCTATGAATGCTTCACAATGCATTGAATACACCTGTAGTGTCCTAAGGGCTAAAATTAATGAAAACGTTACATATATAGTGAGTCAGGAGTAAAGATTTAAAATGATTCTGCCACCTTATAAATACAGGTATGTTTTTTTTCAGTAACCAGTGTAATTGGATCCAGTTCACTATCTATGTATTAACTATCTCTAAGGTAATCATAATATAATACAAACTAATGAATACATCTTCACCTGCCATATGATGGCTTCTGGCTTCCATTTAATTGACTTACACATATTCTAAACTGATAACACAATTTTATAGCTCTAGCAAAATCATCAGTAGCAGTAAGTTGTTTGAACTTCATCTACTGAGAACTACAGCTCCCATCATCCTCAACCAGTCAATGGTTGGAGGTCCAACAGTTGACTGCCCCTGAACGGAAACATGGTTTACAAGGCCTAACTGACCCTTAAAGGGATAGTAATGTTTCAAAATTAAAGCAGCTCCAATTAATTTCCATTGTATTTGGGCCATGGAGAGTGTTATTTCAATATTGTCAGAGTTGTAGTTCAAGAGTAATTGAATGATAAAGTATCCTCCTCCCGCCCATTTTACTGATGTAACACTGCTCACCTCAGAACATCAAGTTGGTGTCCAGATGGCTTGCAGATAGGGGCAATCTTCAATTAGCATAAGGGAAAAACCTGTAAAGGAGGGCAGGGATTTAATTGTTCTCACAATAAGAATATTGTCCCTTGCTGTGACCTGTCTGGTTGTAAGAACAGATTCCACATCTGAGGAGAGGTGGCTCACACTGGGTAAAAGGGACAGGAATGGGATACTTTATCATTCAATTACTCTTGAACTACAACTCTATTGAAATAACACTCTCCATGGCCCAGATACTACGAAGATTAATTGGAGCTGCTTTTATTTTGAAACATTAATATTCCTTTAACATTCCCAAAGGGACAAATTGAATTAAAGATGATTTAAGAAATGTATAGGAATTGACAAAAGTATTTTAGGATTTTAAAATGTAATGCCACAAAATTAAAAATAATACTACATTAAAAAAACTTAAAGGAGAATAAAAACTTAATGGTATTCTGCTGGGAACAACAGCAGAGGGAAGGGAGTAGCTATATCTAATTATTTCAAGTAGGCAAGCAGTGCAGCAAAGCCTTGGTGAAAGCAAGCAGGGTACTATATTGCATAGGAAGAGGCACTAGCAGGTTCTAATGCCTTGCTAGTTTGACCTCACTTTATGGTATAAAGTTCTGCCATCCATATCTCCAGAAGACATCAATAACTTAAAGACTATTCAAAGAAGGGCAGAAATTCTACATGAACTACAAAAGGAAGCATATAGTTAAATACTCCAGGGTGGAGAGTCACTAAGCAGTGATACAGAGGCGATAAAGTCGAGATGACTTCTCCAGTTTATCATTTCTCCAATTCTTATGTTATTCTATGGAGCCTATGCAGTACATTTTCTTCAACTTTGGAGATATTAGTGCATAGGCTTTATAGAATAACATAGGAAGTGGAGAAGTGATAAACTGGAGAAGTCATCTGCACTTTATCATCGCTTAGTGAATCTCCCCCTAAACCTTTATGTGTATAGCTTGTAGGATACAAAGGAGAGAAGTGATATGACTGAAACTTTAAATATTTAAAATTATTTTATAATTACAGGATGGATCATTTTTTTCAGAATAAAAGGAACAAGAGGACATGCCCTAAAATTGGTGGGTACTATAAAAAAAAACACTTTACAAAAACCAGTAATACATGCCAGCAAAAGTGGTTAAGGCTAAAACAGTAAACAAATTTAAGAGATATTGGGATTGATATATGGCTAAAATGTTTGCGATTTTAACTAGATAGAGAAATACATAGACTAGATGGGACAACTGCTTCTGATCTGTTATCAATTTCTATCAGTTTCTAAGTTGCTATCACTTTCTAAGTTAATAATCTTAGGTGCATTAGTTGTGGTTCACCAATGTGTTTTTAGATATATTGCTTTTTATGCTCAAAATGACTCCCCTGAACTGGCCCTCTGATTTTAAAGTGTAGAGCAGATAAGATCCAAATAGAAGGCAATCTATATGAATTGACCCACATAACCTTGAATCAATACAGGCTGACAAACAAGTTGAATTTATCAGAGATATTGTCTCACAAAACTTTATTAGAGACTGATATCCAGAGTTTGCGTTCCTATGAGAAACTGAATCACAAAGCTCGCGTTCATCAGAGACTCTGACCCATATATTTTTCAATAAATATTGACTGTCTGAAAGAGACTGGTTTTATAAACCAAATATTGACCCAAAAAGCATACAACTCAAGCAAACTGACACAGAGCCTCACATGAGTATTTTCAGTTTACATTTTAAATAAAAAAGTTTATTCTTTCAATAAATTGTATAGCAAATGGAGAGTTTACCCTAACCTTGCCAGTTGCAGATGGGTCTATACAATCAGCACTGCCCACACTCACATATCCCATCACCAACAAGTTTCATGAGAAAAAGATGGAGGAATCTCTATAGAAATGAATGTAAGTACGGACGTTTCTACAGAGTAAGAAAAGGACAGTAATTTTGAGGGTGGAGGCATGGTCAAAGTGGATTATCAGTGATTGGTATGGTCCTGTACCACATAACTGTAGTGGGAATAAAAGGGAAAGAGAAAATGTATTCTTTTATATTAAAAATTAGGGATGGGTGATAATTTTTGCCTGAAAAGCAATACAGTACTTCCCACCTTCCATGGGAATTCACAAACTGCAGTTTTTTAATAAATTATATTTATGTATTTCCAACCAAATACCTGAAGTTCTGTGGATGTGAAGGAAGCAAAAGAGCATTAAAAATATTTTTGACTGATAAGTGACAGAGTAAGGCAGGCAAGTGACGGGATCCTAGTCTACCTGAGCTGGCGCTAGCTAAGCTTGAGACTCTACTGAGACTGACTGACATATACTACACAGACAGGCATAAATGCATCATATATTGAAGACAAACAGAATGGTACAACTTTACATCCTGTGTTACTTAAATACAACCACTCCTGCATCCATAAAAACAAGAGGGACAAGCATACTGTGGTGAGGTGGAACTTCATCTGCTGCTGTGCATTTTATCTTGTATTGCAAGCTGCTGATTCTGAAGCTAAAAGATCTATACTATACTGTACTGTAAAAATTAACACCGCAGTCCTTGGGAGAGAAATAGAAAGCTGACTGATTTAAACTAGGTACCGGTGTGTGGAGGCAGACAAGTGAGAGAGTTGCTTGATTTATGGAGTACTGGTGCTAGCCAGTTTTATGGATGGTTTCAGGGAGTGTGGGTGTGATTTGTAGACATTGACAATGGCAGGGACAGTTTAAAAACATATTTCGACTGATAGGTTACATAGACCTACACCTGCTCAGAGACTGACGGTTATGGTAACAAAGACACATTGCACATTATTTTCAGACAGGCAAAACATCACTTCACACTCTGACACCTCTGAACAACACATACTAATCCCCCAGCCTTGTCCCACTGCACTGGTAGTCATATAATCATATGTACTGACCCTTTTTCTACTTCTCTGGTGGCCAGTCTTGTCCCATGGTAGCTTGGAACTTGATGGGCAATGGGGGGCCTTCCAGGTGCTGCCAGACAACAGCTCCCATCATTTCCTTCCAGCCTTTATTTTCTAGTCTGAAAGCAGTTAGAAGGCCCACCATCCTAGCCTAGTCCCAAAACTGATAGTGTGCATTTCATAAGCAAAATAATTATAACAAAGAAAAATTTAAATAACTCTAAGAAAAGAGTTAGTGTTACTGTGTTATAATGAACCCCTTAATATAAATTGATATTGTACAAAGTAATGCAAATGTCTTGAATATAATGCAATTAGTCCCCTATCTGCTAACATAACAGTTTTGCATGATATGTTCATCTGAATATACATTTGTTAACATAAAACTAATAGAATCACTAACTGACTATTTACGAGATGATAAATGTTATACAGATATGGACCTTTACTGAGAAAATATAGCCTCATCATTATTCTCAACCAAGTGCCTGGCACAACTAAAGCCAAGTTGATTCTCTGTATTTATTTGGAGTCAGTACTATGTAAAAGATTGTCAGTGCTAGAACACATATTAAAGAGGTTATGAAACAAATAATAATAGTATGTGGACAAATTGAGACAAAAGGAGAACTCATCAATAAAATAACCCTGAATATGAGAATGCAAGTTCAGAATTAAACATTAAAAGAATACATAATAACAATGGGTTAGTATAACTGGTGTCTGACTTGTTGGAACATAAGATCAGTGGATATTTATCTATAAGGGGCATGTCCGATACTGGTGGAGCTTGTTTAAGTCTAAAAAGTATACACAATAATGATGGGAAATGATAGACAAGGTGCTGAGCAGTGTACTGCAATAAAGGATAATACCACAATACCATTACATATAACAGCAGGCATACTAACTATAAGGGTTTTAATGAGTGTTGTGATTTGTTGGAATTGCAACAAAAAAGAGAAAATCTATGTCTAAAAGAATGATAGAATGTATAACCAAACAATACATTACAGGGTTAAATTTTGCATATTATTCATCAGCTCAATGCCCTGGAGGCAGGGAGTGAGAGATGGAAGGGAGATGTGGAGCTGGAGATGTGGATGCTGTGAAAGAAGGAGGTGGGAGGGTGATGTGGATATAGCTCCTAATGTTTCATAGCATTGGAGACATTTAGTCTACCTTGTAAAATGTACCATAATAGCATAACAGTTATAATCCTGATAGTCACAGGGCCAGGAAGATGAGTATATCCCAGCAATATGTGCAAGATGGAGCTTTGCACTGGGAGAGAAGTGCAGTGTGTATCATCTCCAGGTATAGTTTGGGCATAGTTGTTAAATTGATGAGGGAGAAGCAAAATGCCGAAAGCGAGGGCAAGTGTGCTGTGTGCTTATTTAGTGTGTAGTGAAGATTAGTGATTCATTTTCTTTTAACTGGAATGAAGGCACACATGGATTAGTTGGTTCATGCAGGGTCTTTGGCGGTCCTACCTCTATTTTCTTTAGCAATGCAACAGACGCACAGGGAAGAAGGGGTAAATCCTTAAAGAGATTTTGGCAGGAGTGGCTAGGGGAGATTCTTCTTATATTAATATTGATACACTGATGATTTGTTTCTGATTTGGCAGGGAGAATCATCCGAGCTCATAAATGAATTTCTTCCCTCAATCATTTGTCATAACCCATCAGATTTAAGTATACTTAAAGTTCCACTAGTGTTGACTTTCTTGAAGTAAAAGTATACAAACAAGGTGTAACGGTTTGAAAAATAGGGTCTGGGCAGAAGCCAGAGAGCATTGCTGAAGAGTGTCATTCGGGTATGCTGCCAGATAGTTGGGTCCCATACGGCAGCCGAAGCTGAGTTAAAGATGCTGGTCACAAAGCCAGATGTCCGACCCCGGTTGAGCCAGGGCCCTGACCCAGATAGGATGACAAACAGTACTGGAATCAAACACATCACTATAGCCTAAGAGAATCCATAAAGCAGAAGTATACCAATATAGGGAAGATCACCAAAGCAACCTCAGGGAACCACAGGGGCAAACTGCCAGGACCAAATGCAATGAACCTCCCAAAACAGCAGGCTGGGAAAGCTCTGGAGGAAGAGAAATAGTCCAATGTAGGAGATCCTGTAATCCAGGTAGTGGAGCAAATATAGCAAGCTGGAACCTCTCAGAAGGGAGAGGAAAACACCAATCTCTGTGGAGAAAATCTAACCTATAAAGATAGGTTTATGGCAACCTTGGTCAGCATCTGTTACATATATACAGTGTACAGGGCTCAAAATTTCAAGTCCTGAGCTACTAGCCAGGCCTGAAAAATTACTCTCCACCAGTTTACATGCCTAGCCCCACCCATATCCCCGCCTTTAACTCCACCCATCTCACGTTCTCTTTGATGAAATGACACCACTGTTCTATGTTTATTCCGCATAAGGGACAAAAACTGTTCAAAATTCCAACTGTTTTAAGCCCCTGGATGCTAGCAAGGTCTAAAACGCATTAGCCTCTCAAGCATTATATCAGTTGAATGCTTCATTTAGATAATGTAAAGTTTTTAGGACCCACAACTTCTCCCCACAACATGGTACAGTTGATTTGCCACACTTTGCCTTTATACATATAGGCCATAGTAAGCAACGCAATGCTTAACCTGTGAGACAGGGAGACCCGTCCTGTTCTTGCTGATCATGATGGTACTCTCTAAGGCCTTACCCTTAAGTTTAAAAAAGTAGTCATATAGCACTACTATTAATTTAAAGAAGCAGTGTCAGCAGCCCAATTGTTCAACTCAAAGGAAACCTCAATCTTTAGGGGATTTAAGTTATTATTCCTCCCTATTCACTTATGGCATCCCGTTGGTGGAAGTATGTGCTGGCAGAAGGAATGAGGGGGAGAGAGGCAATTTTAAGACAGGTGACTAATTAAGAAGCTACTAAAAAGGTCAGAGAACTAAACTGATATGAAAGAGTCCTGAACTGCTAAACTAAAAATCTCTAAAAATATCACAGTGAAAAACATAAAGTTGGCCTTAATAAGACTTAAATCTGGTAGGTGACAGATCCAGTCTAAGCAGCAAATATTTAACCCTTTTGAGGTATCCATCGCATTGCGTGATTGGTATTTTTGCGTGGCTGGTATTTTAACCCCTCTCAAAGGGTTAAAATACCAGCCATAAATCATGTGTCTTGTCTTGTTGCCTCATTCTGCTTCTGTGTACTGCGGATGAGCGTCGGCTCTATATATGGCACGCATGGGGGGCGGTGTATTGAAATGAAAAACTTGCTGTCTTGGGGCCATCATCCATTGCAGTTTACTACTGCATAGCACTGAGCAACAAACAAAATACTGCAAGCTGCACAAAGCTGGAGGGCTTCTTGTTGTCCAACCCTGGAGTACAGACACAACGGTAATGAGCGCTGCTCTGGGCTCTCTCTCTGTGTGCTGGATGGCTTCTTGTAGTCCATCCCTGGAGTATAGACACAATGGTGATGAGCGCTGCTCTGGGTTCTCTCTCTGCGTTCTGGACGGCTTCTTGTAGTCCAACCCTGGAGTATAGACACAACGGTAATGAGCGCTACTCTGCTCTGTCAGTCTGCATGCAGAGAGAGAGCCCAGAGCAGTGCTCATCACTGCTGTGTATATACTCCAGGGTTGGACTACAAGAAGCCATCCAGCACGCAGAGAGAGAGCCCAGAGCAGTGCTCATCACTGCTGTGTCTATACTCCAGGGTTGGACTACAAGAAGCCATCCAGCACACAGAGAGAGAGCCCAGAGCAGCGCTCATTACCGTTGTGTCTGTACTCCAGGGTTGGACAACAAGAAGCCCTCCAGCTTTGTGCAGCTCGTGGTATTTTGTTTGTTGCTCAGTGCTATGCAGTAGTAAACTGCAATGGATAATGGCCTCAAGACAGCAAGTTTTTCATTACAATACACCACCCCCCATGCGTGCCATATATGGAGCCGACGCTCAACCGCAGTATACAATTGGGCATCTCACCGCTTACAGCAAAGCGGATGAGAGCAGCTTTTTATGTGCATGCAGAGCGCAACGCTCATCTAAGGCACTCGTCCATACAGAAAAATGCTAACATGAAGGGCGTAAAAGAACAGCCACTTGCAGCAATGCGGATGAGGGCAGCTTTTTATGCCGCCCCCTGTAAAGGGCTTCAATTTCCACTCCACTCCAAGGTCTTCAGGATACTGCCATGACCTGCAGAGGGAAGGTCATGACAATGATGTAGTACCTCTGGGCGTAGAGAGTCCAGTACAAAAATAAGGCCTCAATGAAACAGTAAGCCACTACAGAACGTGAGAGCATGACGCTGGACGAGAAGAGGTGAGGGCTTCGTCTCTTGACGTAACTTGTTGACTAAATCACTGGTAATAGCAAGGAACTGATGGGGTTACAATATAGTATCTGGAGGAACTGGGTAGGAGTCAAGAGGAGGATGCATACGGGAGAGGGCATCCGCCTTCACATTCTTGGTGCCAGGCTGGTAAGTGATCAGGAGTGGAAAACGAGAGAAGAAAAGCGCCCAGCGTGCCTGTCTGGGGCGCAGTCTGCGAGCGGACAGGAGGTATTCCAGATTACGGTGGTCTGTGTACACCGTGATCGGGTTCTCTGCTCCCTCCAGGAGATGACGCCATTCCTCCAGTGCCAATTTGATGGCTAGCAGTTCTTTATCACTGACATCGTAGTTTTGTTCGGTTGGGCTTAACCGCTTGGAGAAGTAAGCCACTGGGTGAAGTGTCCTATCAGAACCTGTGCATTGGGAGAGCACAGCACCTGTGGCAATGTTGGAGGCGTCCACTTCCAGAAAGAAAGGCAACAAGGTATCCGGTTGGTGCAGAATAGGTGCTTGTGTAAAGGCTGCCTTTAGTTGGTTGAAAGCTTGCTCTGCCTCCCTGGACCATTGGAACTGCTCCTCCTTTCTTGTGGGTTTGGTAAGAGGGGCGATGAAACGGGAAAAGTCTTGTATGAATCTCCTGTAGAAATTGGAAAGCCAATGAATCGTTGGACGGCCTTTTTGTCGGGAGGTGTGGGCCATTCTAGAACGGCTGCTATCTTTTGTGGATTCATCCGAATGCATCCAGCTGAAATGTGGAACCCGAGGAATTCTATCTCCTTAGCCTCAAATATGCATTTCTCGATCTTGGCATACAGGCTGTGTTCACGGAGACGAGACAACACGGTAGACACTTGGTGTCGGTGTTCCATCAGAGAGTCTGAAAAGACCAGGATGTCATCAAGGTAGATTATTAGAAACCAGTCCAGAAGATCACGGAAAATGTCATTTATGAAGCACTGGAAAGTAGCTGGTGCATTGCATAGTCCAAAAGGCATTACGGTATACTCGAAATGGCCATACCGAGTACGAAAGGCAGTTTTCCACTCATCCTCCTCCCTAATACGCACCAAGTTGTAAGCACTTCTCAGATCGATCTTGGTGAAGATGTTGGCAGTTGAAATACATTCTAGTAATTCCGGAATAAGTGGAAGGGGATAGTGGTTCTTTATGGTAATCTTGTTCAAATCCCGATAGTCCACGCAGGGACGTAACCCTCCATCCTTCTTGGGGACAAAAAAGATCCCAGCTCCTGCTGGTGATGTGGAGGGCTGAATAAACCCCGTTACAAAAAGGCTGATGAGAATTTGATATCAGAAGAGGACCAGACAATACAAGGGTCATGAATCCGTAACCACTGGAAGCCCAGAACAATCGGATATAGGAGGGAAGGTAACACATCAAAACATATGCTCTCCTGGTGATTAGCGGTGGTGGTAAGAAGGATCGGCTTGGTCTCCTGAAGGATTGGGCCAGAGTGTAGTGGACTTTGGTCCGCCATCCGGACTACGAGAGGATGTCTCTTCTTGAGAAGTCAAACGAAAAGAATGTGACGAGCGCACACCGAGAGAGCAAAATAAAGTAATTTGCTCAAGGCATGTGTGGCCCCTCAGGTGCTGCTCAAGTCACGTTTTTCGCTCCCATGTGCCATTGCAGAGAGGAAATTTCCATATTCATATCAGTCTGGTCCCACCCACAGGCAGTCCAGCCCCGAAATGTCAGGCAAATCCTCTCCGCACGAGAAAAACAGCACAACCCCAGACGTACATTTCGGTCTATGTCGACCTCGTCAGTGGGATGCAGCTGTTCCCCTCTAGGCACACAGAAGCAACGGCCCATGCCTGGGATACCCTTCCACTTAGGGAGACAACAAACGAAAAGAATGTGACAAGCGCACGCCAAGAAAGAGCAAAATAAAGTAATTTGCTCAAGGCATGTGTGGCCCCTCAGGTGCTGCTCAAGTCACGTTTTTCGCTCCCATGTGCCATTGCAGAGAGGAAACTTCCATATTCATATCAGTCTGGTCCCACCCACAGGCAGTCCAGCCCTGAAATGTCAAGCAAATCCTCTCCGCACGAGAGAAACAGCACAAGCCCACACATACATTTCTGTCTATGTGGACCTCATCAGTGGGATGCAGCTGTTACCCTCTAAGCACACAGAAGCAACGGCCCATGCCTGGGATACCCTTCCACTTAGGGAGACAACAAACTAAAAGAATGTGACGAGCGCACACGAGAAAGAGCAAAATAAAGTAATTTGCTCAAGGCATGTGTGGCCCCTCAGGTGCTGCTCAAGTCACGTTTTTCACTCCCATGTGCCACTGCAGAGAGGAAATTTCCATATTCATATCAGCCTGGTCCCACCCACAGGCAGTCCAGCCCCGAAATGTCAAGCAAATCCTCTCCGCACAAGAAACAGCACAACCCCAGATGTACGTTTCAGTCTCTGTGGACCTCGTCAGTGGGATGCAGCTATTCCCCTCTAGGCACACAGAAGCAAGGGCCCATGCCTGGGATACCCTTCCACTTAGGGAGACAACAAACGAAAAGAATGTGACGAGCGCACACCGAGAAAGAGCAAAATAAAGTAATTTGCTCAAGGCATGTGTGGCCCCTCAGGTGCTGCTCAAGTCACGTTTTTCGCTCCCATGTGCCATTGCAGAGAGGAAATTTCCATATTCATATCAGTCTGGTCCCACCCACAGAAAGTCCAGCCCCAAAATGTCAGGCAATTCCTCTCTCGCACAAGAGAAACAGCACAACCCCAGACGTACGTTTCGGTCTATGTGGACCTCGTCAGTGGGATGCAGCTGTTCCCCTCTAGGCACACAGAAGCAAGGGCCCAGCTGGACTGTCTGTGGGCGGGACCAGTCTGATATGGACATGGAGATTTCCTCTCTGCAATGGCACATGGGAGTGAAAAACGTGAGTTGTAGCACCATTGAGAGGCTACCATGCCTTAGAACAAGACACTTAATCTTGTTCGTGCTTGATGTGTGCTCCTCACAACTCTTTTTGTCTCCCTAAGTTTAAGGGCATCCCAGGCATGGGCCCTTGCTTCCATGTGCCTAGAGGGATTCGGCTGCACCACACTGATGAGACTCACATAGGCCGAAATGTACATATGAGGTTTTGCCGTTTCTCTTGTGCGGAGAGGATTTGCTTGACATTTCGAAGCTGGACTGTCTGTGGGCGGGACTAGTCTGATATGGACATGAAGATTTTCTCTCTGCAATGGCACATGGGAGTGAAAAACGTGAGTTGTAGCACCATTGAGAGGCTACCATACCTTAGAACAAGACACTTAATCTTGTTCATGCTTGATGTGTGCTCCTCACAACTCTTTTTGTCTCCCTAAGTTTAAGGGCATCCCAGGCATGGGCCCTTGCTTCCATGTGCCTAGAGGGATTCGGCTGCACCACACTGACGAGGCTCACATAGGCCGAAACATACGTCTGTGGTTTTGCCGTTTCTCTCGTGCAGAGAGGATTTGCCTGACATTTCGGAGCTGGACTGTCTGTGGGCGGGACCAGTCTGATATGGACATGGAGATTTCCTGTCTGCAATGGCACATGGGAGTGAAAAACGTGAGTTGTAGCACCATTGAGAGGCTACCATGCCTTAGAACAAGACACTTAATCTTGTTCGTGCTTAATGTGTGCTCCTCACAACTCTTTTTGTCTCCCTAAGTTTAAGGGCATCCCAGGCATGGGCCCTTGCTTCCATGTGCCTAGAGGGATTCGGCTGCACCACACTGATGAGACTCACATAGGCCGAAATGTACATCTGTGGGTTTGCCGTTTCTCTCGTGCGGAGAGGATTTGCTTGACATTTCGGAGCTGGACTGTCTGTGGGTGGGACTAGTCTGATATGGACATGAAGATTTCCTCTCTGCAATGGCACATGGGAGTGAAAAACGTGAGTTGTAGCACCATTGAGAGGCTACCATACCTTAGAACAAGACACTTAATCTTGTTCATGCTTGATGTGTGCTCCTCACAACTCTTTTTGTCTCCCTAAGTTTAAGGGCATCCCAGGCATGGGCCCTTGCTTCCATGTGCCTAGAGGGATTCGGCTGCACCACACTGACGAGGCTCACATAGGCCGAAACGTACGTCTGTGGTTTTGCCGTTTCTCTCGTGCAGAGAGGATTTGCCTGACATTTCGGAGCTGGACTGTCTGTGGGCGGGACCAGTCTGATATGGACATGGAGATTTCCTGTCTGCAATGGCACATGGGAGTGAAAAACGTGAGTTGTAGCACCATTGAGAGGCTACCATGCCTTAGAACAAGACACTTAATCTTGTTCGTGCTTAATGTGTGCTCCTCACAACTCTTTTTGTCTCCCTAAGTTTAAGGGCATCCCAGGCATGGGCCCTTGCTTCCATGTGCCTAGAGGGATTCGGCTGCACCGCACTGACAAGGCTCACATAGGCCAAAACGTATGTCTGTGGTTTTGCCGTTTCTATCGTGCAGAGAGGATTTGCCTGACATTTCGGAGCTGGACTGTCTGTGGGCAGGACCAGTCTGATATGGGGAGGGCAGAGGACAACCGCAGGTTAGGACTACAGCCATGAGCTCTCAGTAGTCAAACAATCTGGTCATAGACAGAAGCACATAATAACGCAGCACCTTAGGAAATAGCAAAAGGCAAGTCAGGGTTAGTCCAAGTCATAACCAGGGAGACAACAATCTGACTCGCAATACAGACAAAGGCAAGGCAAACTCAAGATCAAATGAATACTCACTACTCAATGGGTCAGATACCAGGCTAGTCAGGAATTTGAATAATTAGGCAAGGCCCTCCTAGTTGCCAGCCTATTTAAGTTATCAGGATACAATCAAAACACAAGGGTTGGGTAAAGAAACAAAAGGAGGTAAGCATGACATAAGGACTCTGGGTAGCACATTATTTCAGAAACCTACAGATCATAATTCCATCTTACATGCAGATAGTTGGTATGGCAAAAGAGATGCATTCCCTATTCCTGCTTTCTGAGGGTCATTCGTAACAACAGTCAGCAACAAATCGCTAATCAGCAACTAAATGTTTTGCCAGCACTACATAATGACTGATTTACTGCAGAAATATAATCCTATAGACATCCCCAAAAGGATGGCCTTTTTTACCAACTATTTTCCAGGAAGTGAGGCAGTATCAGGAGTAACTGGTGATTGTGCTCCATGGATCCAACTCTCCCTTTTTATGGAACATCGCTACAGAAGAAGCAAGACCTGATCGACCAATTAAGGAGGATGCACCTGTAACTAATTTATTTTGTCTCTTTCTAAGTTAATTTAAATTGGGACGCTAAAGATGGGTTAACTGCATGACATACAACAATATGTTGACTGGCACTGGACCACTCTGGGGGAGCACTGCAGTATGCTCCTGCTAAGGTGTGCGACATAATTGTGGCGTGCGCAATACTGCACAACATCGCAGTGGATACCAGGCTGCTGGATCACATCCAGGACCCCCCATACATGAAGTGCCCATGTACATCGGGCATGTGTAGGAGACCTTGAGAGGGGCACAGATCAGAGACAGGCTCATCACGGAACACTTCACCTGTGAGTATAACACAGGCATGCAAATAATCCATGCAAGTCCCCCATCAGTCCTGTCACACTAACCACACTGTATATTATGTTCTGTCTCACCCCACAGGAACAGACACAGCACTGCACTGGCAGCAGCATGGCCCCAAACATCAACCATACCATGGACGTGGCAAACTGTGTGTGTGGATTCAAAAACCATCCTCCATTCCACTCTCCACGTTGACATACAGACCTCAAGGATATCACGCACACCCCTAGGAGAAATAAGGTACAACATATAACCCATGTTCATCACCTTACAGGGCTTGATTGACAGCAACTAACTGAATATGCCATGATCGTAGCCTGAGCAACCATGCTAGCCCAGTAGCGAAAGAGTATTATCAAATGTTATGCATTGGATAATACTCTGGCACATCAGGGGTTAAAGGGCCATTGAACTCAATATGGGACCTGTATTGTGCTAGAGCTTAGAAGAGCTGCAGAGGGGTGGATGTACAGTGGTATTGTCACACAATGTAGAGGTCATGAAATGTAGATCAGATTACCAGGGACTCCATGCTGACCTGTGAGTGTGCAGACATATGTGCCCCCAACATGAATACACACATCAACAAATATGTCCTAATAGTTCCATGGAACAAATTACATTGGGCTGCCACTGTCACTTTCGAGTGGCAGCACAATGTCATTACTTCCACGGAGCTCTCAGAACACTTGTTAATGTGTGTATACATGTCAGGGGCATATATCCATAGGGCTGGTTCACATGTCCTTAGTTCTCCACAGAACTGGTTACAGATGAGTACACAACAAATTGTCGAGCAATGGTTTGTGTACTCACCTGTAATTGTGAAAATTGAGGGGATTAAAAAGACTAAATTGTTGTTGCTTGATGATCAGTTCAGGTCAACTGCTCCAAATCCTGTCCTCTTCTTCCACAGGCATCCGTAACATGATCCATCCTTGAACTGAAGATCTTTCATGTGACTGGATTGATGTCTTGACAACACCTTCATGAAGATCACCCCTTGCTGTTTCTGGTGATGTTGTTGGTGATGCAATGTTTGACCTGAGGTTCACACAAACCTCTACTGGAACATTCTCATATAGACACAGAAAACACTAATTCTCAAGTGTTATAACCTGTACAGTTAGGATGATCAGCTACAGAGTTGTCAAACCTTGTGGACAACACATGAGCAGGGCAGCAGTGTTACTGAAGTAGTATGATTTAGTTTCAAAGTACATTTAGTGTTCTCATACAAGTGTTCAATGCATATAGGCAATACACACAGAAAACACATGTACTTTCTAATGTACTTTGAGACACAATAAAGATGAACCATCACCATTCTATCTGTGTCTGTATGAGGATATATTTGAGAACACATTTGTCAATGCGTAACCACACCCAGGATAGAGTATCCCCCATACATGGAAAGGCATCACCCACATCACAGGAGTCCACCACTTGTTTGCCAGTGAGTGGACTCTGTGATGTATCCATGCAAACAGATGTTGGTGGCAGTGATGCACTAATGTGTTGTGGGAGTGATAAAGAGGTGATACAGGGGACATACTTCCACAGTGAATTCCTGTCCACAGTATCTGTATTGCTCAGTATAATCAATTTTCTGAGATATTGCTCCACTTTGATATATCTCAGTACATGGGCTACATCAACGAACAACCAGTCTAAGTGGACATGTGTTATCACTGGTGAAGTCTGTTACACCCTTAGGGAAACAGCAACTTAACTTACTGGAGACCCCAGTGCTCACCCCAGGATATCAATGTGTGTGCTACACATTGAAATCCTAGGTTAAAAACATTGGCTTCTCCAGTAAGTCAGTTGCACAATGAGTGTTTGAATCCCAAACAATATTGATACATGTCCCATTTATCTGTCCTGCTTGTTATGTCCCCGCTAAGTCACATAGCTGTTTGTTTGATTATCCCATTAACCCACTGAGTGCAAGAGTGGTCCCCAACACATTTATTTGCAATGCGTTGCCTACCACTCTGGCACTCAAAGGGTTAAACACAACATATGATGTAGACGAATGTTCAATGTTGTACTATTTGTTGTGCTAAGGGGTATGTTTTGTTGTTCAAATTCAACACACAACATCGCCATATAACACAGTGGTGTAATATGGCTCCAGGGATGTATTTCAAGTTGCATTTGTACAACGGTGTGTGTGTGTGTGTGTGTGTGTGTGTGTGTGTGTGTGTGAACCCATGTTGTAGCATCCCACAAACATTTCACCCAGGCAGAGGTTATGTTCACTGCATTGTATGGCAATGCATTGGAGACAACCCTGCCACCCAAAACATAACTGAAGACACAACAGATCAGACAGGAATCCAAAAAAAAGGTTTTTTTTATTGAGGGGAAAGTTGACAGGTTGGGCCTTTCATTTTTTCCTTTTTGGGTGGGGGGCCTTAGCCTGGGTGCCAGAGGTGGATGCCCTTGTTGGACTCCTGGTAACCCTCTGCCCCCTAGGTTTGGCTTCAGGGGTAACACTGAAGGGGGTGGTGGTTGCAGTAGACCCCTCGGTGGAACACAAGTTCTCCCTCTCCATCCTCAGGTTCTCCCTGTGGTTTATCTCCCTCAACGCCACAAGGACCTGTGTTAACATGTCCATGAGACCAGTCCTGAGCTGGTGGAGTAGTGTGTTCCCCCCCTCCGACTCCAGGGCTTGGATCCTGGTCTCCAATTGGGCAATGTTCCTCCTGGATTGCCTCCTGCTCCTTGTGATGTTGCTGTGAGTACTCCTGCTCGACTGGAGTAGTCTCCTCTGAAGGGCCATACACTCCGCCTCCATCCCTGTGAGGCATGCAGTGCTTGAGGTGGATGTGCCCGGTGTCACTGGTGCTGCTGTTTTCTCTGCTGCCGAGGGTGCTGATTCTTCTGCTGCCGAGGGTGCTGTTTCCTCTGCTGCCGAGGGTGCTGTTTCCTCTGCTGCTGCCAAGAGTGCTGTTTCCACTGCTGCTGCTGAGGGTGCTCTTTCCAATGATGCTGCTGAGGGTGCTGTTTCCAATTATGCTGCTGAGGGTGCTGTTTCCTCTGCTGCTACTGGAGCTGCTGTTTCCTCTGCTGCTGCTGGAGGTGCTGTGGCTGCTGTGACAGCTGTTGGAGTGGCTGGTGCAGATGATGGGCATATGCCCACCACATCAAGTGATCCCGAGCTGCCCAATGATGTGTGTGCTGGTGGAGGTGTGAATATGTCCCTGGGTAGGGGGCGCTGGGGCTCACCTATCAGGCCCAGGTGTGGGTAGTCCAGTGGCCAAGGGTCATATGGTGGCCATTGGTTGGTGCTGGGACCCCACCTGGGATGATAACTTGGGGCATGCTGTGGAGCCATCCAGGAGGGTGGGTTGATGTGGGAGGCATATGGCCCATATTGGGTGGTGGCCACAGTCCCTGGAAGCCATTGCCTCCCTGGCGGTGGTGGTGCTGCTGATGGAGGGTAGTAACTGGTGGAGGTGGCTGGATAGGTCCACCTCTCCTCCTGTGGCATCCAGCCACTGTACTGGGGAGGTGCAGTTTGAAGAGGTGGTGCAGCCTGTGGTGGTCCAGCTTGTAAGGGTGCAGTAGGTGGTGGTGCAGCCTGTGCTGGAGGGGATGGTGATGGTGGGTACGGTGACCACCGGCTGTTCCCCTCCTCTGTGTACTCCTCACTGAGAGGTGACATTGCTTCCTCCACGGTCTCCCGCTGGGCTTGAGGGCCATAAGCTGTGTGGAGAAATAAGATGTTGTGATTAGTGACCTTAACCATATGTTTGTGGAGACAGTTATACTCTGATATGTTGTGACAAAATATATATGTGTTTGGGTTAATCCCCCTGGGTAACCAAAGGTACTCTCACTGCTGAAAGGTGTTGTTTGAGTTATTACGGGTGAAGGTTTCATTTTGAGGTGCAATATCACAGTGGCCCGAAATAGTACAGTGGGGCTATTGCAACACCCTCCCATGTAGATATCTGGTCCCTGTACCAGAGCTGTCCATATGATAGTTAGTGTAGTAACAGCACCACTGTACAGTTTCAGGCCACTGGGATATTGCCCCTGACATATCCATGTCTGTGCTGTGATACCTTTTGAATCAACACACCTTTCAGCAGTAGGAATACCATTGTTTAACTCGGGGGCGGGGGGATCCAACAACATATATTTGTCTTCACAACTTGTAGGGATGGCTATCCCTCCAGGGGGATGGCAAAGGTTAAGTCCACCTTGATGTCAGATTGTAGATATTGTGAAAACAGATGTTGTTCACTGTTAGTCCTATCCCTCCTACCCTCATGGTTGTTCAGATATTGCTCTATGTGACAGATGGAGATTTCAGTCATATGTCCACACAAGGCCTTTTCAGCAGAGCCCAAATCACCCTATTTAGAGAACAATACTTAATTGGAATGGTGTACAGAGTGTGCATGGTTTGTAAGCACACTCTGTGGACCATTCCAAAGAGGTATTTATCTCGAAATGTTGTGACTTTGGCTCTGCTGAAGAGCCTCCATGTGGTAAAATGACAGATATCTCCACCTGTCACATTGAGCAATATCTGTATAACCATGAGTGTTGGTGGGATGGGACATAGATCGAGACACATCTTTTAACAATGGCAATGATATGACATCATGATGACATTACCCATTGCTATCCCATTACAGTCACACACAAGTAGAAATGGTCATATATGTATGTGGATATGTACCCTTCATATGGATACAGTAAAATCCTTCCAAGATGTGAAGCCAGAGAGCAGTTCAGTAGGTGTGATTGCCTTACTGGCTATATATGTGCACCCATCCAACAATACATTGGATTGATATGATGCATATGAACATACCTCGTATACCCCATCTACGTAGAGTGTGATATACTATGTATGTGTATTTGGATGGTAGCAATGTAGGTTGATTTGTGATGGGTGCACATATCTGGCCAGTTAAGGCAATCACATCCAGTGAACTGATCTCTGTGTTCACATCGTGTTGGAACATATTTTGTAACATTTGAATCCTAAGGGCAACAATCCAGCCAGTAGTGAGGGATAGCTTTGATTGAGGCCTGTTTTTTTCTCTGTGTATGAGCCCATCCATCCTTCTGTGTGAGGCAACCGTACTCAATCCTAGATATCCATCAGTCATGGCCTGTTGGTGACCAGGGTACAATGTTTGCTATTTGTTTCCCATGTGTATCCTGCAAAGAGCGGCTGGTGTACCATCCATCCATGGCATCAGCACCCCTGTGGATCCATGTGGGAATCACATATCGTTCTTCATTTTTTTTAATGCCTACAAAATAAAATAAAGATAAAACAAAGTATTACTATCCCTTTAAATATGCTTTGAGTATTTAATTTTGAACTTGTGTTTCCATGATCTGGTTTTCCTATTAATGAGCTTTCATTTTAACCACATTTGTCTATATATTATTATTAGCAGTATTTGAGTTTAATAACCTCTCTATAATATGTGTTCCAGCACTGAACATATTTTACACAGCACTGGCTCCAGACACTAACACGGCACATCAAATTGGTTGTGGCTGTGTCAGGTGCATGGTGGTGAGTAATTATGAGCCTATATTTTTCTCTGTAGTGGTTCATGTCTGCATTACATTTATCATCTCACCTTTGGTCAGTTAGTAACTCTTTTGGGTTCATGTTAACATATATATATTCAGATGAACATAATATTTGAAACTAGATTCAGTCTGTGGTAGCATTGATTGCATTAAATTCTAGACATTTGCATTACTTTGTAAAATATCTTTTTGCATTAAGGGTTTCTTTAAGACATAGTAGCATAGCTTCTTTGTTATAATTCTTATGCTAATGAGATGCACATTGTCAGGTGTGATGTCACTAAGTGGGTGAGATGACAATTTTGGCTGTTTTTGTAGGAAAGGGAATACAATGGAATTTTTTTAATTTGTTTTCTTTAAAGGGATAGTAATGTTTCATAATAAAAGCAGCTCTAATTAATCATCATAGTATTTGGACTTTGGAGAGTGTTATTTCAATTCTGTCAGAGTTGTAGTTCAAGAGTCATTCAATGACAAAGTATCCCCCTCCCACCTCTTTTACTGATGTAACACTGTTCAGCCAGATCAGAAGGGAAGTGCCCAGGTAGACTGCAGAGAGGGACAATCTTCAATTAAGATAAGGGAAAAACCTGAATAACTTGTCGAGGGGGATAGGGCTTTCATTGTTTTTCAAAGGAAGAAGGTTGCTCCCTGCTGTTATCTGTCTGGTCTTACAACCAGATTCCACATCTGAGAAGAGATAGCTTACACTAGGTAAAAGGGGCAGGAGGAGAAACTTTGCTTGTGAATATCTCTCAAACCATAAAGGTTTGAGTGATAAGACTTATATCGTTCTTCATGTTTTTTTAATGCCTACAAAATAAAATAAAGATAAAATGAAGTATTACTATCCCTTTAATGCAACTGAAACATTCACAAATAGATTCATTTTATTAGATTTTTGTCCTAAGTATGCTTCTGCACTACCAACTACTGCCTATTTGACACAGAACATGCAGCCAGGCAGAAGACCCTAAATGCAATGTGAATGCATTCCCTTTTTTTTCATATATACAAAATGAATGAGTATCACAGTATAATACATTTTTATTTGGCTTACATTCAATTTTCAGGATGAGATATCGAGAGCAACAACCTCCTTTATCAAGTCAAAAACAAAGTTACATTTCAAAATGAAGCTAAAATGGTCAATACATGGGTTAAGAAAACACAAACTGGTAAGATACAGATCACACCAGTTTCACTGTAAAAGGGATGTGGAGAAGTGGAAGACAGTCAAAGAGAGGGTGAGAGATAACTCTGTTAAACAGAAACACAGATGAGAAAAAAATCCTAAACTAGTATACTTACTGACAGAATATTAGATTAACTTTTTGATGAGGTATTTTCATAAGTTTAACCCCTAGAGTGCCAGCTACTTACGCCGTACGAGTGGACACAGCTGTACCTGCTGTGCCACGCTCGTACGGCGTAAGAGTGAAATGCGGTCACTGCATGAGCCGGTATAACCGGCTTGCAGTGGCCGCATTTCAAAAAAAAAAATGCCTGGCACTTTTGGGGGGACATGAGGATCACTCCTCATGTCCCCCCTGTTATTGATCTCCCAGCCGATCGCGCTGGGAGATCAATAAAAGAAGAGGAGAAGCGCAGCAGAAGCGCAGCTTCTCCTCTTCCGTCTCTCCTACTCGAACTTCCGGGTAGGAGTGGGCGGGACCGGGGGAAACCTCCTAACGTCATTGGTGACATGATCACCGATGACGTTAGGGAAGTTTCCCTTACCCGATTCACTCCTACCGGTGGTAGGAGTGAAAGGCAGGAGAGCTTCTGCTCTCCTGCAGTCGCCAAATTGGTCTCCCAGCCTATCGGCTGGGAGATCAATTACTTGGGGGACACCAGGAGGGGTCCTGATGTCCCCCACGAGGTCTGAATACAAAAAAAAAAATAAATAAATAAAAAAAAAAACAATAGTAACCCTGTGAGTGCCACAGTGGTCCCCAGCACATTGCTTTGCAATGTGCTGGAGACCCTTGTAGCACTCACAGGGTCATTTCTTTGGGTTTTTTTTTTTTTTTTTTTTTGAAAGACCTCATTGGGGGGATCAGGGGGGGATCCTGATGCCCCTCAATGAGGTCTATTATTAAAAAAAATATATATATTTTTTTTAACCCTGTGTGTGCCACAGGGGGGGTCCAATGCACCCCCCTCCTGTGGCACACACAGGGCTTCTATCATTACTTTGTTACTAGAGATTGTTGGGGGGCCATCAGGATTGGTCCTGATGGCCCCCCCAACAAGCTCTGATTACAAAGTAATAATAAAAAAAAAAATTAACCCTCTGAGTGCCAGAAGGGTCCAATGCATTGCTTTGTAATGCGCTGGAAACCCCTTTGGCACTCACAGGGACATTTATTTTGATTCCTTTTTTTTTTTTTTTAAGACCTCATTGGGGGGAATCAGAGGGGTCCTGATACCCACCAATGAGGTCCATAATAAAAAAAAAGTAAAGAAAAAAAAATTAACCCTGTGTGTGCCACAAGGGGGGCCAATGCAGCCCCCCTTCTGCGGCGCACACACAGGGCATTTATCATTACTTCGTTATCAGAGATTGTTGGGGGGCCATCATGATTGGTCCTGATGGCCCCCCAACAAGCTCTGATTACCAAGTAATGATAAAAAAAAAATTAACCCTCTGAGCGCCAGAAGGGTCCAATGCATTGCTTTGCAATGCGCTGGAGACCCCTTTGGCACTCACAGGGACATTTATTTTGATTCCTTTTTTTTTTTTTTTTAAGACCTCATTGGGGGGAATCAGAGGGGTCCTGATACCCACCGATGAGGTCCATAATAAAAAAAAAGTAAAGAAAAAAAAATTAACCCTGTGTGTGCCACAAGGGGGGCCAATGCAGCCCCCCTTCTGCGGCGCACACACAGGGCATTTATCATTACTTCGTTATCAGAGATTGTTGGGGGGCCATCATGATTGGTCCTGATGGCCCCCCAACAAGCTCTGATTACCAAGTAATGATAAAAAAAAAATTAACCCTCTGAGTGCCACAAGGATCCAATGCATTGCTTTGCAATGCGCTGGAGACCCCTGTGGCACTCTCAGGGTCCCTCTGTTTGTGGACATATATATTTTTTTTTTACTAAGACCTCATTGGGGAGGGATCAGGGGGTCCTTATGCCCCTCAATGAGGTATATAATAAAAAAAAAATTAAAACACAAATTAACCCTGTGTGTGCCACTAGGAGGGGAGTTCAATGCCGACCCCCTTCCTGTGGCACACACAGGACTTTTTATCAACACTGGTAGTCACAGATCTCCCATACACACTATCAAACACTGCCCCACCATCACCACCATCCTTGCTCCTCTGCTCATACCCACACACACTGCCTAATCCCTCACCCTCCCACATACTTTGTTACACTTGTAGTCACAGGTCCGCATGTACACCGGCTGACGCCCTAGCTTCTTTCATCTGTTAGCCATAAAATCACACATACACTGTTTGCTTTACCATTTCTGTTTCACTGGTAGCTACGCTCCTGTAGCGTAAATTGGTATGTCAACCCACAGCAGTGGGGTACCATTTTTCTTAGGCTGGCAAGAAGTCCTCCTAGGAAATCCCACGCCATTGAACCATTTTAGTATCTTTGAAGTGACTGATGTGTAAAACAATTTTTTTTTTTCCTGTAGCACCACATTCTGGAAATAGTTGTGCCAACTAACTTAGGGGTAAAAAGGCAAGTGACCCCTCATTAGATGCGGTAGGTTGTCTTCTTTCCAAAATGGTATGGTTTATCTACCTTTTCTTCAATTCTGATGGTGTTATAGTCATTTTCGTACAGGCAAGTCAGGTTTGAGAAAATGTTAGAAACATCAGAGGTTGTAGTAGGTGTAGTTTTCTACTTCTAGCACCCCCTAAGGTAGTTCAACTCATAATAATGGGGTGTCATTTGACTCCTAAGAGCACTAGCAAACAAATGCAGTTGAAAATTCCATGGTTTTCACAGCGCTCCATACATTTGAAGGGGCAGAAATGTAAATAAATGCAATTTTTTTCCTATATCGCCTCCTTCTGGAAACATTTATGCACACCAGTATTGGGGTAAGAAGGCAAGTGACCCCTCATTAGATGCGGCAGGTTGTCTTCTTTCCAAAATGGTATGGTTTATCTACCTTTTCTTCAATTCTGAATGTGTTATAGCCATTTTTGTACAGGCAAGTCACATTTGAGAAAATGTTAGAAACATCAGAGGTTGTAGTAGGTGTAGTTTTCTACTTCTAGCACCCCCTAAGGTAGGTCAACTCATATCAATGGGGTGTCGTTTGACTCCTAAGAGCACTAGCTAATGAATGCAGTTGAAAATTCCATGGTTTTTACAAAGTTCCATACATTTGAAGGGGCAGAAATGTAAGAAAATGCCTTTTTTTTCACTAGCGCCACCTCCTGGAAGCATTTGTGCATACCAGCCTTTGGGTAAGAAGGCAAGTGACCCCTCATTAGATGCGGAAGGATGTTTTCTTTCCAAAATGGCATTGTTTCTCTACCTTTTCTGCATATCTATTATGGTTATAACTAGTGTTGAGCGAGCATGCTCGGCCGATGCTCGGATCGGCTCGAGCATCGCTCTGCTCGGCACATGGCGGTACTCGTACGAGTACCGCATGTGCTCGCCCGCCATGTTCGGGTCTCCTCCCCGCACGTTTCGCCAATAAACGTGCAGGGAGGCTCTGACATCAGTGTAATGCCAGCAGCCATGTTGGCTGCTGGCATTACACTGATTGGCTGGCCAGAACCCGTGGTCGGGTGCTGTATAGCACCTGACCAGCGAGTTCGGCTCAGTCTTAGCCAGGGAGAGATGAGGATAGGAAGGGAAAGTCAGTGTAGGGAGAAGACAAGCAAATTTGTGAAAAAAAAGACCCAAAAGTCCTTTTTAGGACTACTGTGTGTGGGGGCAGCAGTTTATTTTGTGTGGGGGGAAAAAAACAAAACAAAAAAAAAAATTCATATATTCTGTTTAGTGTGCAAAGTTGCAGATTAGAGCACATTCTGTTTAGTGTGCAAAGTTGCAGATTAGAGCACATTCTGTTTAGTGTGCAAAGTTGCAGATTAGAGCACATTCTGTTAAGTCTTCAAACTGTAAAATATCAAAGTCACATATTCCATTCAGTGTGCTTCGCCGCAGTTTAGCAGCACATTCTGTGTACTGTGCAGAGTTGCAGAATAGGAAGAAATACTGTTAAGTCTTCAAACTAAAATATCAAAGTCACATATTCCATTCAGTGTGCTTCGCCGCAGTTTAGCAGCACATTCTGTGTACTGTGCAGAGTTGCAGAATAGGAAGAAATACTGTTAAGTCTTCAAACTAAAATATCAAAGTCACATATTCCATTCAGTGTGCTTCGCCGCAGTTTAGCAGCACATTCTGTGTACTGTGCAGAGTTGCAGAATAGGAAGAAATACTGTTAAGTCTTCAAACTAAAATATCAAAGTCACATATTCCATTCAGTGTGCGTCACCGCAGTTTAGCAGCATATTCTGTGTACTCTGCACAGTTGCAGAATAGGAAGAAATACTGTTAAGTCTTCAAACTAAAATATCAAAGTCACATATTCCATTCAGTGTGCGTCACCGCAGTTTAGCAGCATATTCTGTGTACTCTGCACAGTTGCAGAATAGGAAGAAATACTGTTAAGTCTTCAAACTAAAATATCAAAGTCACATATTCCATTCAGTGTGCTTCGCCGCAGTTTAGCAGCATATTCTGTGTACTCTGCACAGTTGCAGAATAGGAAGAAATACTGTTAAGTCTTCAAACTAAAATATCAAAGTCACATATTCCATTCAGTGTGCGTCACCGCAGTTTAGCAGCATATTCTGTGTACTCTGCACAGTTGCAGAATAGGAAGAAATACTGTTAAGTCTTCAAACTAAAATATCAAAGTCACATATTCCATTCAGTGTGCGTCACCGCAGTTTAGCAGCACATTCTGTGTACTCTGCACAGTTGCAGAATAGGAAGAAATACTGTTAAGTCTTCAAACTAAAATATCAAAGTCACATATTCCATTCAGTGTGCGTCACCGCAGTTTAGCAGCATATTCTGTGTACTCTGCACAGTTGCAGAATAGGAAGAAATACTGTTAAGTCTTCAAACTAAAATATCAAAGTCACATATTCCATTCAGTGTGCGTCACCGCAGTTTAGCAGCATATTCTGTGTACTCTGCACAGTTGCAGAATAGGAAGAAATACTGTTAAGTCTTCAAACTAAAATATCAAAGTCACATATTCCATTCAGTGTGCTTCGCCGCAGTTTAGCAGCATATTCTGTGTACTCTGCACAGTTGCAGAATAGGAAGAAATACTGTTAAGTCTTCAAACTAAAATATCAAAGTCACATATTCCATTCAGTGTGCGTCACCGCAGTTTAGCAGCATATTCTGTGTACTCTGCACAGTTGCAGAATAGGAAGAAATACTGTTAAGTCTTCAAACTAAAATATCAAAGTCACATATTCCATTCAGTGTGCTTCGCCGCAGTTTAGCAGCATATTCTGTGTACTCTGCACAGTTGCAGAATAGGAAGAAATACTGTTAAGTCTTCAAACTAAAATATCAAAGTCACATATTCCATTCAGTGTGCTTCGCCGCAGTTTAGCAGCATATTCTGTGTACTCTGCACAGTTGCAGAATAGGAAGAAATACTGTTAAGTCTTCAAACTAAAATATCAAAGTCACATATTCCATTCAGTGTGCGTCACCGCAGTTTAGCAGCACATTCTGTGTACTGTGCAGAGTTGCAGATTTGCAGCACATATTCCGTGTAATATGAAGAAGGCGGGTAAAAAGGGACGGGGAAGTGGACGTGATCCTGATAGTTCAGGGCGCGGGTCAGGACGCGGAGAAACTGTGCCTGGTGCCAGAGCACAAGAAAGAAAGACATCCACCATACCTAGCTTCATGTCTCAGTTTACAGGGCGTCGCAGGACATCACTCTCGAGGTCCGACCACTGCGAACAGGTGGTCGGTTGGATGTCAGCTGATACTGCTTCCAGTCGGTTAAGCACCACCCTGTCTTCCACCAAGTCCACTCTCAGTAGCCAAGAGTCTGGTCAACATAATCCTCACTCTGATCATCCTTCCTCCCACCATAGACGGTCTGGTCAAAGAAGTGATCCCACACTGGGATATAGTGAGGAGCTCGTCTCATCACCAATCCTTCATTTGACCCTCTCTCCAAGCACGCTTGCAGAGGAACATGACATCTTGTGCCCTGATTCACAACCTCTAGAGGGTACCCAATCACAAGAAGATGACAGATGTGAACGGCATTTAAGGTCAAAGGAAGTAGTGGACAGGGGCGGATTGTGGTCAGATACTGGCCCGGGGCATTTTTAAAAACACTGGCCCATTAGTTGGTATTCCATGATACATGCATATGATATATGTATGTATGTGTGTGTATATGTAAATGTATAATAAATAAATACTGCCGCGGTGGGCATATGATGGCCACTACGTAGCTATATATGGACACAGGCACATGGGGACTAGTAGGTGGCACCGGGTAATGTTTTTTAGGGGGCATATGGTGGCCAGTGTGGTTATACATGGGCACAGGGAGGTGGTTGGGGGCAAAAGCTGGCATATGGAGGCAGTCATTGAGTAGATGGGAACACATTTGGGAAGCTGCTAGTCTACATAGGGTGTTTTGGAGGATATGGGGATTACTGAGTTGTATGGACATGTGGAGGCATTTAGGGGTAGAAGGGGGCTACAATAGCTGTGTGTGGGTGTCTGATTGAGTCATGATCTCATAATTGTGGAACATTAAGAACCCTTTTAATGCCAGAGGGATACCCAGTGTGCAAAGTGCTGGATATTCCTCTGGTACTCAAAGGGTTAAAATCACAGATGTTCAAAGTAAGAGAAAATGTGTCCTTAAGCCTTGCTCAACTATTCAAATGGGGAAATTAAAATTCAGCATATTCCCATTGATTTAAATGGGGCTTTTGACCTCCTTGAATAGAAGGGGTTAAAAGCCCCATTTAAATCAATGGGAATATGCTGAATTTTAATTTCCCCATTTGAGTGGTTGATTTCCTCAAAACTAATCCTCATTAACTTGATGAGCAAGGCTCAAGGACACATTTTCTCTGACTTTGAACATCTGTGATTTAACCCTTTGAGTGCCAGAGGAATATCCAGCACTTTGCACACTGGGTATCCCTCTGGCATTCAAAGGGTTCTTAATGTTCCACAATTATGAGATCATGACTCAGGATTACAAAAAAAATCCAAAACAAGAAGAAAAAAAACAAGACGACTGAACGGAATGAGAGTGATTTACTTACTGATAAAGGTCCGGGGGAGGACTGGAGCGGGAGGCTGAGTCCGACAGAGAGGAGCAGGGCAGCAACAGCACAGCAGCTACAGGAGGCAAGTTAACACGCTGAAAAGACTGTTTTTAACCCTTTCAGAGCCAGAGGATGCAATGCTTTGTGTATCCCTCTGGTACTGAAAGGGTTAACACGCACACTGTATTTTCAGTTTGCTAGCATTAACAATAACAAGGCAGGCTCACCCGCGGCACCTATCACATGCAGAGCAGCAGCCTCTTTTACACTGTGTCACTACCTGTGACACTTCCATGGGGCTGGAGCCTAAACTGTAATGTTGTGGAGCAGCCCTCCCGTTCAAGCAGCCACCGGCCCACCGGGGCATGCCCGAATGCCCGATAGCACAATCCGCCCCTGGTAGTGGATGATGATGATGATGATGAGACACAGTTGCCATTAAATCAACCACTATTACTGTCTCAAGACCTTGTTGAGGAGGATGATATACAGTTGTCAATGACTGAGTATGTGGTGGGATCAAGACATGAGGAGGATGATCAGAGTGAGGAAGTGGAGGAGGACTTGGTGGACGATGAGGTGACTGACCCCACCTGGGAAGGTGTAGAGCCGAGCGATGACAGCAGTCCTGAGGGTGAGCCATCTGCAGCACCGCAACAGGCTGGAAGAGGCAGTGGTGTGGCTACAGAAAGAAGGCGGACCGCACCAAACCGGCCCGCAAATGTTCCACGGAGCACCCCCTTGCATAAATCTACCTTGCCAAGGGGTAGGTGTTCCGCGGTATGGCGTTTTTTTAAGGAAAGTGCGGACGACAAAAGAATTGTAGTTTGCAACCTGTGCCACACCAGAATGAGCTGAGGCATGAACACTAGAAACCTCACCACCACCAGCATGATCCGACACATGGCATCCAAGCACCGTAGTAAGTGGGAGGAACGCCTGGATCGCCCATCTGTGTCTGCAGGCCACACCACTGCCTCCTCTTCCCCTGTTTTCGGTGCCGGCCAATCGCCTGTCGAAGGCGCAGGCCCGCATACCTCCCGCCCTGCACCTGTACCATCTGAAGCACCATCAGCGACCACATCCACTTCCCTGTCCCAGCGTAGCGTCCAAATGTCGTTACCCCAGGCATTTGAGCGCAAGCGAAAATACCCAGCCACCCACCCACAGGCCATAGCACTAACCTCACACCTTTCCAAATTACTGGCCATCGAAATGCTGCCATTTAGGCTTGTGGAGACTGAGTCCTTCCGCAGCCTGATGGCAGCAGCTGTCCCTCGGTACGCGGTCCCCAGCCGCCACTACTTTTCCCGGTGTGCCATCCCCGCATTACACCACCATGTGTCCCGTAACAACAGGGGATTAGTCACCAGACCGAGCAGTGGCTCTCGCCACTCAACCTGCAACCAGGCATGGTTGTGTGTGATAATGGGCGTAACTTGGTGGCGGCTTTGGAGCTCGGCAAGCTCACACACGTACCATGCCTAGCGCATGTATTTAATTTAGTGGTTCAGCGATTTCTAAAAATCTACCCCAATGTGCATGATCTCTTGACCAAGGTGCGCCGCGTGTGTGCACATTTCCGTAAGTCATCTACAGCTTCAGCCGGCCTGTTGAAGCTGCAGCAGCGCTTACAATTGCCAGCTCACCGGCTGCTGTGTGACGTGAGCACGCGCTGGAACTCCACCTTCCACATGTTGGCCCGGCTTTGTGAGCAGCAGAGGGCAGTAGTGGAGTACCAGCTGTTACACGGTCGTCGCCTCTCCGTTCAACTTCCTGTAATCAGAAGTGAGGAGTGGGAATGGATGTCAGACCTCTGTGAGGTTTTACGCAATTTTGAGGAATCGACACAGATGGTGAGCGGCGATAACGCTATTATCAGTGTAACCATCCCACTTCTGTGTCTACTGAAACGCTCGCTGCTCACAATTAAAACTGACGCTTTGCATGTGGAAGAGGTGGAAATGCGGGAGGAAGAGCTTACACAAGGTGATAGCCAGAGCACCCTCACTTCGTCTTCTCAGCGACAATTGGAGGAGGCGGAGGAGGAGGAGGAAGACACGGTTGCCTCCGCTACAGAGGGTAGCCATGGAACTTTAGTTCCATCTCTTCAGCGTGGGTGGGCAGAAGAGGAGGAAGAGGATGAGGAGATTGAGAGTCATCCTCCTGGTGAGGACAGCGAAATCTTGACTGTTGGTACTCTGGCACACATGGCTGACTTTATGTTAGGCTGCCTTTCCCGTGACCCACGCGTTATACGCATTTTAGACAACACGGATTACTGGGTGTTCACCCTTCTGGACCCCCGCTACAAAGAGAATTTCTCATCTCTCATTCCTCCGGTGGAGAGGACAAGCAAAATGGTGCAATACCAGAAGGTTCTTGTTGAAAAATTGCTCCAAAATTTTCCATCTGACAACGCTGGCGGCAGAGTACGTGCTACCTTGGCCAACAGAGAAGGGGAGAAAAGGGGAGCACACAGCAGTTCCGAGAAAGGCAGGGCAACACTCTCCAAGGCGTGGGACACCTTCATGACACCCCGCCAGCACCCTCACCCTGATGCGCAGCCTAGTGTCACAAGGAGGGAAAAGTTTTGGAAGATGGTGAAGGAGTACGTAGCAGACCGTGTCAGCGTCCTCAATGATCCCTCTGTGCCTTACAACTACTGGGTGTCCAAGCTGGACACGTGGTATGAACTGGCACTCTACGCCTTGGAGGTGCTGGCCTGCCCTGCCGCCAGCGTTCTGTCTGAGCGGGTATTTAGTGCTGCTGGTGGCATCATAACAGATAAGCGTATCCGCCTTTCCACCGACAATGCTGATAGGTTGACACTTATAAAAATGAACAAGGCCTGGATTTCCCCTCACTTCTCCACTCCACTGGAGGAAAGCCCTGGGGGAACATAAACTCACTTTATATATGTTATTTACAATGATGGGAATACTCTGTATTCCCATTCACCCCTTCCACCCAAAAAACGGGTATATGGTTGACTCTTAATCTTCTCATCCTCCTCCTCCTCTTCCATATGCCCTGTGATATAATTTTTATATAGGGCCAGCTCACCAGCGGGCCCTGTGATATAATTTTTATATAGGGCCAGCTCACCAGCGGGCCCTGTTTGACAACTTTTTGTATAGGTCAGCTCACCAGCGGGCCTTCTCATATAATGTTTTATTGGGTCAGCTCTCTAGCGGGCCCTCTCATATAATGTTTTATAGCGTCAGCTCACTAGCGGGCCTTCGCATATAATGTTTAGGATGGTCAGCTCCGCAGCAGACCCTCACCCATAATGTTTTAGATGGTCGGCTCAGCGCACGTTTCCCTCTTAATCATGGCCCCAGTTCTGAAAAATCGAGGAAATTTTTTGGAGAATTTGCCTCTGCGCACGTTTCACTCTTAATCATGGCCTCAGTTCAGAAAAATCAAGGAAATTTTTGGGAGAATTTGCCTCTGCGCACGTTTCCCTCTTAATCATGGCCTCAGTTCAGAAAAATCGAGGAAATTTTTGGGAGAATTTGCAGATGATATACAAGTAAATATACAGCAAATACTGTTTGGTAACAATTTTTCGCCTAAAGTCGTTTTTATTTTCCTTTTTGTGTGTTTTACGGTCAGTCTGTAAAAATGGCGTACTACGGGCGAAAGATCGTTCCCAGCAGCGATGTTGGAGTCCAAGATGCATCCAGACATCCTCCCTATGCTGTCCCTGAACCATTTCTGTGGTGTTTCCATCATTTTCTGCCCTTTTCCTATGGACCAGGCACCCTCCCCTCATCAGAGCAGGGGGTGCCTGGTGTAATGTTCGAGTCCTCCCATTGACTTCAATGGGGCTCGGGTGCTCGGCCGAGCACTCGAGCCTCCGGGGGTGCTCGGTCAGAGCACCCGAACACCCGAGCATTGGGGTGCTCGCTCATCACTAGTTATAACCATTTTAGTGCAAGCAGATAATTTCAAAAACAAAAGTGTCAGGTTTACGTACGTGTTCCTAGCACCCACATATTGTATGTTAACCCACACAAATAGGCTACCATTTTTCTCATGTTGGTAGCAGGTACTGAATACAGCAGGAAATGTTATGGTTTTCAAAGATTTTAGTATCTTTGAAGTGGTGGAAATGTAAAAAAACATGTATTTATTCCCATAGCACCACCTTTTGGAAATATTTGTGCACTTCAGCCCAGGGGGTAGAAAGGCAAGTGACCCCTCAATTGATGCGGGAGAATGTCTACTTTCCAAAATGGTATACCTTTTATACCTTTCCTTCATGTCTCTAACAGTTATGGACATTTTAGTACAAGCCGCCATTTTCGAAGAAGCAAACAGGTAGGTGTAGTGATGTGCTTCTGGCACCCCTAAGGTAGGTCGACTCATTCCAGTGGGGTGTCATTTTTCTCCTAAGAGCACTAGCTAATGAATACAGTTGGAAATGCCATGGTTTTCACAAATTTCAGTACATTTGAAGGGGCAGAAATGTAAGAAAATGCCTTTTTTTTTCATTAGCGCCACCTTCTGGAGGCATTTGTGCACTCCAGGCTTGGGGTAACAAGGCAAGTAACCCATCATTAGATGCGGCAGGGTGTCTTCTTTTCAAAATGGTATGGTTTGTGTACCCTTTCTTCACTTCTGTAGTTGTTATAACCATTTGGGTACAGACAAGTAATTTTTGAGAAAATGTTAGAAAAATTTGAGGTTGTAGTAGGTGTCGTTTTGCACTTCTAGCGCCCCCTGAGGTAGTTGAACTCATACCAATGGGGTGTCATTTTTCTCCTAAGAGTGCTAGCTAATGAATACAGTTGGAAATGCCATTGTTTGCACAAATTTCAGTACATTTGAAGGGGCAGAAATGTAAGAAAATGCCTTTTTTTTCATTAGCGCCACCTTCTGGAGGCATTTGTGCACTCCAGGCTTGGGGTAACAAAGCAAGTCACCCATCAATAGATGCGTCAGGGTGTCTTCTTTTCAAAATTGTATGGTTTGTGTACCCTTTCTTCACTTTTGTAGTTGTTATAACCATTTGTGTACAGACAAGTAATGTTTGAGAAAATGTTAGAAAAATTTAAGGTTGTAGTAGGTGTCGTTTTGCACTTCTAGCGCCCCCTGAGGTAGTTAAACTCATACCAATGGGGTGTCATTTTTCTCCTAAGAGCACTAGCTAATGAATGCAGTTGGGAATGCCATGGTTTGCACAAATTTCAGTACATTTGAAGGGGCAGAAATGTAAGAAAATGCCTTTTTTTTTATTAGCGCCACCTTCTGGAGGCATTTGTGCACTCCAGGCTTGGGGTAACAAGGCAAGTCACCCATCATTAGATGCGGCAGGGTGTCTTCTTTTCAAAATGGTATGGTTTGTGTACCCTTTCTTCACTTCTGTAGTTGTTATAACCATTTGGGAACAGACAAGTAATGTTTGAGAAAATGTTAGAAACATTTGAGGTTGTAGTAGGTGTCATTTTGCACTTCTAGCGCCCCCTGAGGCAGTTGAACTCATACCAATGGGGTGTCATTTTTCTCCTAAGAGCGCTAGCTAATGAATACAGTTGGAAATTCCATAGTTTTCACAAATTTCAGTACATTTGAAGGGGCAGAAATGTAAGAAAATGCCTTTTTTTTCCATTAGCGCCACCTTCTGGAGGCATTTGTGCACTCCAGGCTTGAGGTAACAAGGCAAGTCACCCATCATTAGATGCGGCAGGGTGTCTTCTTTTCAAAATGGTATGGTTTGTGTACCCTTTCTTCATTTCTGTAGTTGTTATAACCATTTGTGTACAGACAAGTAATGTTTGAGAAAATGTTAGAAAAATTTGAGGTTGTAGTAGGTGTCATTTTGCACTTCTAACGCCCCCTGAGGTAGTTAAACTCATACCAATGGGGTGTCATTTTTCTCCTAAGAGCACTAGCTAATGAATACAGTTGGAAATGCCATGGTTTTCACAAATTTCAGTACATTTGAAGGGGCAGAAATGTAAGAAAATGCCTTTTTTTTCATTAGCGTCATCTTCTGGAGGCATTTGTGCACACCAGGCTTGGGGTAAGAAGGCAAGTTACCCCTCATTAGATGCGGCAGGTTGTCTACTTTTCCGAAATATATAGTTTTATATAGTTATTCCACTGTTTTAGGGTAGTTTTACCACAAAAACCCTAGAATGCGCATATTAGTTTATAAAGTTGAAAATGTCATTTTGCGCTGCTGGTGATTAGGGCTCTACGCTAGCCATGGACGTAGGTAAAACTATACAAATTTGGTATTTGTTTACTCAGGGGACTTGGGGCTTTTCCAAATAATTGAAACTTTTTCAATCAAGGTAAATGTTTTTGATACATATTATGTGATTTTAGGAAAATTTGTAAATTTTCACTTTTTTTTGTCATTATGACATCATAGCTTTTTGCAGGATGTAAAATTCTCTTCATGTAAGGTACCACGAGAAAGTTCAATTCGTTCTGAAAAAAACAATATATAGTTTTCCATATTTAACTAAAAATCCACAGAGAAAATCAAGCATAAACAGAAGGATAGCAAAAATGCTGAAAAAGTGTCTGGCCTGCAGGGTACAGGAAATGGCCCAAGCCTCTGGCACTGAAGGGGTTAACGTAGGGAAGAATTATCAAAACAGACAACACAAGGATTCTTTATAGATACAATCCCCTTGGACCTCTGATTATGGCACTGTGAGTAAACTACATATGTTTCTAGTGCTTCACAGGCTATGCAATTAATCTGCAAGGAACACTGGACTATTTTGGATATTAAAGGTAATATGCTGGTTTGTTTCAAACTCGAGCATCAGCTTATGGAAACATTTTTGATTAGGTAATCTCTGGAAAATCAGCAAATAAGCAGAATAAACATAAAAATCACTTAAGATAGCACCTGAAACTGAAGGCCAAAAACCCTCTCACAGATCTTGAAGATGGACCTCAATCAACCTTACCTAGAGAAGCAGAAAAAATAATCGCAGGCCGCAAACTGCTCTTTACAGCATATTTAAAAAGCTGCCTTTGTTCATTTGTAAATAGCATCTCACCTTACATGCATTAGCAATATTTTAATGATCAACATGCAGAAACATTTAAGAATATTTTTATAAATCTCCCCCTAAGTAACATGCTGTGCAGGGATTAAAAATACAGTGCTATAATGTGTCCTCAAAATATAACAGCAAATTTCTTTAAAACCATGTATTTCAATATGGGTTTTAATTCTCTGTAAAAGCCTCTTAAAGCGGAACTATCACTGAAAATAAAGTGTCCCCAAATCATTATGCATATAGAGATATGCATATCCATACTAGTATTACCCTGAATAAGTCTGGCAATATTAATAAATCCAACTCCTTCCAGATGCACAGACAGGCATCAGTGCAGACATTTTGCCAAACAGACATCTGTGCACCTGCGCTGTCAGTCCCGGTCTCTTCTAGGAGGTGTTGCATTGTACCTTAAAGTTCAGTAAGGAACTGACGGTGCCGGCACACAGATGCCGGTACAGCATGATGCCTGTCTGTGAATCTGGGAACTTGTTGGTTTTTCAATAACGCCAGACTGAATATTCAGGATAATACTAGTATGAATATGCATGTCTCTATATGCATAATTTTTTGGGGGGCACTTTATTTTCAGTGATAGTTCCACTTTAAGGACCAGAGAGGTGTGCATCGTATTGCTTTGCAATGTGTTGCACACCATTCTGGTACTTAAGGGGTTAATGTTTATGTTCAGAATGGACTGGCTTGAAACAACAATAAAAATGACTAAACAAAAGATTTGTGCATAAAATAGTTACTATTAAACTGCTTTAAAAATATAGCATAGTATGCTACACAGTTACTAAGCAACTTTGCACAACTACATTTTTTTTTGTATCAAGAGATTTTTATTGAAAATCAGAACATGAGACAACCAGTTACAAATAGAATTAAAATGACAAGGATTAACTTCATCTCGTGGCATACTTAATTCACAACAAGCAAACATATTTATCAATATAGTACATCACTAATCATGCATATGTGACACAATTGTAACTCTCTATATATAGTATACAGAAATAATAAATGATAATTGAGTCCGTACTATTCCCCAAATTTACCAATTAAAGTAAATAAACACTGATCTCCCACCAGGCCAGTGCCAGTTAGCATGTATGACAGTGAGTAGAGGAAATAAGAAGTATTATATAGGAGAAAGAACAAAGACTAGATAATGACGGAAAGGAACAGAAAGTGAAAGAGAGAAAGAGAAACACCTGTGTACTATGGGCCCAAGCTAGTATCTATAGCGATAGTGTGACCAAAACGGCACGCTAAGACAGCAAGGAAACTGCACCAACCTACTGGTCCAATTATCCATAGTCCACCTCCCAATAATCCAGAGGATGATCGAACACAACGAAGTAGCTAGGTCCGAACATTCTTTCATACTGTCATCAGCCAGTGCTTAGAAGCATAAACCAGAGACAAGTGGATATCTCCCCAGAGTCTAGCCTGCGGGTAAGCTAGAGCTGAGCTGTACAATCAGTTGGTATGGTTACCCAGAATTAGAATGTGGTCAAAAGTGATGGATAAGATAGACAGACAATGGTCCAGGAGACCCGCGGTTTCCCCCTTGTCCTCCAAAAGGACTGCCAAGGGGCCCATGTGGAACGAAAAGATTCCATTGTACCATTAGATAAAGCATACAGCCGTTCCATGTCATACATTCCCTGCACTCCAGCCATCCACACCTGAAGCAACGGAGCCTGTGCTGATCTCTAGGTCTTTGGGATCAGGTGTCTCGCCAGGGCTAGATTTGTAATTAAGCATAGCAGGCATCTGCCTACAGGCGCTCCCCACAGAGGGGCGGCTGTCATTGGGATCATCCTTTGTTGCCTCCCCCGCCTGGCACCACAACATCATGGTGAGGTCTGTGCCTTCTTCAACACAGACCTGTAGCTGCTGAGCTCTCTCGTCGGCTCTTTATTAATACAGAGAGCTGGGAGATAACATAATTTCCCAGTGCTCTGCATTAATGAAGAGAAGACTGCACAGGAGCTCCAGCAGCACAGCAGAAGGAGGCACAGAACTCTCCTACCGCTGGCCCACCTGGGAGGAGGAAGGAAACGGAAACTGGGGGACACAATGTGAGGATAATGTGGAGATGATGGGGGCAATGTGAGGGTAATAAGGAGATGATGGGGGGCAATGTGAGGGAAATATGGAGCTGATGGGGGCTATGTGAGGGCAATATGGAGATGATAAGGGCTATGTGGAGATGATGGGGGCAAGTTGGAGATGATGGGGGCAATGTGGAGATGATGGGGGCAAGTTGGAGCTAATGGGGGGCAATGTGAGGGCAATATGGAGCTGATGGGGGCAATGTGAGGGCAATATGGAGATGATGGGTGCAATGGGGAGATTAGGAGCATTGTGGAGGTGTCCAGTGGAGATGGCCAATGGGGGGGTGATTCAGATTTCTGTGCCTACAGGCTCCTGAGATGTAAATCCGGCCCTGCGTCTCGCCTGATGTAACATAAACAAAAGCAGGACTTTGGAAGAAGAAGGAACCAAGGGAGGTGCAGGTATGATAAGGAGCAAACAAAGTAGGGGGTCTGAGGTCAATGTGAGCAAAAGTATAGAATTAATGCTAGAAATCACCTCAGCCCAGAAATCCCTTATAACAGGGCAGATCCACCAAAGGTGGAATAGATAGTCATCTGCTCCTGAACACCTCCAGCATGATGATGAGACCGCTGAATAGAACCTATGAAGGACCACTGGGGTGTAATACCATCTTGTGAAAAGTTTATAGCTGGATTCCTTCACCAAGGTATTTGGAGTACATCTGAGGGTTTTGCGCAGGATCACATACCAGTGACCCAGAGGATAGGAGATCTCCAAATCTGTTTCCCAATCCTGTATATAAGAAAGCTTGCTGTAAACAATAAAAGTGGGAAGGAGTAGGAAACGATAAAGTTTGGCAAGCGGTTTGGAGAATGGAGTAGCAGAGAAAAAGGTTTTCTGAAATGCAGTTATGTCTCTGACTATATATCCTTTTGCAATCAGTGTTCCCAGGTAGTGTCTGACCTGCTGATAGCCCCACTGATGTGAGGTCAGAAGAGAATGAGCAGAAGCTAGGGAATCAAAAGGTACGACACCCGAAGTCATCAGCAAAGATTGTAAGGTATGAATCCCCTTCCTCTGCCAATCTAAGAAAGGCTGCCCCTGGACACCCAGTAGAAATCTGGTGTTACCAACAATCAATAACAAGGGAGAAGGGAAGAGCGCAGCCAAAACCAAGGAGTTAAAAGAGTCCTATTGCTTCAACAAGTGGAGGAGAACAGGGTGCGAAGGACAAATAGCTGGTCTGTCCCTCGGAGATAACCACATCAAGTTGGGAGTTACAGTATTAGGAAAATGAAGACACACCACTAGAATCCTTAGCAGGGTGGGAAACAAGGTCTGTGAGAAGGGAGACTGCAGCCACAGTGTAGTAGAAGGTTACGCTAGGGAGAGAGATCCCCCCCTTTATTCACCAGTAGATACAGTTGACTCGCGGGTGCCCTGGGTTTCTTGTAAGCCCAAATAAAAGCATTAATTGAAGATTGTAATTTATACAGTTGGGTTCTATTGAAATCAAGAGGCATGGTCTTAAAGAGGTACAAATGTTTTGGCAATTAAATAATTTTAACTAGGACACAAAGAGCATATTCCACCACTGGAGGTTCTCTAGAAGGTTATTGCAAATGTGTTTGTATTTGAGGGTCACAGTAGATCTTATATCAGAGGCTAAATATATACCTAAGTATTTAATTTTATCTGGAGGCCACCTGAATGGGAATTTGTTCTTTAGAAACCTACATTGCAAAGTGGACAAATTTATATTGAAGATCTCTGATTTATGAGTATTCACTTTAAAGTTTGAAATAGCACTAAACTCTTTGAATAAAGCCATTAGAGCTGTCAAAGATTCAACTGGTTTAGACAAAAATAGTAAAACATCATCCGCAAATGTTGACAACTTAGTCTCACCTCCTAGATACAGGAGACCAAATATATTAGTGTGCTTGCGGATCGCCTGAAGCAGAGGCTCCAGAGAAAGTATAAAAATCAAGGAAGACAGTGGACATCCCTATCTTGTCCCATTTGTTATGGAAAAAGAGGAAGAAAAGTAACCGTTGATTTTCAAACTCGCTGTTAGTGAGGAGTAAAGGCACATTATGCCATGCTTACCCCTAGAGCTCAGTCCCAACCGGTCAAGAAGGACATCTACGTATAACCATCTCACTCTGTCCAATGCCTTTTCAGCATCCACAGTGAGCATCAGAGAAGGGATTTTCTGGGCTAGAGCCGTATGCAGTAATGCCAAAGCCTTTCTCTCCCAGGGACAAAACCTGACTGGTTAGGGTGAATGATTTGAGGAAGACAGGGCTTCAATCTTTCAGTGATTAAGTTAGCAAAAAACTTGATATCATTGTTCAGCAGAGAAATAGGGAGATAATTCGCACATATGGATGGATCTTTGTCTTGTTTGGGGTATAAGGGTGATGTGAGCTTCCATAGCGGAAGGTCCAAAATGTTCTCCATTCAATATTGCATTAAGGGATCATAGCATATAAGGAGCCACGATATCAGAGAAACTTTTGTAATACGAAACTGTCCAGTCTGGGACATTTGCCCCTCTTGGCATCACGTATCACATCTTCCAATTCCTTTTGGGTGAAGGGGGAATCTAAAAGGTCCAAAATATCTGTTGGATGCCTTCTGACATCCACTTTCCACAATTTGATGTTTCAGTGTCATTAATTCAGAATCGCTGAGAGGCTGCTTCAGATTATACAGATCCTCAAAAAATGTCTGAAATGCCTCCGACATTGCTGGAAAAGTATGGCACATTTTGCCTGTGGCGTCTTTTACTTGCAGAATGTAGTTGTCTCTGCATTTGATCTTCACAATACGGGCCAGCAATCAACTGCATTTGTTACCCTGAATGTAGTGAGAGTAATGGGACCACATAAAGGATTTAGTAGCAACTGACGAATAATGGCCTGCAGTTTCCTTCCTAACATCCACTATGCCTTGATAGGTCAACAGGTCACCAGTACACTTGTGTTGATCCGTTAGGGTTTTCAGACGTGAAAGCAACCTATTAAGAAAAGCTTGTATTTGCTTCTTACGATTTGCACCCATAGCCATGAGGTGTCCTCGTATTACGCATTTATGTGCTTCCCATAATGAAACATCAGAAGCTACCAAACCATCATTAATCTCACAATAGTCAGACAACCACTTCGATATTTGTGTATGCGCCTCCGGGCCTAGAAGTTAATTCTCCATGCATTGGTACCCTGAAGGCTATCAGATAATTGGAAATCCATTCCAATTGGCGCATGATCTGTCATGTAATTTGGCCCACAAAAGCATCTTTCAAAGTGTGCAATTTATGTTGTTCCATCCAGAGAAAATCTATGCACAAATATCGGGCATGACAAGGTGAATAGTAACTATAATCTCTAGCTGTTGAGCGCAACTACATTTTTAACAAAAAAAACTGCATTAACCTTTTGAATGCTACAGAGGTATCCAATGCATTGCACTGCAATGTTTTGTATATCTCTCTGCACTCACAAGTTAAACATAAGCAGTAAATAAGAGAAAGGGAAGTAAAGGGAAGATGCAGACACATCTCTCAACTGTGGTATTAAATAAATAGGATGACAGAGTGGGTGTTACCACTTGTTCACACCCAGGAACACGGAAGTATCTTTACTTCCTGTAAACCATTTCCTGCTATAGCTCCACCTCACACAGCCAGTATATAATAATAATAATAATAATAATCCTTTATTTATATAGAGCACACAGATTCCGCAGCGCGGTCCCCATTGGGGCTCACAATCTAAATTCACCTATCAGTATGTTTTTTGGAGTGTGGGAGGAAACCGGAGTACCCGAAGGAAACCCACGCAAACACAGTGAGAACATACAAACTCATTGCAGATGTTGTCCTTGGTGGGATGCTTCTTACTTAACCCTATGCTTCCCAAACACACTTTATTTTCTTCATTTATAAACCACTAATATGAATCTATAAGACATGCTTACAGGTCATTTGGATCTGCTGTCATGCTGCCCTTACAATGCTCCTGAAATTTATGTTGGTTTGCCTAGAATTACTGTGCATTTTACTTCTGTATATAAGGCCTAAAATATATTTCTGAGTAGCAATCTTTTTTTTCAAATAAAAGCCATTTGAAAATATTATACCCAAAGATATCACCTAAGACTGAGTGGAATAATATGGTACCTACGTGGTTTAAAGTTCTGCCCTTTTGGAGAAGTGACAAGTAATAATAGATTGCAGTAGCAGTAAATCTCACACAGCATTTACAATGTAATCCAAATCCTCCCCTTTTGAATGTGTACCAAGGGAAGTTGATGAGCTGGAGAGATGTGCTGAGGTGTATAAATAGCCTGTTTAGACTGGATTACAAAGAATAAATTATGCATTGCACTTTAATGAATTTACTTGTCAGCAGGAGAAAAAAAAGAGATTGCAAACAATTCTGTTCCAGCAGATCTTTTTACATTCTTTATACCTCTGCAATCCAGAGTGACCCTGTCAAAGCTATTATGCAAACCTCCTAAAAAAGCTTATTATGACTGATGGTAATATAGGCATTCAGCAGGGGCAGATTGTAGTGTACTACATACTGAGAGATTATTTTAAACTGGCCCACTAGCTGGTATTGTGCTCTATGTAAGTGTATATATATTAAATACAATCCTAGCAACTCCTAACGATTATCCCCATTCTCTCTCACCCCAGCCTATTTCTCCACTTTTCCCATGTCCCCAGTCTATTACCCCTCTCTCTTTCTACCCTAAGCCTACTTGACTGCTACCCCCTTCATCTTCCAGTCAATTCAATCCCGTCTCTTTTCCCCCGTATCCTGCTCCTCCCCCCCAATGCTTTTCCTCCTCTTTCCTAATATTTTTCCCTCAGACCTCCTCAATCCTCTTTTTTGCTCCCAGCACCTTGACTTCCTCTATTTTTCCCCCCTTTCTTCTCTCTCCCTTGCTTTGCAGTGGCCATTTCCCTGATGGTCCAGTGTGGGAATTAAGAGTTCTGTGCAGCCTCTGACACAGATCTTCATATCTGCTCTCCCTTGCAGTCTCCATACAGCACAGGAATACAGGGCACTAAGATATAATGTCATATTCTAGCTCTCTGCATTAGCAGACATTGTGAGGACTGTGACAGAACTCTGGAGGTCTGTGCTACCTCTCATTCAAAACATTGTGGGCCACATGAGCGGAGGGTGAATTTTATATCTGGGGACGTTAACAAAAGCCCTCTTTACCAGGACATATTTGACGTTTGAATGTTTACAATATAGTAGATATACCACCGTTTTGATGTGAGACACTTATGGACAAGGCTTCCATTTTGATGAGCGCAGTAATGCAGTGTTCTCTTTCTCATGTAGAAACTACTGTGGTAATATGGCGATCCTATTATTAACTTTAAATTACTTTGTAATATTTTGCCTATTTTTGAGATACCACATATCATACAATTTAGAGAGTGCTGCACTAGTTATAACACTGAGCATTTATTTGATAGAGTGGCATACTAGTGATACTATGGAGTTTATAATTGATAGAGTGCTACATTAGTCATACTATATAGTTTATAAGTTAAAAGGATCTACACTAGGGATACCTCAGAGCTTACAACTGAAATGGATATATTGTAATGATACCACAGAGTTTATAATAGCAATGGCTACACTAATGATACCCAGAGCTTACAACTCAAAATAAGTAACACAGTAGATATGATAAATAGATACCCTATAGGTAATGAATGCCTGTTTATTTAATATAATATACCTCTATTACTTATCTGGTACCTTTCTATATATTGCAGTATATATTAAAAGCAGCAGATAGGATACACAGTTGCCCTATTGGTAATGAATGCCTATGCAATACATACAATAGGCATTCATAAGCTTCAGGGTACCTACACGCAGACACACACATGTATGTACATATACACACACATAAACACAAATGGACACACAATAGTAGTAGTAGTATAGTAGTAATTTAGGTTGAAAAAAGACTTGCGTCCATCCAGTTCAACCCTTTTCCTATTCCTGTTTACCATCGCTGACCCAAAAGAAGGCATCTCAACAAGCCCTAACTAAATATTAATCCCAATACTAACGTGCATAGCCCTCTATATTATGCTCTTTTAAATAAGTATCCAGGCCCCTTTTAAAGGCATCTAATGTATTTGATAGCACCACCTCCTCCGGAAGTGCATTCCATACCTTTATTGTCCTTACTGTAAAGAAACCCTTCCGCTGTTGTAGATTAAATCTCCTTTCCTCAAGTCTAAGCGGGTGGCCCCTTGTCCTGTGTACTGTTCTGTTAATGAACAGGTCTTTTGAAAGCCCTTTATATGGGCCTTGAACATATTTATATAGTGTTATCATATCCCCTCTAAGACGCCGTTTCTCTAGTGTGTACAAGTTTAACTTTTCTAGTCTCTCTTCATAACTAAAACTTTCCATTCCCCTTACTAGTTTTGTAGCCCTCCTCTGCACTCTCTCTAGTTCCATAATGTCCTTCTTCAGAAAGGGCGCCCAGAATTGAACAGCATATTCTAGGTGGGGTCTTACCATGGACCTGTAAAGAGGCATAATTATATCTTCCTCCCTTGAGTCAATACCCCTTTTAATACATGCCAATATCTTATTGGCCTTTGCAGCTGCCAGCTGGCACTGCATGCTACTGCTAAGTCTATTGTCTACCATTACTCCTAAATCCTTTTCATTAGTAGATTTCCCCAGAGAAACACCATTTAAACTATATGTTGCATTTTTATTATTATACCCAAAATGCATAACTACATACAAGCACATAGAAACATACACACAGACACACATATGCACACACAGACACACACATACACACTCAGTAAACATACACACATACTTGCACATGCACTCATACATACATTCACATTCTACACATAAATACACATACATACGTACACATACACACATGCACACACACATACACACACACATAAACACTTTCTGTCCTGTGTGGTATCAGCACCCGGTAAATGTAATGCAAACAAAGGTATGGGTAGTGTTGAAAACAACGTTATTGCTACCCTACCCTGTGTTATAATGAAATGCTGCAGTATTCCATCGGACACTTAAATGTGGTTTGTCCATGTAGCCAGTTACTTTTCTCTTTATGTTGAGTCTGTACTCATTATTCTGCCTACTGCATAGCAGTAGTAGCTTGCCATAAACCCCCTTCACTATGTGCAACCAGAATTTTGGATGTGTAAAATGATAAGCTGGTAGAGCTGCAAAACAAAACCTGCAACATCTAAATTTGTCACACTGCTTCTCTCTGCTCACTTCCCCTAATGCAGTTTGTATACAAGCATCAAGTGCAGATAGCAAGTAAGTAAAGTACAGACAAAAGGTTGTGCAACCCCAAGGGGTTAATTATCTACAGCCCAATTACGTTTCAACAAGGGGAAGGTATTCTCTGCCCATGGTGGGCAGGTCAGGTAAGATCCTCTGAACTCCCCAACCAGCCCATGACCATGCAGCCCACCTGGGGATCTTCAGTCTTCTGACAGGATGATTTTCCCCTGGCCTTCAGTGTGTAACAATGGCACTGTAGTCTGATGGGAAGCTATACACTCCTGGAACATAAAATCACAGGTCCAAGACATACTGCAGCTATAAGGTCTCTTTCACACTGGTGACAAAAATGCAGTAGCTTCCTCCATCACCATGTTCTTTGAATCACATTCTCCTGCTTTCCACCTGAGTAGGCATTGGCAAAACATTCTTCCTCAGAAGTGAAAGAGGTGAAAAATAGACTTCCTGCCATGCAGGAAGTTTTTCTCAAAAAGTCCCAGTTTACTTTTGTGATCACTTTATTGAAATGGATGATAACAATGTGTCCCTGCCCCCCCCCCACACACACATACACTTGTGGAAAAAACAAAGGACCATACCTGATGAATCTTACTATAATGGTACCATGACATGTACCAACTGGTGAACGAAATGTCAGCATGCTTTGGGCAGTATTTTCACGAGTCCAATAAAAGCAACGAGCAATACATTCTTACACATTTGTTGGACCCCCCACTTTAAACAAAATTACAGAATGTCTACCAAAGTATGATCAATTTGTGCCAAGGCATGATCAGCAACATTAGATTTTGTCAAAAGAATTAAAGATATGCTTATTGAACAAGTGGAGGATGCATTGTGGAGGATGAGAGAGAGAATGTTAGGGCCAGAAAAAAAAATAGTAGAAGCATAGTGAAAAAGAAGTAAACAAAGGGTTCATAGCAGCAGCAGCAACAACATATTCAACAATATCCCAATATATTTAAGAACACATGTCATAGTTATCGCAGAAAGAAATTCATGTGTGTCAGGGGTGGTAATTGTAATGTAACATATGTGGTGGTAGTGGTGACACATCTCTATGAGACTTGCTCCCAGAGTATGAGTTGGTATCTGATACACACGGCTCCTAGGACTGGTCTCATTGCATGTGAGATGGTTACAGCATACTTGCAGATATCTGTGATCTAGGCAGAAACAATGACCCCATTGACTTATTGGCAAACAAAACAGTGTGTGTGGCCAGCACTTATGTGCACTGTCATGGATATCCTTAGCTGCTCACCAGCAAGCAGACAGTTTGAGAGGGTTTTCAGTGCAATAGGTTATATTGCTAATGACCACAATATATGGCTTCAAGCAGCAGTGAAGGGAGACTTACATTTCTAAAATTGCACCAGCATCTAATACCATCTGAGTATAGGAAACAGAACTAGACAAAAACACACAAGACAGGGAAACCAGGAGACAGGAGAATGTGATAACAGATAGCAACATGCTTAGCTTTTGGATCCCGAGTGAAGTATCTCCATATTGTGGACTTCATGGACTGCAGGCTTCCCGAGGAGCTGCTACTATTACTGGGGCTAGATTTTGATCTAATTCTACAGCTAATACTACTACGTGTTAGAGGTGCAGCACTTCCAGCAGAAGCACTCATCCAAGCTAAAGTTGTGGATGCTAATAACCTGTTGTTGCTGCTTGTTACTCAACATTTGTGCATGTGACTCAGTGGGGCTTGACCTTGGAAGAGGAGATGATGCTGATGATGATTGACAGGATTACTTTATTTTTAGGCATTTTTGCTTGGCCAGGGTTGGACTTTCCAATAGTTTTCTCAAACAGTTTATAGACAGGCACAGTGCTCATTTTCAGTGTTGGTAGATTGAGCCTTTGCCTTTCAGCTAACTTTCTTGCCATTATCTCCCTCACTCTCAACTCCATCAGTATCTGAAGGAGAGGAGGATGTTGGAGGGATTTATTCTAGATCTACATAATCATCATCAGTCATCAGCAGGTCATTCTCAGCATCACCCTCCACTTCTTGCACACTACCTTTATATTCCTCTAAGCTTTTAGAGGTGTCAACCAATTTCTTTTTTACTTTTACTTTCACAAAGTTTACTACTACTTTGAGGGCAAGTGTTTTGCTGTTTGTTTGCCTCACTGTCAGATGTAGCAGTTGGTTCAACTGCTATACCTTCCTCCATTATGCCATCATCAACACTAGAATGTGACTCAATTTCGTCTTCAATGTACTTCTTATATGTTTTTTTTATTCTATAGTACTGGCACTGGTGGTGGTGGTGGGGGTGGAACTTTTGGTGGGACCTTGACAAACTGCATCCTTCCCAGGAGGAAAGGGATCATCATCATGTATTGCACACACTGCAGTAACAATTATTGCAGTCAATTTTTGAACCACCACTTTACTCCCACACCCCTGCATTACTTCTCCTTCCCCCCTCCCCCTGTCCATCATGCTTTTGCCGGACATTACTCAACTTCTGTGTGAGATTTTACTCTATAGTACACAACAGAACTGAAGGAGTGTGATGTTTAGCCTTGGCCCTTAACAAAATACTCAATCTTATCTGCTATCTATCAAGTCTACCTTGGTCACACAGCTCATGCCAGGGTTCCAGTCAGCTGTCTATCACTATATATATATATATATATATATATATATATATATATATATATATATATATACAGGTCTCAAAACTTCCACTCGCCACTAGCCAATGGCAAGTGAAAATTTAGCCCTGGCGAGTAGAAATTCAGCCCAGGTGGGTATATTATGGCTTGCAGTGGCGAGTAACTTTTCAGGTCTGGCTAGTAGCAAAGGACTTCAAATTTTAAGCCCTGTATATATATATATATATATATAGTTAAGATTGTAGCTATATTTGTCCAGAGATGTAGATGTAAAATAACAAACAAAATTAATATCTTGTAATACCTTTTTTATTGAACTAACAAGCCAAAAATGATGTGAGAGGCCCTGAGCACAAACAAAAACACAATGGCCTGTTCTCTGGCAAGTCATGGCTCAAGAGCATCACATTTTAGCTCTCTACTGCCATTACAGAGGAGAAATTTCCACATATATATTAGACTAATCCCACCCATACGGGCGGTCCAATACCAAAATGATGAGCAAGTCTCCTCCGCACGGAAAAAAACAGCTAACCCCAGACGTACGTTTCGGCCTTATTTTGGGCCTCGTCAGTGATGTGCAGCAGGCTTCCCTAGGCACTGAGAGCAAGGGGTCCACATCTGGATTACCCTTTACACTTAGGGAGAGACCCTAAGTGTTTCACAGAAACAAGCCAAAAATGATGTGAGAGGCTTTGAGCACGAACAAAAGCACAATGGCCTGTTCTCCGGCTAGTCACCGCTCAAGAGCATCACATTTTAGCTCTCTAGTGCCATTACAAAGGAGAAATTTCCACATACATATTAGACTAATCCCACCCATAAGGGCGATCCAGTACCAAAATGATGGGCAAGTCTCCTCTGCACGGAAAAAAACGCTAACCCCAGACGTACGTTTCGGCCTTATTTTGGGCATCATCAGTGAGGTGAAGTTAGCTTCCCTAGCCACCGAGAGCAAGGGGTCCACGTCTGGATTACCCTTTACACTTAGGGAGAGACCCTAAGTGTTTCGCAGAAACAATCCAAAAATGATGTGAGAGGCTCTGAGCACGAACAAAAGCACAATGGCCTGTTCTCCAGCTAGTCACCACTCAAGAGCATCACATTTTAGCTCTCTAGTGCCATTACAGAGGAGAAATTTCCACATACATATTAGACTAATCCCACCCATAAGGGCGGTCCAGTACCAAAATGATGGGCAAGTCTCCTCTGCACAGAAAAACCAGCTAACCCAAGACATACGTTTTGTCCTTATTTTGGGACTCGTCAGTGAGGTGCAGCTGCCTTCCCTAGGCTCTGAGAGCAAGGGGTCCACGTCTGGATTACCCTTTACACTTAGGGAGAGACCCTAAGTGTTTCGCAGAAACAATCCAAAAATGATGTAAGAGACTCTGAGAACGAACAAAAGCACAATGGCCTGTTCTCCAGCTAGTCACCGCTCAAGAGCATCACATTTTAGCTCTCTAGTGCCATTACAGAGGAGAAATTTCTCCATACATATTAGACTAATCCCACCCATAAGGCGGTCCAGTACCAAATGATGGGCAAGTCTCCTCTGCACAGAAAGACCAGCTAACCCCAGACATACGTTTCTGCCTTATTTTGGGACTCGTCAGTGAGGTGCAGCTGGCTTGCCCAGGCACTGAAAGCAAGGGGTTCACATCTGGATTATCCTTCACACTTAGGGAGAGACCCTAATGTTTTGCAGAAAAAAGCCAAAAATGATGTGAGAGGCTCTGAGCACGAACAAAAGCACAATGGCCTGTTCTCCAGCTAGTCACCACTCAAGAGCATCACATTTTAGCTCTCTAGTGCCATTACAGAGGAGAAATTTCCACATACATATTAGACTAATCCCACCCATAAGGGCGGTCCAGTACCAAAATGATGGGCAAGTCTCCTCTGCACGGAAAAAACCCGCTAACCCCAGACGTACGTTTCGGCCTTATTTTGGGCCTCGTCAGTGAGGTGCAGCTGGCTTCTCTAGGCACTGAGAGCAAGGGGTCCACGTCTGGATTACCCTTTTCACTTAGGGAGAGACCCTAAGTGTTTCGCAGAAACAAGCCAAAAATGATGTGAGAGGCTCTGAGCACGAACAAAAGCACAATGGCCTGTTCTCCGGCTAGTCACCGCTCAAGAGCATCACATTTTAGCTCTCTAGTGCCATTACAAAGAAGAAATTTCCACATACATATTAGACTAATCCCACCCATAAAGGTGGTCCAGTACAAAAATGATGGGCAAGTCTCCTCTGCATGGAAAAACCAGCTAACCCCAGACATACGTTTCGGACTTATTTTGGGACTCGTAAGTGAAGTGCAGCTGGCTTCCCTAGGCTCTGAGAGCAAGGGGTCCACGTCTGGATTACCCTTTACACTTAGGGAGAGACCCTAAGTGTTTTGTAGAAACAATCCAAAAAGGATGTGAGAGACTCTGAGCACGAACAAAAGCACAATGGCCTGTTCTCTGGCTAGTCATGGCTCAAGAGCATCACAATTTAGCTCTCTAGTGCCATTACAGAGGAGAAATTTCCACATACATATTAGACTAATCCCACCCATAAGGACGATCCAGTACCAAAATGATGGGCAAGTCTCCTCTGCACGGAAGAAACCGCTAACCAAAGACATACATTTTGGCCTTATTTTGGGACTCGTCAGTGAGGTGCAGCTGGCTTCCCTAGGCTCTGAGAGCAAGGGGTCCACGTCTGGATTACTCTTTACACTTAGGGAGAGACCCTAAGTGTTTCGCAGAAACAATCCAAAAATGATGTGAGAGACTCTGAGCACGAACAAAAGCACAATGGCCTGTTCTCCAGCTAGTCACCGCTCAAGAGCATCACATTTTAGCTCTCTAGTGCCATTACAGAGGAGAAATTTCCACATACATATTAGACTAATCCCACCCATAAGGGCGGTCCACTACCAAAACGATGGGAAAGTCTCCTCTGCACGGAAAAAACAGCTAACCCCAGACGTACGTTTCGGACTTATTTTGGGCCTCGTCAGTGAGGTGCAGTTGGCTTCCCTATGCTCTGAGAGCAAGGGGTCCACGTCTGGATTACCCTTTACACTTAGGGAGAGACCCTAAGTGTTTCGCAGAAACAATCCAAAAAGGATGTGAGAGACTATGAGCACGAACAAAAGCACAATGGCCTTTTCTCTGGCTAATCATGGCTCAAGAGCATCACAATTTAGCTCTCTAGTGCCATTACAGAGGAGAAATTTCCACATACATATTAGACTAATCCCACCCATAAGGGCGATCCAGTACCAAAATGATGGGCAAGTCTCCTCTGCACGGAAAAAAACGCTAACCCCAGACGTACGTTTCGGCCTTATTTTGGGCCTCGTCAGTGAGGTGAAGTTAGCTTCCCTAGCCACTGAGAGCAAGGGGTCCACGTCTGGATTACCCTTTACACTTAGGGAGAGACCCTAAGTGTTTCTCGGAAACAATCCAAAAATGATGTAAGAGACTCTGAGCACGAACAAAAGCACAATGGCCTGTTCTCCAGCTAGTCACCGCTCAAGAGCATCACATTTTAGCTCTCTAGTGCCATTACAGAGGAGAAATTTCCACATACATATTAGACTAATCCCACCCATAAGGGCGGTCCACTACCAAAATGATGGTCAAGTCTCCTCTGCACGGAAAAAACAGCTAACCCCAGACGTACGTTTCGGACTTATTTTGGGCCTCATCAGTGAGGTGCAGTTGGCTTCCCTATGCACTGAGAGCAAGGGGTCCACGTCTGGATTACCCTTTACACTTAGGGAGAGACCCTGAGTGTTTCGCAGAAACAAGCCAAAAATGATGTGAGAGACTCTGAGCACGAACAAAAGCACAATGGCCTGTTCTCCAGCTAGTCAACGCTCAAGAGCATCACATTTTAGTTCTCTAGTGCCATTACAGAGGAGAGATTTCCACATACATATTAGACGAATCCCACCCATAAGGCGGTCCAGTACCAAATGATGGGCAAGTCTCCTCTGCACAGAAAAACCATCTAACCCCAGACATACGTTTCTGCCTTATTTTGGGACTCGTCAGTGAGGTGCAGCTGGCTTGCCCAAGCACTGAAAGCAAGGGGTCCACATCTGGATTATCCTTTACACTTAGGGAGAGACCCTAATGTTTTGCAGAAACAAGCCAAAAATTATGTGAGAGGGTCTGAGCACAAACAAAAGCACAATGGCCTGTTCTCTGGCTAGTCATGGCTCAAGAGCATCACAATTTAGCTCTCTAGTGCCATTACAGAGGAGAAATTTCCACATACATATTAGACTAATCCCACCCATAAGGACGATCCAGTACCAAAATGATGGGCAAGTCTCCTCTGCACGGAAGAAACCGCTAACCCCAGACATACATTTTGGCCTTATTTTGGGACTCGTCAGTGAGGTGCAGCTGGCTTCCCTAGGCTCTGAGAGCAAGGGGTCCACGTCTGGATTACTCTTTACACTTAAGGAGAGACTGTAAGTGTTTCGCAGAAACAATCCAAAAATGATGTGAGAGACTCTGAGCACGAACAAAAGCACAATGGCCTGTTCTCCAGCTAGTCACCGCTCAAGAGCATCACATTTTAGCTCTCTAGTGCCATTACAGAGGAGAAATTTCCACATACATATTAGACTAATCCCACACATAAGGGCGGTCCACTACCAAAATGATGGGCAAGTCTCCTCTGCACGGAAAAAACAGCTAACCCCAGACGTACGTTTCGGACTTATTTTGGGCCTCGTCAGTGAGGTGCAGTTGGCTTCCCTATGCACTGAGAGCAAGGGGTCCACGTCTGGATAACCCTTTACACTTAGGGAGAGACCCTAAGTGTTTTGCAGAAACAATCCAAAATGGATGTGAGAGACTATGAGCACGAACAAAAGCACAATGGCCTGTTCTCTGGCTAATCATGGCTCAAGAGCATCACAATTTAGCTCTCTAGTGCCATTACAGAGGAGAAATTTCCACATACATATTAGACTAATCCCACCCATAAGGGCGATCCAGTACCAAAATGATGGGCAAGTCTCCTCTGCACGGAAAAAACGCTAACCCCAGACGTACGTTTCGGCCTTATTTTGGGCCTCATCAGTGAGGTGCAGTTGGCTTCCCTATGCACTGAGAGCAAGGGGTCCACGTCTGGATTACCCTTTACACTTAGGGAGAGACCCTGAGTGTTTCGCAGAAACAAGCCAAAAATGATGTGAGAGACTCTGAGCACGAACAAAAGCACAATGGCCTGTTCTTCAGCTAGTCAACGCTCAAGAGCATCACATTTTAGTTCTCTAGTGCCATTACAGAGGAGAAATTTCCACATACATATTAGACGAATCCCACCCATAAGGCGGTCCAGTACCAAATGATGGGCAAGTCTCTTCTGCACAGAAAAACCAGCTAACCCCAGACATACGTTTCTGCCTTATTTTGGGACTCGTCAGTGAGATGCAGCTGGCTTGCCCAGGCACTGAAAGCAAGGGGTCCACATCTGGATTATCCTTTACACTTAGGGAGAGACCCTAATGTTTTGCAGAAACAAGCCAAAAATGATGTGAGAGGGTCTGAGCACAAACAAAAGCACAATGGCCTGTTCTCTGGCTAGCCACCGCTCAAGAGCATCACATTTTAGCTCTCTAGTGCCATTACAGAGGAGAAATTTCCACATACATATTAGACTAATCCCACCCATAAGGGCGATCCAGTACCAAAATGATGGGCAAGTCTCCTCTGCACGGAAGAAACCGCTAACCCCAGACATACATTTTGGCCTTATTTTGGGACTCGTCAGTGAGGTGCAGCTGGCTTCCCTAGGCTCTGAGAGCAAGGGGTCCACGTCTGGATTACTCTTTACACTTAGGGAGAGACCCTAAGTGTTTCGCAGAAACAATCCAAAAATGATGTGAGAGACTCTGAGCACGAACAAAAGCACAATGGCCTGTTCTCCAGCTAGTCACCGCTCAAGAGCATCACATTTTAGCTCTCTAGTGCCATTACAGAGGAGAAATTTCCACATACATATTAGACTAATCCCACCCATAAGGGCGATCCAGTACCAAAATGATGGGCAAGTCTCCTCTGCACGGAAGAAACCGCTAACCCCAGACATACATTTTGGCCTTATTTTGGGACTCGTCAGTGAGGTGCAGCTGGCTTCCCTAGGCTCTGAGAGCAAGGGGTCCACGTCTGGATTACTCATTACACTTAGGGAGAGACCCTAAGTGTTTCGCAGAAACAATCCAAAAAGGATGTGAGAGACTCTGAGCACGAACAAAAGCACAATGGCCTGTTCTCCAGCTAGTCACCGCTCAAGAGCATCACATTTTAGCTCTCTAGTGCCATTACAGAGGAGAAATTTCCACATACATATTAGACTAATCCCACCCATAAGGGCGGTCCACTACCAAAATGATTGGCAAGTCTCCTCTGCACGGAAAAAACAGCTAAGCCCAGACGTACGTTTCGGACTTATTTTGGGCTTCGTCAGTGAGGTGCAGTTTGCTTCCCTATGCACTGAGAGCAAGGGGTCCACGTCTGGATTACCCTTTACACTTAGGGAGAGACCCTAAGTGTTTCGCAGAAACATGCCAAAAATGATGTGAGAGACTCTGAGTACGAAACAAAAGCACAATGGCCTATTCTCCGGCTAGTCACCGCTCAAGAGCATCACATTTTAGCTCTCTAGTGCCATTGCAAAGGAGAAATTTCCACATACATATTAGACTAATCCCACCCATAAGGGCGGTCCAGTACCAAAACGATGGGCAAGTCTCCTCTGCATGGAAAAATCAGCTAACCCCAGACATACTTTTCGGCCTTATTTTGGGACTCGTCAGTGAGGTGCAGCTGGCTTCCCTAGGCTCTGAGAGCAAGGGGTCCACGTCTGGATTACCCTTTACACTTAGGGAGAGACCCTAAGTGTTTCGCAGAAACAATCCAAAAAGGATGTGAGAGACTATGAGCACGAACAAAAGCACAATGGCCTGTTCTCTGGCTAATCATGGCTCAAGAGCATCACAATTTAGCTCTCTAGTGCCATTACAGAGGAGAAATTTCCACATACATATTAGACTAATCCAACCCATAAGGGCGATCCAGTACCAAAATGATGGGCAAGTCTCCAGTGCACGGAAAAAACCGCTAACCCCAGACGTACTTTTCGGCCTTATTTTGGGCCTCGTCAGTGAGGTGAAGTTTGCTTCCCTAGCCACTGAGAGCAAGGGGTCCACGTCTGGATTACTCTTTACACTTAGGGAGAGACCCTAAGTGTTTCGCAGAAACAATCCAAAAATGATGTGAGAGGCTCTGAGCACGAACAAAAGCACAATGGCCTGTTCTCCAGCTAGTCACCGCTCAAGAGCATCACATTTTAGCTCTCTAGTGCCATTACAGAGGAGAAATTTCCACATACATATTAGACTAATCCCACCCATAAGGACGGTCCAGTACCAAAATGATGGGCAAGTCTCCTCTGCACAGAAAAACCAGCTAACCCCAGACATGCGTTTTGGCCTTATTTTGGGACTCGTCAGTGAGGTGCAGCTGGCTTCCCTAGGCTCTGAGAGCAAGGGGTCCACGTCTGGATTACCCTTTACACTTAGGAAGAGACCCTAAGTGTTTCGCAGAAACAATCCAAAAATGATGTAAGAGACTCTGAGCACGAACAAAAGCACAATGGCCTGTTCTCCAGCTAGTCACCGCTCAAGAGCATCACATTTTAGCTCTCTAGTGCCATTACAGAGGAGAAATTTCCACATACATATTAGACTAATCCCACCCATAAGGGCGGTCCATTACCAAAACGATGGGCAAGTCTCCTCTGCACGGAAGAAACAGCTAACCCCAGACATAGGTTTCGGACTTATTTTGGGCCTCATCAGTGAGGTGCAGTTGGCTTCCCTATGCACTGAGAGCAAGGGGTCCACGTCTGGATTGCCCTTTACACTTAAGGAGAGACCCTAAGTGTTTCGCAGAAACAAGCCAAAAATGATGTGAGAGACTCTGAGCACGAACAAAAGCACAATGGCCTGTTCTCCAGCTAGTCAACGCTCAAGAGCATCACATTTTAGCTCTCTAGTGCCATTACAGAGGAGAAATTTCCACATACATATTAGACGAATCCCACCCATAAGTGCGGTCCAGTACCAAATGATGGGCAAGTCTCCTCTTCACAGAAAAACCAGCTAACCCCAGACATACGTTTCTGCCTTATTTTGGGACTCGTCAGTGAGGTGCAGCTGGCTTGCCCAAGCACTGAAAGCAAGGGGTCCACATCTGGATTATCCTTTACACTTAGGGAGAGACCCTAAGTGTTTTGCAGAAACAATCCAAAAATTATGTGAGAGACTCTAAGCACGAACAAAAGCACAATGGCCTGTTCTCCAGCTAGTCACCGCTCAAGAGCATCACATTTTAGCTCTCTAGTGCCATTACAGAGGAGAAATTTCCACATACATATTAGACTAATCCCACCCATAAGGGCGATCCAGTACCAAAATGATGGGCAAGTCTCCTCTGCACGGAAAAAAACAGCTAACCACCCCCAGACGTACGTTTCGGCCTTATTTTGGGCCTCGTCAGTGAGGTGCAGCTGGCTTGCCCAGGCACTGAAAGCAAGGGGTCCACATCTGGATTATCCTTTTCACTTAGGGAGAGACCCTAATGTTTCGCAGAAACAAGCCAAAAATGATGTGAGAGGCTCTGAGCACAAGCACAATGGCCTGTTCTCTGGCTAGCCACCGCTCAAGAGCATCACATTTTAGCTCTCTAGTGCCATTACAGAGGAGAAATTTCTACATACATATTAGATTAATCCCACCCATAAAGGCGGTCCATTACCAAAATGATGGGCAAGACTTCTCGGCACGGAAAAAACAACTAACCACAGACATACATTTCAGTCTTATTTTGTGAATCTTCAATGATGTGCACCTGGCTTTCCTAGCACTGAGAGCAAGGGGTCCACGTCTGGATTACCCTTTACACTTAGGGAGATACCCTAAGTGTTTCGCAGAAACAAGCCAAAAATGATGCAAGAGGCTCTGAGTATGAACAAAAGCACAATGACCTGTTCTCCGGCTAGTCACCACTCAAGAGCATCACATTTTAGCTCTCTAGTGCCATTACAGAGGAGAAATTTCCACATACATATTAGACTAATCCCTCCCATAAGTGCGGTCCAGTACCAAAATGATGGGCAAGTCTCCTCTGCACGCAAAAAACAGCTAACCCCAGACGTACATTTTGGTCTTATTTTGGGCCTCGTCAGTGAGGTGCTCTTGAGCAGTGACTAGCCTGAGAACAGGCCATTGTGCTTTTGTTCGTGCTCAGAGCCTCTCACATAATTTTTGGCTTGTTTCTGCGAAACACTTAGGGTCTCTCCCTAAGTGTAAAGGGTAATCCAGACGTGGACCCCTTGCTCTCAGTGCCTAGGGAAGCCAGCTGCACCTCACTAATGAGGCCCAAAATAAGGCTGTAATTTATGTCTGGGGTTAGCTCATTTTTCTATGCAGAGAAGACTTGCCCATCATTTTGGTACTGGACTGCCCTTATGGGTGGGATTAGTTTAATATGTATGTGGAAATTTCTTCTCTGCAATGGCACTAGAGAGGTAAAATGTGATGCTCTTGAGAGGTGACTAGCTGGAGAACAGGCCATTGTGCTTTTGTTCGTGCTCAGAGCCTCTAACATCATTTTTGGCTTGTTATTGAACTAACAAAATTATGGATTGACAAGCTTTCGGGATAAACTTCCTTTCTGAAGTCTAAAGCATTTCTGAGCACAAGGACACAGAATTCACAGTTAAAACAGTTAATGCAGTTAATACATTGAATTCAAAGCTGTGTTGTTTGCTGGGGTTAACACAGCGGGACTGTTGATAAGACAGGGACGAAGAGAAAATCGAAACTCTTCTTGCAGAGGGTAGTAAATAAGGGTAGTAAATACCCTGTGCAAGGCAGAGTGTGGGTGGGTTGGAGAGAAAGATAATTAAAATACAGGAGATGGTATGGGAGGGGAGAGAGTTAAAAATAGATTGCACATATTAAGAATGCTACAATGCCAACAATCCAGTATGGGCATGCAGGTCTACATACAACTTGTGCCCATATAGGTAGATATATACATATACATACATACACACATACATACATATATACATATATATATGTTTTATGTTCGTGGCTTGGGGTGAATTAATTTGGCGCAAAAGGTTGCACAATAGCAGCTGTGTTAAAATCAATGTAGTTGTGAAGAAACTGCAAACTCACACCATGTGCTTTTTACAAAATGGCGTCCTCAACCATGTGGAGACAGGCTGGGGCCTAGCAAGATGGAGTCAGACCATGTGTTTGCTCTGAGATAAAATCTATGAGCAAGGCCAGGGCCTACAACTTGCTCACACCACACAAACCCCAACACAGCTATTAGAAGCAATATGAATTTGCCAACACCCAAAAAGCCAACCCTTTAATTAAAGGATATATCCAGAGAAATTTGTTCTAATGACCAATACCACAATTAACACAATAACACCCCAGTACTAGCAGTAAGCAATAATATTTAATAACAAACAATAATATTAACAATACACTGTATATTATCAAATATATTCTAGCTAAAACATCTAATAATTTTAACTAGACAATTACTTACTGCAGTGCAAATAAAACACATAATACAACAATTATAGTAGAAAACACTATACGTTGGTTACTAAGGTATTTTTCCTAGAAATATTATAGATAGTATGACAAAAAATAGAGAGATACTTAGTTTCTATACTCATCTATCTGGAACAATAAGGATGGTGCTGCAGGGGAAAAAACAGGCCAGGATCCTGGAACAGTTCTTGGGGCCTAGGCAAGGCATGGCCCCCTTGCTGCTGGTCACATCTCCCTTTCCATAGCTCTCCTGCTCCAAGACCCTTCTTCCACCAGACTCTCTTCAAGACTGCCCCCCTTGACTCTCTGCACACCTCTCTTATTGTTGGCAAGCCCCGCCCATCACCAGCCCACTTTACCTGATTGACACACCCCTCCTCCCCTCTCCTAGAACAAAGGAAACAAAAGAGCAGGTTGTCCTTCTTTGTCATTTTCCCGCCCAAACAGACCAGGGAGACAACAAAGGAAAATGGTGTCTAAAACACTAAATGTGATTTTAGGACAGGGGAGCATATCCATGTAATGGACGCAGTTTTTGTCGCAAATTCTGAAGCAACATACCTGTGTCCATAACATTCCACCTCTTGGTCCCATGTCATAAACCACACTAAAGTCGCTCACTGGATAGGTAGGTCACTGACTTCCCAAATCACCCAAATAGTCCAACGTCTGATGTTTCCTGGAGTTTGTCTATTATAGCTGTCAGTTTCGATGGATCATAATTAAATTCGCCTTCATAGTTCACAATATAACTGCAGCAATATTTTCCTACCAGCCAGCAAACTCCTACTTTGGCAGTAAGAACAGTCCAGGGCTAGGCGATTTTGGAGAGCTACCGCCCTGATTTGTAGCTGCTCATAAGACAGTTTGGTAGTAGAGTCCAGTGTTGTGTCCAGAGAGTTGTCTCATTTCTCGCTGGGCCCACGGGACTCCAAGGAACGGGTACCCTCCTTCCTCACTGACGGGGATGGTGCTGCAACAGTCAGAGGAGTTGTCCACTCTTGCATAGCTGGCCAAGGGGTTCATGAATGTGTTGGACGATCAAGGGTTCAGTGGAGCTATCCGGCCACCAATCTATTTGAGGGAAAGAAGACAGGTACAGAATCACCATTTCATAATACAACTTTAGTATTACCAGGACCATCTGAAATAACCTCTCCTTTCTGCCTGTGCTGATCAGTGGATTGCGGTAACACCCACACTTTGTACCCCATGAGCACTTGTTTATCCTCATCCCAGGATAAGAAGATTTTATGGGGTACCCAGGCTGCCACCTCTCCTAGGATTGTACCAGCAATTAACCTACTTGGGTCATTCCTAGACAGAGATGCATTCATCCATCCACACTCACACTCCCTGTTGTGCTCCAACCCTCTTTGGTCAGTTTTTTAGTGAGCACTAAGGTTAACTCTTGTTCCTGGAGGCATATTGCCTCCTATGGGAAAGACTAACTTCTGTTAACCTCTCCCACTACCAAGAGAAAAAATAAAATAAAATGTTAGTTTAAATTGCAATATGGGGTGGCTACCAGTACATTTCAACCCGCAAACTAACAAATGGATTGTCATTACATGTAAGCTGGGCATATAGAGATAAGTTCTGTTGGTCAGTCATGTAAAATCCTAAGAGCCTGTGTAAAAGTTCTATCCCACCCCTTCTATGACATACTTGGGGATAGTGTATGAATCTGTCCTTTCAAAAGCCCATTGCACCTTTTAATCAACCCCGAGGCTTGGGGTGATATGGGATAGCCTGCGCCCATTGTTGGACTGACCAGCAAAGCGAGTACCGGTGTCAGTTTTGAAAACTATACGGGAAGTCTTCATTTTGGTCTTCAGGTTCCTTATTTGAGTCAGTTCTTCCGTAGTTTTATTGAGGTTCATTTCCCCCACAACTCTTGGCATTAGTCTTGTTCAGGCGGCTGCCCAAATCTTCTCCCAGAGTTCTGTACCTCCCCACACTAATGTTCCATGTAATAAGCCAAAGGTAGTCTCTCTATATCGGCATACTTCTGGTAATTTGAATCACCTATATCTTGCTCTTATATCACCACCTCTCCATACGGATTGCATGTTACAACAGTCCAGCGTCTTTTGTTCTTTGCAGGGTATATGGCAAAGTTGACTTGATTGGAGAAAGCTGTAACGCAGGTATCTTCCAAGTATTTGGATGTGGCAAGAATTCATATGTCGCGAGACCATTGAAGCTTTGTTAATCCACCTTGCTCTTGTGCGTACCATTTTCCACTTCATGAGAGTTGGACTCCTGGCCCACCTCTGCACGGATAGGTAGGCCTCTTCACCCCAAGTGGTTGGGGCCTTTAATGTCACAGTCTCTAAAAGGTATTGGAAGTTGGCTTGATTCTCTGGCAACCGGATCATGGCATGTGGCGGGGGAGTGTAGATAGTGTTAGGGCATCAACGGTATATTAGCTTCCTTCCCAAGTGAATGCAAATGGAATTTTGTGACTCAGGTGCAATGAGAATTGGAAAAGAAAGTATCCACTATTTCAATCGCTGCATGCCACCCCTGTGTCTGTTTGGCTGTCATAAATGACAGGGACGATACCGGGGACTGCAGCGCTCAATGGCGGTGCCACTCTATTGAGTCCCCAATAATCTATCGTTCCACACCAAGAAACCGTCTGGCTTCTTAACAGGAATCACAGGAGCGTTTAAAGAGCAAAATTGCAGGATGAACTAAAACTGAATAATCTGATTTCTTTCAACCCTCCTGGTAGCCCTTGTTGGACTACAGGGAGGGAGAATGACAACAGGTGTCCAGTTTGTATTTCCTCTCACCACCTCCCATGCCGCATGAACATAAAATGGTTTGTGAGGAAAGCCAAAATCTGAACATCTATCAACTGCATCTCTATTATGCGTCCTAACAATATATCTACCCCCAAGATATTGTCAGGAAATTGGAAACTCAAAATATTATCCATAAACCCAGGGGCCCTTTGTTTATGGAATATGTGACTGTGGTTTGTATAGCCTTAGTTACTCTTTCCCCTAGACCCTCTCTGTGAAATGATGGGGCCTACAAGTTTGGAAGGGTTACCTGTAACACTGTTACCTCGGCCCCAGTGTATACTAAGGCTAAAACCTAGGTGTGGTTGGTTTCCTTTCCCCACCCTACAGTCAAAGGAACATGGGGCTGTCGATCCCCAGCCTTGATGGGTAACATTGTGCTGGGGATTGGCCGTCCCATGGGTCCATTCCGTCATTGTCTGCTATGGCACATAATTCAGCTGATGGGTACATGGATTTTGTTTTCCTAGGATGGGGAACAGGAGTACAGGAATTAGCAACAGGAATATTAAATTCAGATGGTGTGTATATCAGATTTGCTTCATTAGTGAGAGTTTTAGAAATAGGTACATTAATATGTACCTTTCTCTTAAAAGCTTTCCACCTTTTGAACAAGACATGATTTGACCTTTTTTTTAGCTCATCTACATTGACACCAGCTTTAACAAGATCTACCATCATTTCTTTCCTTGACACCTTTGTGTGTGTGGAAGCATCCTGTTTATTATTCCTCTTAGGTTTATCAATAGGTGGTTTCCCTTCATCCTTTCTTTCTGGCTTGCTAGCCATGGAGACACCCCTTTTCTGATTAACCTTTTCCTCTGTTTTGTATTTCCCCAATTCTGCTAACCTTTTTGTACTCACAAAAATCTGACCATTTTCTGCTGTACCATTTATCATTGACAAAGGGGACCCTCTTTTAGCTTTTACAGACTCATGTCTATCACAGTCCCTGTGTACCCTTTGTTTTCTCTGCTGGGTGATGAGTGGGCGAGCTTTGAAGCTGTCCACCTTTTCGTCATCATCAGAGGAGGAAACATATGAGTATTTTGAGTACTCCTTTTCTTCAGAGGAGGATGAGAAGAGTGACTCTGGGTCCCTGCAGGGCCCTGTAGTCAGTGTTCTCACCTTTCTGGTGGTGTATGGCATTTCACTCCTGTGAGAGCGACAACGGTCAAGTTTATTGATTAGCCGAGTATTAGTCTCCTGTAATTCAGTCTTACGGGCATTGTTATTTTCCAAACATTCATTTGATATTAACAATTTTTGTCTTACATCAGCTAAATCTCTTTCTAGGGCTTGTCTCTTTACTACCTCATTTTTTAAGGCATGTAAAATAATCCACCCCACTTCTGCCGCAGCTCTGCTCTCATGTTTAGAATAGACCCCTAAATCAAGCTTAAGTGCCATACCTCCTATCTCTTCCCCAACCTCTGGGTACACTGGAGCACTGTGACGTACTAGCTCATCTGCTATGGCATTCCATCTACCCATAGCAGTAGCCCAATGTGGTACAGCCCCAAATTTGGGTCTTTTGCCCCCAATCAATGTACTCAACTTCTTAAAGAAACCCATTCTCTCAGTCAGAATATCAAGCGCAATCAGACGGTAGGACAATCACGTGTTTGTAGTGAGCCTTACTAGTATGTGTATACCACTAACACACACACACACACAGGCCGCACTTATGTGTTTTTATTTTCACTCTTAGGAAAACACTCAAACTAACAGTGAAAGTCACAGAACACACAAACTGTTGAATGTTTTTTTTTTCCTGCCCTTCTAGAAAACAAACAAACTCATACATAACACATACATCAGTCTTGGGAATGTTAGAACAAGTATTTGAAGTCACCTGTCTAGGTACAAGTGCTAGTGACTAGTCAATTGTCCACTGCAATGGTACAATGCTAGTTAGTCACCTGCCTAGGGAACAAGCGCTCAAAGTCACCTGATAGAGTATGATGTTATGTAGGTAATAATCCAGTTTATCCAGACATATTACTTTGGGCAGTGTAGATTTAATCCCCCATCAAAGCACTCAGTAATTCATGCTCTCAGGAAATTCATGCTCTCCGTTAAATATACTTTAAAGTTAGTATTGTAAACAATACACAAGTGTTTCTAATTAAAGCAATTTAACAGCAGAGCAGATATGCGTGTTTAACCAAGTACCTGAACACAGGTTAGCAGGCACACGTATGTTTTTACTTTCACACAGGGAGAAAACACGCAAACCGCTATGAAAGTTACAGAACACACAAACTGTTGAATGTTTTTATGCCTTTGAAGAAAGCAAACAAACTCATATACACACACCTGCACGTCAGGTGACTTCCTATTAGGCTTCAAAGTTAGTTCTCCCCATAAAAGGGCACACAAGTTTTATAATTGAAGCACTACTTCAAAGTTAGTGACATCTCCACAAAGGCAAATGGTACAAATGCTAGTTAGTCACCTGCCTCAGGTGTTCAAGTCACCTGTCTAGGTACAAGTGCTAGTGACTAGTCAATTGTCCAATGTAGTTACCCTCTATGGAAAGCACACAAGTCTATAATTGAAGCGTGACTTTAAAGTTAGCCACTTCTCTGCAGAGGCACACAAGGATTTAACTGAAGTAGGACTTCAGAGTTAGTTACACTCTACAGAGAGCGCACAAGAGTTAATTAAAGTCCCTTTAATAGGAAATCTTGACAGTACAGAGATATGCATATGCGTAATAAATCTAGCCACACTAGAAATATCACGTCCGGCAATTGCAGAACCTTGACCTGAACGGTTACAATTAAAATGCCTCAAAGTTAGCACTCCTCTAATGAGAGCACACAAGGGTTAATTGAAGCAGTGTAACTGTAAACGTTCTCTCTTGCCTCTGTATATATCTATACCCATACACAATAACCAGGCATACACATCACAATACCCAGACAAGTATCATATATGCAATACAGACAATACAGGTAACTGTAATATGAGCACTTATCTATACACTTCGAAGTTTGAAACTCCTCTATGAGGGCCCCACAAGTCTATAATCAAAGCATGCAAAGTACACCTATTACAATTCAAGAGTATTCCAGCACACAAATCCTCTTTTAGTGAATAAGCCCCTTGCAATGTGACAATACTAAAACCCACCACTCTTGTCGCAGTGTGGTACTGGCACACAAAAATAACTTGGGAGGCTTACTGTCTAAATTGCCCAGGAAAAAATATTAATTAAAAAATTATTAAAAAATGTATTTTTTAACAAAATATTAATTTCTAGGAAATATGTCAATAATGGTTATTAATCATTAATATTAATAATTTCTGCGAATACCCTGCTCAACTACGCCATTTGTTTTAAGTTTGTGGCTTTGGGTGAATTAATTTGGCGCAAAAGGTTGCACAATAGCAGCTGTGTTAAAATCAATGTAGTTGTGAAGAAACTGCAAACTCACACCACGTGCTTTTTACAAAATGGCGTCCTCAACCATGTGGAGACAGGCTGGGGCCTAGCAAGATGGAGTCAGACCATGTGTTTGCTCTGAGATAAAATCTATGAGCAAGGCCAGGGCCTACAACTTGCTCACACCACACAAACCTCAACACAGCTATTAGAAGCAATATGAATTTGCCAACACCCAAAAAGCCAACCCTTTAATTAAAGGATATATCCAGAGAAATTTGTTCTAATGACCAATACCACAATTAACACAATAACACCCCAGTACTAGCAGTAAGCAATAATATTTAATAACAAACAATAATATTAACAATACACTGTATATTATCAAATATATTCTAGCTAAAACATCTAATAATTTTAACTAGACAATTACTTACTGCAGTGCAAATAAAACACATAATACAACAATTATAGTAGAAAACACTATACGTTGGTTACTAAGGTATTTTTCCTAGAAATATTATAGATAGTATGACAAAAAATAGAGAGATACTTAGTTTCTATACTCATCTATCTGGAACAATAAGGATGGTGCTGCAGGGGAAAAAACAGGCCAGGATCCTGGAACAGTTCTTGGGGCCTAGGCAAGGCATGGCCCCCTTGCTGCTGGTCACATCTCCCTTTCCATAGCTCTCCTGCTCCAAGACCCTTCTTCCACCAGACTCTCTTCAAGACTGCCCCCCTTGACTCTCTGCACACCTCTCTTATTGTTGGCAAGCCCCGCCCATCACCAGCCCACTTTACCTGATTGACACACCCCTCCTCCCCTCTCCTAGAACAAAGGAAACAAAAGAGCAGGTTGTCCTTCTTTGTCATTTTCCCGCCCAAACAGACCAGGGAGACAACAAAGGAAAATGGTGTCTAAAACACTAAATGTGATTTTAGGACAGGGGAGCATATCCATGTAATGGACGCAGTTTTTGTCGCAAATTCTGAAGCAACATACCTGTGTCCATAACAATATACATACACGTATACATATACACACACATCCATACATATACAAACACATATATACATGCATATACACGCATACCCATACAATATATCTATATACACACACACAAATATACATGTATATAGCATATACACATATACATATAAACACATTCATATGGACACATACATATACATATACATAAATGCATATACCTAAATACATACACACAATATATAGGAATGCATACTAAAACATGTATCTATACACAAGTTCACACATATATATATATATATATATATATATATATATATATATATACCAGTGCATATACATATACGTATACATAAACACATGCATGCATACCTACATGTACATATATGCACATAAACCCATATATACATATAGAATAGTCCACCCACATATATATATATATATATATATATATATATATATATATATATATATATATATACACCTGCATGTTTGGGAAAGCATATGTCAGTACTTATACTTAATATGTTAATAATAATATGAAACCTGTCATTAGAATGTATGTTAACATGTGGATATATATGAAGAGTAAGATAATGATAGAGGGGTCATGTGAAACTTTGATAGTGGGATAGGAGACCCAAATCAACATTTTGTCCTCTATTCTTGCTGTTAAAAAATATAATCCTTCTGGCTTCAAATGTTTTTTTTTCTTGGGTATTTCTAAAGTTCCCTTTGAGCACTTTGATTTTTAGGTCCTTAATTGAGTGTTCAGGCTGGGTAAAATGGTTTCCAACAAGGGTGCAGTAGGATCCTTCTTTGTGATGTTTGATAGAGTGTCTGTGCATGTTCATTCTGCCATTTAATTGCTGGGTGGTTTCCTCAATGTAGCACCCTAGGTAGCATTTGGTGCAATGTATCATATATACCAGATTGCTAGATGTGCAGGACTATGATCCTTTAATGCTGTAGGTTTTGTTGCTGTGGGTGGCTTTATTGTCTGGGCATATATGCTAGCATAGGTTTCTTGCATTGTCTGCTACCTTTTTCTGTATTCTTCTAATCAGTGTGTAGTTTCCAGCTGATTAGTTTTTGATGAAGGTTTAGTGGTTGTCTAAAGGCCAAAATGGGGGTTTCAGAGAAGATATTTTTCAGAGTATCATCTTCTGCTAGCATTGGTTGTAGATCTTTAATAATTTTCCGTATTTCTTCAAGAGCTGGGTTGTAGGTGACTACAAGTGGTACCCGCATAGAGATTTTTTTCTTCTTGTACTGCAGCAGGTGCGTGTGTGGTGTTTTTAGAGCAGAGCAAATTTGTTTGTTAATAATCCTAGATGTGTAGCCTTTCTGTCTCATAGACTGGGAGAGTACATTTAGGTGTGAGTTGCGGTTATTAAGGTCAGAGCAAATTCAATGGTGCCTAGTTGCTTGGCTGTAGATGATGCCCTGTTTGGTATGGGAGGGGTGGAAGCTGGAGCTATGAAGGTAGCTGCATCTGTCTGTGGGCTTTTTGTAGTGCGAGGTGTGGATTGTGCCATTAGTACATGTCACTGTTGTGTCCAGAAAGTTTACAGATTTTGTAGAGTATTCCATTTTTAGTTTGATTGAAGGGAGGAATGAGTAAAAAGAATCATGGAATTGTATGAGTTTTTCCTCACTCTTCAGATGATGAAAATATCATTAATGTATCGCTAATACTTGTATGGTTTGGTATTTTGTATGTCTAGGAATCTCTGTTCTAAGTCTGCCATAAATAGATTAGCATTTGGGGTGCCATCTTAGCACCCATAGCAATGCCCATGGTTTGTAGGTAGACCTCATTGTTGAAACTGAAATAATTATGGGTGAGGATAGAAAGTATCAGTTCTTTGATAATTTGGGGGCTGTATTTTTGGTTGTCAGTGTAGAAGAGAAAATTGAAGCAAGCATTGATGCCATCTTTATGTAGAATGTTGCTGTACAGAGATTCCACATCCATGATTGCTAGGATGGTGTTGGCAGGGAGGTTGGTGATTTGGCTGAGTTTGTTGAGGAAATCAGTGTTGTCTTTTATGAAGCTGTTGTTGTTGTTGTTGGTGACAAGAGGTTTTAGGATATTTTCTACAAGTCCTGAGATTTGTTCTGTAAGTGTTCCCATTCCTGTAATTATAGGTCTGCCAGGGTTATCTACCTTGTGGATTTTGCGAAGCATATAGAAGTTGCCCATGCAGGCACTGGTTGGTATAGGGATTCCAGTTCTGGTTGTAGCTTCTTAGGGAAGGATTTGATGAGCTCCCTGAGTTGCAATGTATACTCCTTGGTGGGGTCTTCGTTTAGTTTTTTGCAGTATTTACCATCTGACAATTGCCTGTCCCCCTCTTTTATGTAGTCTGTGGTGTTCATTATCACCACTGCTCCTCTCCTGTCTGCTGTTTTGATGGTGATAGCGTGATTATTTCTCAAGTCACTTATAGCAGTTTGTTCCTGTACTGTGAGATTATGAAAAATGTCCTTTTTGTTTTGTTTAGTCGCCAAGGATGAAGTTCTTAGACTTAAACTTTCAATGTAGCTGTCCAGTTTGGCATTTCACCCTGGTGCTGGCGTGCAATGGGTGTTCTTTTTGCTGCTGTTGTAATCCATTGTTGTTTCAGTGTTCTCTTTATCATGGAAGTATTCCTTAAGTCCCATCCTTCTGAAAAATTCTTCCAAGTCAGAGTAGAGCTGAATGTGATCAGGTTTTGTGCTAGGACAAAATGATAGCCCTTTAGAGAGAACTGATACTTCTGAGTCTGATAGTTCATAATCAGAAATATTAACTGAATTATCTTGTGATTTCACTTGTTCTGCCAGATGTTTGTGATAGTCCTGTTGAAGTCTGATGAGTTTATTGTGTTTATTCTTGAAAAGGTCCTGCTTTTGTTTTTGTAAGAATAGTATAGTTCATTTTCTAGTTGTTTGGCGATATATATATTATAATCACGTAGTTTTTGAAGTAGGCATTGTTTTTCATATTGAATGTTATGTTTCTTGTTGTAGAGCTCGTGGATCAGATGATTTCTTAGCTTCTCATTAGTGTGTTTACACAGCTTATTAGCATACTGTGATTCGTGTGTAGTAGCGAGTAGATTTTTGATTTTTAGTCCTTTGGGAATCAGCTGTCTTTTTTTGCACATGGATATAAAGTATATATCACTGTCGAGCTGTATTTCTTTTCTGGTCATCTTGTGGATTTGCTTTATTAAGCGACTGTATGTGGTATCTTCCATAGTAGTAGAGTTAAGACTGTAGCCGTATTAGTCCAGTGATGTAGATGTAAAATAACAAACAAAATTAATATCTTGTAAAACCTTTTTTATTGGACTAACAGAATTATGTATTGACAAGCTTTCGGGATAAACTCCCTTTCTGAAGTCTAAAGCATTTCTGAGCACAAGGACACAGAATTCACAGTTAAAACAGTTAATACATTGAATTCAAAGCTGTGTTGTTTGCTGGGGTTAACATAGCGGGACTGTTGATAAGACAGGTACCAAGAAAAAATCCACACTCTTCTTGCAGAGGGTAGTAAATACCCAGTGCAAGGCAGAGTGTGGGGGGGGGAGAAAGAGATTGTGTTGTCTATCTTATCACTGTCCAAAAAAAATTAACTAAAAATAAAATTAATATTTTCTTTCCCAGACTTCCCCAGCACAGACATAAAAACAGCAAAATCAACAAGGAATGTGAACAACAGTTGCTATGTCTTTCAAATCAAATGAGACAGCCAGAATATTAGGGTGTTTGGTGTCATACTCCCCTCCCCCCTTTCTCACACACCCAGACACCTACAACACAGAAATAAAAACAACAAGATCAGCAAGGAACGTGGACCACAGTTACCTGTGTCTTTAAAATCAAATCAGTTAAACAGAATATTGGGGTATTTCGGGTTAACCTCCTTTGCTCCCCTCTCACACCCAGACTCCCCCAGCACAGAGATTATAACAGCCACATCAGGAAGAAGCTTGGATCACAGCTGCTTGTATCTTGACAGTCAGTCACACAGAATTTTGGGGTATTTGAGGTCAACCTCCTTTCTACCTTCTTTTCACCCAGAATGCCCCAAGACTCCCCTTATACAGAGAAAAAATGTCCTACCTGAAAGACTGCCTAAACAAAGCTTCAACTCTATTTTATCTTCTCTAGCACAAAAATGTGCGGCTTTCTCCTCTCACAAGCACAAAATGGAATCCTGTGAGAGCCTGAGAACCTGCTATATGCCTGCAGAAAAAGAAGAGAAAACTGCCATGTGGTGGGGAGAAAAAACTTCCCATTGATTTCAATGCAAGGAGCTAGGCAAAAAAAAAAGCTGGAAAACGACACTTTTTTGCTGTAAGCTTCTTGCTAGGTGGGAAGTGCCATTTTTTGCCTGTTACTGTGTTGAGGCAAAATCATTTGCCCATACTAAGCAAGAGGATTAGGCTGCTGCATGAGAATGGGATCCTAAAGTCCCCACAACTTCAGATGCATTTAGTGAGAAGAAGTTGGCCAATTATGCTTCTCCTCTAAAGTCAAAGGTGTGTTAGAATATTATTTTTTCCCCTGAGAGCTGGAAGGACCTATGCCTTGTCATCAGCAACTGTAATGTGCACAACATGCACAAGGGAACATTGTGAAATAAAAGAAAGACCGGGAAGTATCACAACTGACACATCTGCTCTCATATTAATCAACAGGCATAACTCCAATTAACACCTTGACACTTAGGTCATTGTAAAACCACCCCCAAAAAATCAAGTATTGCTGTTACTATGGACTTTGTCCCCCATGCTAAGGACACATGTTGTCAAGAAGACTTAGTAAAAATAATGAATCTTCCTGTCACAACCCTAACAAGTGAGGGCTTGTCACAAGCCCACTAGAGAGGAGGGTATGGAGGACAGGTCCCCAGAAGTATGGCTTGTATTTAGTAGTGGTGGAGCCCAAGGATGCAAGCCCCTCAAGGGACAGGCAAGGAAGGTTAACCGATGATAGCAAGCCAGAGGTCAGAGTAGAAGCTTGTTGAAGCCAAGGTCAAGGGAAGCCAGAGATCAGAGTAGTAGTTAGTTGCAAGACAATGTCAAGGGGAGCCAGAGATCAGAGGAGTAGTCAGTTGCAAGCCAAGGTCTAGGGGAGCCAGAGATCAGAGGAGTAGTTAGTTGCAAGCCAAGGTCTAGGGGAGCCAGAGTTCAGAGGAGTAATTAGTTCTGTGAGCCAGAGTACAGGGAAGACAGAGGTCAGGTGAATATATATATTTGCCCATACACATATACTGAGCTGCAAGGTCAATGTACAGGATAGCACTGAACACAATGGAAGCACACATTGACTGAGCACCTATCCACCAGTGTTCAGAGGCTTTATAGCCTATGGCCAAGACATCACGATGCTTGCGTCGACATAATTAACTAACATCTGGAAGAGCCAACACGCCTACAAGGCAAAGAGACAACAATGTAATCCACCATCTCACCATGGAGGCACCTGGCAGGTAGGGACAGCACCCTGCGCCCAGACCTGACACCTCCCTGCCATCAGCTTAGAATATACAGCAGGATGGAATACTCCCTGATACCATGCATTCGATTGCTAAGCACCACATTGCCATGTGTGGTCAGTGCATCAAACAATATGCAATGTAAAGCCAAACTGCCATATCCTCACAGCTGCAGATTCACTGTCATCTGGTGGGGGGAGGTAACTGAGGGAAAGGTGTTACTCCAGAGGAGGAAGAGAACCCTGAAGGTGCTATGGCATAGGCAATGGGTTAATTTATCACAACTGAGAACCTATAACAAGACGATGAATGATGACACATGTTGGGATGGGCAAAAAATGTTGCCTTAAAGCAAAATAGGTGAAAAATGGTCCTTCCCACCCAGTGGGAAATTTCAAGAGTGACATTTTCCAGCTTGCATTGAAATCAGTGGGAAGACTGAATTTCTTCATACCACATGGCAGTTTTCTCTTCTTTTTCTGCAGGTATATAAAAGGGTGTCAGGTTCTCACAGCATTCCATTCTGTGTTTGTGAGAGGCAGAGAGAGAGCTAGAGAAGATAAATAAAGTGGAGTTGAAGCTTAATTTATGAAGTCTTTTATGTAGGAGATTTGTTCTTTGTATTTTGGGAATCTGGGGGCATTCTGGGGTAGAAGAAAGGAGGTTGACCCTAAATACCCCAAAATTCAGTGTAACTACCTGTCAAGACATAAGGATCAAGGCTCCTTCTTGATCTGACTGTTATTACCTGTGTGCTGGGGAAATCTGGGGGTGTAAGAAGGAAGCAAAGGAGGTTGACCCCAAACATCCCAACATTTTGTCTAACTGATTTGATTTGAAAGACACAGGAAGTTGTGGTTCAAGCAAGTTCCTTGCTGGCCTTGCTGTTATTAACTCTGTGTTGGATGTTTTTTGGGCTTGAAAAGGGAGTAAAGGTGATTGACCCCACATTCTTCAACATTCTGTCTGACCAAGCAATTTTCTTGAGTAATGTCCAGTAAATGCACAAGGGGCATGGGGAGGGAGAAAGGAGGAGCAGTGCAGGGACATGGGAGTAAAGTAGTAGTTCAAAAATTGACTCCAGCCATGGTTGCTATAGCGTGTGCAGTAAATGATGATGATCCCTCTCCTCCAACTGCTGCATCTGACAGTGAGGCAAACAAGCACCAAAACACCTGTCCTCAAAGTAGTAGCAAATTTTGTGAAAATAAAAGTAAAAAGAAATTGTTTGACACCTCTAAAAGCTTAGAAGAATATAAGGGTAGTGGGCAAGAAGTGGTGTTCGATGCTAAGGATGACCTAATGATTACTGGTAATGATGATGATAATGTAGATCTGGAATATCTCCCTTCATAAACCTCTTCTTGTTCAGATACAGATGAAGTTGAGAATGAGAAAGATGATGACATGGCCAGAAACTTAGCTGAAAGGCTAAGGCTCAATCTTCAATCACTGAAAAAGATCACTATGCCTGTCTATAAACTGTTTGAGAAAACAATTGGAAGGTCTGACTCTGGCCAAGCAAAGATGCCTAAAAACACACAAGTACTTGTATTTAAGAGAGATGTTTTCATATTTATCTGTATAACATGCCTGAGGAAGAGACCTAAGGTCTTGAAAGCTTGCATTTAAATCTGCTTAGTTAGCCAATAAAAGGTATCAAAAACTATATTTGCCTCCTGTAAAAACACACAGACATCCTGTTGGTCATCATCAGCATTGTCACCTATTCGCTTCCTCAATGAGATCAAACCTGAAACACAACCACAGGTCTAAACTAACTAACGTTTTGAAAGGGCATCTGAGGTAAAGAAGAGTGTATCCTGTGATAATTTCAACAGGCCCTCTTTCAGCTCTGGGCCCCACTGTATTGCACTGGCTGTAGTTCCCTCACTGGGAAAAAAAACAAATGCTTGATTGCCCTGTTGCTCTGGGACTGGAGGTGCATTAATATGAAATTAAAGCAGAATTAACAAATATCAACTATGGTTATCTGCCTTTCTTTATCTAACCTTTTGAGTGCCAGAGGAGTACCCAAAGCATTGAAAAACAATGTGTTAGGTGCCCCTCTGGAACTCAAACAGATAAAACTATAATCTATTAAATATTTAGCTTTATTTCTCAGTTTATACAAATCAACTGGTACTTCCTGGTAAGAAGTGGCAGTTGGGAGGGAGAGTGGAATATTAGCATCTGACACACCAGACTGTGCTAGCCAGTACTGTCTAATTAGCATAAATGGACACATATATGAAACTAAACATCTCCAAACTATTTTGTTAAATGAAAGATTACAAACATATTAACGATGGCTGAAAGCTCTTTCAAAATCACCTAAATTATAATAAAGTGTTAGTTCCAATTTAGATTTTGCTATAATAAATAAACAACATTAATTCTAACCCCCAAAAATCAGTATTTTCAAACCAAACTATTATCTGGTCTCTCTGTTTATGAAATAAAGATGAATGTTTATGTGTGAGGGACATTACATATCATAATACAGTGACATTAATGAGCCTTCAACAATCTTTGCCTCTACCAAAATAACACGGCAGCTCTAGCAGTAAGGTTCAGTTAAGCTTACAGTGCAGAAGCAGTCAACCTTTGCCTCTCTAGCTGTTAACTTTGCCTAACTGTGAATGATGAGAGTTTTAGTATCAATTAGTTGGATAGCCAGAGATTGCCTACCCTATTCTAGTGTATAGAACTCTCTATGTGCTCATCCATGTGCTCAGATGAAGCTTTCACTTAACAATAGGACTACTGATGTGGTTCCTGGGAATCAGAGTTATTGTGCAGCTTCCAGTACATTTCAATCCCTTCTGAGTAATCGTTCCTGGTGGTAAGCAATAGCTCCTCAGAGGCACTCAGGAGAAATTGGGAGATATTGGTGGATGCTCTTGATTTTGTTTCTAGTACAACTTGGAGAGACAAAAACTCTCATAAAAAAGAAGTATCATGGTTCTTCTGGATACTAACAAAGAGACAAAACTGAATATTTACCCTGCACTTAGTTGCAAGAGGGATGCTACAAAAAAAAAATCACTACAATCACTGCAGAGCCTTAATAAGCTGCAAGTCCAACAACAGCTCCTATAAAGTTACTACAAGCTGCAAGTCCAACAGCAACATTTGCAGAGTAACTACAAGCTGAAAGTCAAACAGCTCCTACTCAGTCACTATAATCTGTTTGTCGAACACCAGCCCTTGCACAGCATCTGGAACCTGCAAATCAAAAAACACAAATATTACAAAGCTGCTGGGAGACAGAAGCCTATATCCCAACACTCCAAAGATTATGCTAAGCCTCTGGAAGCTGTAGGCCCAACACTGGCCCCTAGAGAGATTCTTGAAACTGCCATCCTCTGCAAGGATTCTGGAAGCTGCAGGCCCAACACCAGCCCCTGCAGAGACCCTTAAAGCTGCAGGTCCAACAGCATCCCATGCAGAGACTCTTGAAACTTAACGTCCACAAGCAGTTTCAGCAGAGACTCTTGAAATTTAAGTTATCATTCAAATATTTTGGACATCATAAGAACATCAAAGGAAAGGAAATATATTGTAACATCACAAAAATAAAGAACACCATGACCTATGAAACACTGCTATCATTTCATCAATTCATTTTTTTTAGTTTCACACTGTTTAAATTATTCTTTAAACTGCCAGCCTCTGCAAAGATTCTGGAAGCTGCAGGCCCAACACCAGCCCCTGTAGGAATGCTGAAACCTGCAGGTCAAACAGCATCCCATGCAGAGACGCTTGAAACTTAAGGTCCAAAAGCAAGCTCAACAGAGACTCTCGAAATCTAAGTTATCAATCAAATAGTTTGGACATCATAAGAACATCAAAAGAAAATAAATATATTGTAACATCACAAAAATAAAGAACACCATGACCTATGAAACACTGCTTTCATTTCATCAATTCATTTTTTTTTTAGTTTCACAGTGTTTATATGATCCTGACAGATAAAAATGTTTTATATGTAAAAGTGTAAACTTTTGATGCTTTGAAGTGATAGTTACTATGACAATGACATAGAAACACATTTCTCATGGTAACAGCACAGGGGGGAAGGTGACACACAAACAGACAAAGTTAAAGAACGGTTTAAGCAGACACTAACACCTAATATGAAAATGTTTCCACTATTTGGACATTTCCACTGCTAGTCTTTCCTGTTACTCCTAGGATTGGGGGCAACAAGGTTCCTATGTATTTCCCTTAGGTGCTAGAATGCTCTCATGCATTTGGGATCCCTTTCTAGCATCAAATGGGTTAATCTGCTTTTTCTCAGTACCATGAAGAAGATTTGCAGGCCAAATGTATAGTATGTGTGTGTATATACAGTATGGAAGCCTGTATACACGGGCTAAAGTGCCACCCAGCGGCCTTGGCTGCTGCCCTGGAGCCAGGAGCACAGAAAGGAGGTAAGCCGTCCAGAGCTCCCAGCTCTGGATCAGTGCATTCAGCCAGTCTCTGCTGCTCATGACTGAATTGTTCCGGCAGTCTCTACTGCGCATGTGTGTTTACAAACACAGGGAGCTTCACAGGCTAGCACTTTATAATTTATATATATAGATACAGTATATCTAGGACAAGATCTAGAGGCCATCATCTAAAACTAGAAGGACACAAATAAGGACCAAATAAGGTTTGAGGTTTTCACAGTAGGAAAATGGGCCGAATGGTTCTTATCTGCTGTCAGATTCTATGTTTATAATATCTCACTCCCATTGGTTGATGCCTTATCATATTGGGGGTCTTTGCCTGTGTCAGTGAAGCCGAGAACTATGTCATTGGAAGCATATACTCCTGGCAGGGTCACCCAAGATACACAGATGAAAGCTAAGATACCAGACTAAATTGAACCAAAATCTGCCAACCCTCACTGGACCAGTGTGGCAGATTATGGCCCATTAACCTCTTAAGTGCCAAATGAACTAACGCAGTGTTGTCCTTGAGTAAATCTGTACATATTATCATCCCATTTAACCTGTCATTCCATCTATCATCTTGTGATTCTGAATGTGTTCATTTTCATTCCATTTGACTTATCATCTCATTTACTAATCACATGCATTCATGAAGCCAGTCTAACAGAGGACATTATTCTATGACAGATATTATTGGGCTTCTCATTTTTCAAGGTGATATGGGAGAATATTTATTTTGAACTTGCCAGTGTGTTGGATATATCCATATTTATGTATCAATGTGCACATTCTGAGGACAATTTTTCCTTCTTTTTTGACTGGTGCCGGTTCCATCTGCTTGATTCACCAGAATATATAGTTTTATATTAGGTTGTGTCTATTGTCATTTACTTATATGTATTTTTAGGAAAATATTGTATGGGTTGGGTTGGGATTTATGGGTGGGGCTCTAGTGTCTACTTGTGATTATTATATTTCTTTAGGATTAATAAATACATATATTTTTCTGCTTTAATAATTTTGGTTAAATTATTGTGTTATTTTGGATGAGTGTCATATTAGATCCCTATTCTTGTTTTCTTTGTTTCTTTACATAGATTACGGTCCATTCCCTCAGCATGACTTTACAACATAAACAATGGTCCTCATTCTCAAGAGGCTTGCGAGCTACTTCCTGCGGCAGCAGGAAGACCGTCTCAGTGGCAAAGGGTTATAAGAATTACCAGGGTCTATCAGACTGCCTTTGTTCTTTAGACATTGAAACGATATTTGTTGGTACAGTGGCAACAAAGGGCAAAGGACCAAAGTTGTTGGAAGCTTGCTGAGGAGGCCTTCATCCTGCAGTGGATCAATAATGGCTGAAGATGATATATCCTATATAATAATTTGCTAGGATGTTTGTCACGATGCAGTCATGCACAGTAGAGACTGCCCGTGTTCAGGCAGTCTCCACTGCCCATAATTGCATCGCGCAAGTGAGGCAACGCAAGACTGCATCATGTGGAGCAGTGAGGAAGCGGCCTTTTAACATTACCCAGACCTTGGCCCGTGTACACAGGCTTTTACACTAGTATTTATATAAAACAGCAAGCAATAATCATTGCCCTGATCAAGGAATAGCCTGAGCTTGCATCAATCTCCTCCAATCAATATATGAAAATGCAACTGCATCACACAATTTCCGCAAACTATTTTCTGCTTGTTTAGAAGAAATTTTCCACAAACTAAATTGGGATAAAAAAAGGACTTAGAGATTACCTAAATTACTTAAGCTTTGTTGATGATAGTATTCTTTTTACCAGTAGCCCTGAAGAACTGTGAAAATGCTGTTGAAGAACTATAAAAGAAAAGCGAAAACTTTTGTCGGAAGATGAATATCAACAAAATGCAAGTCCTGTTTTAGAAATTTACCATAGCAGGGAAAATCACAGTGTCATGGTCTGCCCCTTTATTCTTTGCTTTTTGTGATTTCTTGTCTGTTTTCCCTTGTTATCTGGATTCCTGGTTCCTTGTCTTGTGTTTGCTTTGAGCCTTTATAGAGCCACAGTGCTTTTCGGTGGGGATCAATCAAAGCAATCCAAGTCATGACCCTTAGTTTCCTGCCTTGTTTCTGAGTGTTTTTTTGTGTATTGACCCAGATGCTTCTTTGACTTCCCTCTTGTTCTGCGATTTGGTACTGTGCTCATCTGTTATCCTGTTACCCACTTTGGCTCCATTGTTCAACCATTCCTCCATCTGCTGCCTTGTACTGTGCTGCCCACCAGTTCCTAATCTGGCTTGCCTGACTTCCCATTTGCCTTGACCCTGGTGGGCTTCTATCCCCTCGATCATAATTCAATCATTGAATAACTAGACCACCATTCGAACATAGACTACCTGTCAGAATTTGACTATCCTGTTCTCTCTCAGTCAAGCTCCAGGCCTCAGTGTTCCTGAACAACAACTACGATTATACTGCAGGTGGGTTATTTGTTCATTATCCTCTTCAACCTCAGTGGGTAGCTGCTGTTCTCTGGGTTGTCACCTGGGGTGTGGGCCTGCTCCTCCGGTCAGCACTAATCTGGCCTTGCGGCCAACATCTCTAACTTGGTCTATGTCACAGCAAGGCAACTCAGAGAGGAGCTTCTGCCAACTAGCTATGTACTTTAGTCTTTGTTCCCAAGCATCTGGCCCACTGGGGCATGTATTGCAGTATAACTGTATTGTCTGTTGTGTTGTTATCATATTATTTATATCACATAGCAGTCTGTTACCTCTTTGTGGGGATCTCCTTCACAGTGTCTAACCAGGCAGCTTACATTGGGTTCTTACTCTGTCAGATCATCACATTTTGATTGTGCCATGGCAATTGATCAGGTGGAGGCCTCTCGAGACATACTCCAGCAAGGGCTAGGCTTGAGCAGCACTTCACCCATATCAAACAACTTGGACTGATGCTTCTCCTTTGCCTTACAGACTGCTGTCACTTTGATGGCTGTCCTACAGAGCTATGTGGTTTCCTCATCCAGTGTTATCTGGCATCTGCACTTCCTGATCCAATTGGAGTGCATTCTTCCCATCAGTCTTGTATCACATTTATAATATCTCTGTTATGGGGTTCTGCTTTGGCCTGAGTCTCACCACTTCTAGCCAGTCAGTCACAGATTTTAGTGGACTTTGGCACCCTCATTTTGGCCTTTTATTCTGTTTTTAATACACCCAGGAGATGGTCTATAGCCTAGTCTGCTGTCCCGGACTGTCAACAAGCTTCCAGGACACTTCTTCAGTCTACCATTGAATTTTGGATTTGGGAGTATGATACATAGTGGGGAGAATCAGTGGGTCATTCCAGTTTCTGCCTTAATTGACTCCGGGGCTGCAGGCCTCTTCATGAAAACTGTCTCAGCATACGATTCTGTCCAAGAAGTGACATTTGCATGATTAGTATTGATGATTTTCCTTTAGGGGCTGGTCTTATTACCCCCTCTATCGTTCCCCTTCTTTTGCTTGTTAGTTCATCTCATACCAAGAAATTGTCCTTTGATTTAATATCTTGACCAGTTAATCCAGTGATATTAGGCTATCCATGACTCCAAAGGAACAACTCTGCTATTGATTGGTCCTTGAGCACTCTTACTTTACTTTGTGACTCCATATGTACTCCAGGGGTTTCCTTGTCTGCAGTTGATTTTCTAATTCTAGGTATGCCTCTGAATGCAGGATAAACAACACAATGTATGATGATGAGTACAGGGGTTAAAAAAAGCTAAATGCATTTTACCTTCTGCTCTGCAGAGCTGCTCGGGGGCTGTATGGAACATTTTCCTGCGATAGCTAGAAGACTGGCTCTGAGCTGCAGCTTTTCTACAACTTTCTCATCCAGTGTTATGTCTGGTCACGTGCTTGACTGAAAGAGACAAACATTCAGGCAGGAGGCAATAACAGTACCGCAAGCCTTAGCCCATCCCCTTAAATAAAAAACTCACGTTGTGCCTAGCCACTGACACTCAACTGTGAATAAAGGGATGCTGGACCTCAGTGTAGTTATACCCCTGTAGTTATGCCACTCCCTCTATTGCATGAAGATCCTTATAACAGCTTGTGAAAATGTAATCTAAGAGAACTGGTGATATCTAAAATAATGGGCTATATTGGAGGCTTCTCTAGCATTCAAGGGGTTAAAATCCCCATTGAAATCAATGGTAATTTCATTTGACCCTTTGGAGCAGTCATTTTGCCCAAAATTCATTACCTTTTGTTCCTGAATGTGGCCCTTTGTGTTTCTTTTTAGTTACCTATTATTTTATCTTATTTGGTGTGGTAGTGGAGAGGGGGATTGTTGGGGTGGATCTAAAGGATGCATATTCATTTTTCTCTATTAGAACTTTTATGAGATTTTGTGCAATTTTCCCTAAATTGCACTACTTTTTTAAAAGTAAACAGTCTTATATGCTTGTTGAATATTTCACTAATTCTAGATCATTTGTGTCAACTAACTGTCTGGTTCCAAATAGTGTCTAATTTAAAGAAGGAGTAACATTTTTATGAAAAACTATATATTAATTTGGCTTATATGACAACGCAATTACTTTCTGAAACTTCAGTCTGACAGGAAGTGACTCACCTGTTTCTAGCATATATTTTGGACAACTGTTTGTCAGTGTGTCTCACCTCTCCCTAGAATGCAACAGAATAACTAATTGAAATCTGACCATTAGAATATAAAGAAACAATAGACTAAACTGTAATAACTCTGCAACTATGCATCTATTAGCAGTGAGAGTACCATTGTTTCACTCAGCAAGAACACACATATATATTTAACTTGTGTACATGGGCACTCCAGTACGTAAAAATAAAAATACTTGCTTATTGCCTCGGTGCTGCATCCAATTCAACATTATAGCAATGGATGTGGTTATCTTAACCAGCAGGGACAAAAAGCACTGTCAGCGTTTCAGCTCCATTGAGAGCCTTTCTCATGAGAAATATGTGTCCTTAAATGCAGTATCTTCAAGTGGTAGACACTATGTAATCTGCATCACCATCACCTGTCCAATGCAATTACAGTCATTACGTCAGTACCTCAGGTGTTGAGGATGATGAGAGCTATAGTCCAACAGCATCTGGAGGGTTGAAGACTGCTAATCCCATTAGCTCTGGATGGGTCATAAAGCTAGTGGTGTCATGACCCTGATAGTCCACTTCTTTCAGCTGCCTATATCACATCACATATATTGTGTCACACACTTAAAGCTGCAATAACATTTCCTGATAATTTACTCCCATTTACCATACTTTGGACACAAATCTTAATAACCTGTGTGTGAATTGGTTCGATATAATAAATATTACATTAGTATTGAACATATTTATTTGTTGTTCAAAGACCCCAAACTCCTTATACAGCAGTTTTCATTGGAAAGAAGGAAGACTTGTAGGAGGAGCTTGGGGTCCTAGAGGCCAGAAACAAATAATTGTGTCCAGCTTGTTGGACACGATATCCAGTTCTGTTGAACCCTGTGAATACCAGTACTTCAGTGGCACTGGAAGAGTTTACAAGTCATTTTTGGGATCCAATCTATGTATATTTGAGTCATAGCCATCATTAAAAATTATTGGCTAGATCAATCTCTTAACCCTTTGAATGCCAGAAGTTTATGCTTTGCGATGTATATTGTGCAGTCCACTGCAACTCAAAGAGTTAAAGACCAGAGGGATGCACATTGCATTGATAAGCAATGTGCTGTACACCCATCTTGTTCTTACAGGGTTAAGGCAAATGGGCATTCAAGGAGGTGAGGTGATAAAAGGTGGTGATAGTATTCTAACATAGCATGAGTGAGGGCCTTTGTAGGGAGCGCACTGATGCTAGAAAAGAAAAACATTTATATAAACTTAAAGGGACAGTATACCTTAATAATGAAAAGAATATGTTATACAGCTTTGTCTACAGGGTAAAACAAGGACACTCCCAGTGATTGGAGATGTATCTTTCAAAATGTACATTATTCTGGTAGCTGGAGTTCAAGATGTTTTGCAGCCGGTGGTGCTGTTGCGCTTACTGTCTGAAAAAAGCTGAGTTTCTCAGACAAAACATCCTATAGATGGATGTAACAATATATAGGAATGGGCAAAAAATATTTCTCACTAAGTGCGAAAATGAGAAAAACAGCATTTTTTCCCTAATGCAGTAAGTTCCATAAAATTCAGGTCTTTTGCTTTTTTTTCTTCAGAATACTAACCCCTAAGTCTTGTTCCACCGTAGCCATAGAATCATACACATTCTGACCCCCTAGCCCTGTACTGCGGCCTGGTAGCTGCAGCCATGAGCAATGGGAGTCTCTCTAGCTGCTACCAGACTACAACTCCTATCCCTTCCTGCCAGCCAGTGGCTGGTGGGGAATAATGGGAGTTGTCGTCTGGCTGCAGCTGGAGCTTCTCATGTTGCCAACCACTACGGTAAACCCCAGTTCCATGGTAGGAGTGGAGCCAAACATACTATCCCCCAGCCTTGTTCAACAGTAGCACTACAACACTGCATACAAAACCCACCATCCCTGTCCCACAGTATCCATAGACCCACACATAGAAACCTCCCCAGCCTTGTCGCAGAGTAGCCATAGACTCATAATGTCATAAGGACATCCAGCCTTGTACATGGTAGCCATAGACCAGCAAATACAAACCCCTCCCCCAGCCTTGCTCCACATTAGCCATGCAACAACACATTTTACTGACCTCCAACCTTATCCCACTGCACTAGTATCAAAAGAACCACACACCCTATCCTCCAATATTGTCCTACTGCACTGGTGTAGCCAGAACCACACATCCTGAGTCTAGACCCCCCCCCACACACACACACACACACACACCACACCACACTTAGGGAACTGACAAAGGCAATGCAAAAAAGTTCTTGGGGTTTGCGAAAAATATAATATTTTGAGAGGTTTCATAGGTAGAAATTTTCACAGAAAAATTTATGCTGGTAACAATGCCATCTGAGTGCAAAGTATCTTGAACTCAAGCTAACAGAAAAATTACAGATTATCTTTTTAATATCTTTTGAAAGAAACTTCCTTAAGCATTGTGAGAACCTTTGTATTACGCTATAGGAAAAGCCCTACAATATATATTTGTCTCAGAATTAGGGTATACTGTTTTGTGTATGACAGTCATAGGGTTAACAGGGAAAATCAGTGCATAGAAGCAAAGAGCAGCAAGTATAGATAGATAATGTACGCCCACACAAACATAAACAAGGTAATTAGGTTCTTAGAAGTGCACTGTGTTTTGTTGTTTTTTTACTGGAAATACCATTCTCACAAGAGAAAAACAGATAGAAAAATGCCACCTAAATAATAATGTTTTTTTTATTGCACAAACAAGTATATTTTCATTATGATTGGGCAATTAGCTCATTTATTTAGGATAAAAGTATATCAAAGTATTAACCCCTTGTATGTTAGGTATGTCTCCAGTGCATTGCTTAGCAATTCATTAGACGTTAACTTTAGTACACAAGAGGTTAATTAAAGTTCTAAACATCTTAGTTCCCAAAAGTGAAGTGCAGCAATTGTAAATAATAAACAGAAATTATGATTATACATACTAAATTGTGCAGGGTTCAATGTATGAAAACTGTTCTCCAAAATATATATTTTTTACCACCTAATGTTCCTTCCTCAGAGTGGGAATAATTTATGCAATAACATGTTCTCTAGAAAATAATTGCAATAATTCAGCTCTCCTTAATGAATAGGTAAGTCATTACTCGAATGATGGGAGCCACTCTTGTGGGTACTCTGTGTACTTCAGTCTGTATTTTCACTGCGTGCTGCAAAACAGCATTAAGATAATTTCTTCAAATAATGAAAGCTTTTCGTAACTCTGCACTAATTGAGCTTATACAGGGACTTTCAAAATAAGCATTGCCAGAAAAACATGAGATCTGACCCCCAAGGTCACCAGATAAAGGAACATTTGTGATCAGTTTAAAAGTGTGTAAACAGCATTTGACTGTTATAGCAATAAGGCACTATTATGGGTTGTAATCAGTTAAAGGAAAACTGTCATTAACAGGGATGGATTTAAATCCCAGGAGTCCCTAGGCAAGGCACACCAGGTGGTCTTAGCTCTTTCCATGGCCACAACCCCATTCCTCACATGGCATTACCTCCAGATCCTTCCACTATTTCAAGACACAATAAATAACCTTGGCCAACAACATGCAAGGACAAAAAGGCTTTAACCACTTGTTTGCTTGAGAGATCTCCAGAGCAATACACAGGAGAACTCTCCAGCATCCAAGGGGTTAAATAATAGCCTTTAAAGGGGTATAAACTAGTGCAGGGACAAAGAGATTGCTTTGGACATACCCATAGTTCAAAATTTGGAGCTTTAGGCAGTTGCCTACTCTGCCCTTTGGGCAATCCGGCCGTAGTCATGAAATATTTTTATAACCCTGTGTACTTTGAACAAAACCTTACAAAGTGTAATGTTGTCTGTTTCATATAGGTGCCAGCTTGCCTAAAATTATTTCATACTAAAGTTATATTTTTGTTCATATGCCTGTTCTAATTATTAGTATCTCTCTCTTTCTCTAATATAAACTATAGCTCACCGCTTACCTTACAAAAAATAAAAAGCATTTTTCTAAGTCTGGGAGGTGTCTTTCTGTTATTGGTTGCCATTTAAGTTCTTTAATTCACTAATTAAAGGACAAATAGCATCCATAATAATAGCCACCCACTTAACGTACCATGGCCCAAAAATCAGAATTACTGCTATGAATTTCCCCTTGTGTCTTTGTTCAATAGTAAACATTTTCAATAAGTCATGGATGTCATATAGGCAGACATGACAGTTGCTAGCAGGACCACAGGACACATACTTCACTCACTGCACATGGTAATCTTAAAGGGATAGTAATGTCAGAAAAAAGTATTAACTATATGGTATATACAATTAAAAGAGAGTACTTGCACTTATTCGTATCTCTCAAACCGTTATGGTTTGAGAGATATAGGAAAATAAAGTTCTCTTGTCCCTCCCCTTTTTGATGAGCTGTAAAGCTGTCAGAAGCAGATTCTGGTTGCTTGACCAGATGTAGCTCTTCAGCAGCGCCAATATAATGATATCTAAAGATAAATACTTAATTTGGAACGGTCTACAAAGTGTGCCTGGCTTGCAAGCATACTTTGTAGACCGTTCCAATTAAGTATTTATTTCAAAATAGCATGATTTCAGCTCTGTTGAAGAGCCTCTGTCTGGTCAAATGACTGGAATCTGCAGCTGTCAGATAGATGGCAGACTTGAGTAAAACAGCCAGGAAAAGGTAACTTTAGCAAGTTATATCTCTCAAACCATAAAAGTTTGAGAGATATGACTTACATTGATGTTAATCTTTTTTTAATGTCTACAATATTAAATTAACTTAAAATTAACCATTACTATCCCTTTAAGTAGGATCCTGTACTCTGTTTTCTGTTTCATATAGGCACCAATCTGCCTTAAATTATGTGCTTTGATAGGTTTTTTTTTTGCCCTTGTGCCATTCTTCAAGAGTTAGCAACAGTGAGTGCCAGGATGGCATCCCATGCATTGCAGCACAATGCATTGAATACCAGTCTGTCACTCAAGGGTTCACATGTCAATGTCATTGTCTTGCATTCCTCTTGTCATAGCTCAGGTTAATAATCACACTATTTCATTCCCCCACACAGCATCCATGCCTGCAGCACAGGAGAATGAGACCTATGACATCTCCACCAGTGACACAGCCCCTGAGGAGAAAGGAGAGGGCACCAGCTGGTGGTCATAACAGCCACCATCTCCAACACCACCGTCAGACTATGGCCTGTCACCCACAACTGACACAAAGTTGATGGCTCAGCACCTCAAATTCCACCATCCATCTCCACATCCTGTGCCACAGGTACCCACACCATGAGGATGGATGAGGATTATCTAAGCATCCAGAGGAGGCATCTTAGGGAGGCCAGAATAATGACCAGATACTGGAGGAAGTTTCATCAAGATATGCAGAGGAACACAGCCACTCTCCTCACAATCGAATCACAGCAATCCATCCTAACTACTGAGATCCAGCAATTTTGTACCGGAATGATGGCTACGTTTGAACAAATGCTGGTCAAAATGAGGGAAGTGAACCACATTGGGAGCCTGCAGATCGACAGGAACAACAATCCATGGAGGGGTCAACTGCAACCACCCCCCCCTCCAGTGTGACCCCCAAACCAACCCCAAGAACAACTAGAGTCACTAGACAGTCTTTGAGGTCATCAACCTGAATTATGTTTGTGAATCTTTCTGGTTTCTAACAAGGTCAGTGGCAGAGATGTCTCCAATGCATTGCAAAGTAATGCAGTGAACACAACTCCTGCACATATTACTTGGTTGTAAGGTTTTGGACCAATGGTAACCACACACAACACAAACACTGTTGTCCAGTTGCAACTCAATTTACCTAGCAAAGCAATATAACATGAAGGTGTTGTTTGGTGATGATGTGAGTTGTAGCTGAACAACTGACACCTGCCCTTAGCATACTATGTTCAAGACTGCATCAATTAGTTTGAGCCACTGGTGTGGTTATTAAAGTTTTAGCCAACCATACTTTTGATTTGATTTTTCCACTGCAAAGAGAGATTAGCAAAACCAACATAAGCTGGGATTCACACTCTGAATAGGAAAAATCCTAATCACTTGAGGTTAATGATTGAAAAAACTGCTGTGTTTGGCTACAGGACCGGAGCATAAAGACTCCACTAGTCATGTCTATTGATTACACAATGCATAGAGAACATCTCTTTGCACCTCTGCATTTGAAACGCCAGTCATGCTCCCCATTCATTTAATAGACCCAGACGACAAGAAATATTCCTTAATAAATATAACTGATACATAAATCATAACTATTTTGCCATCTGAATAAATGGCTAATACAGCATCAAAATCAACAATCATATTATTGGGGGTGATAGGATTCCTTTAATGTGTTGAAAAATACATTAAAGCATAAATCTGTTTGTATCATAACTAAATGCATTGAGGACATTTTTTAAAACACCCAATGTGTCTTTAAAATGAAAATAGCCTACTAGAGAGACCAAGTTGACCTTCTCATACGTTTTCAAAGAGGTATGTGAACTGTGAAGAAGAGCAGTATTGCTGTACAGGTCATTCCTGTTAGATCCAAGACAACTCATACATATATACTTGAACATTTTCTGATGATGTGAAAGGTTTTGCAGAGGTTGCTAACTTCAATATATCCATTGAATAACAGTAGCACTAGGGAGCATCTAGAGGTTTCTTCATGGAAGCGGAGTCAGCATTTCACCAGGGTCAATTGGATATTCCTCTGTTCCATGATGGGTCATGTCATAAATGGGAAGGAATGACAGGAGTTGAAAGTGCACCACCTTTCTGTTATGCAAAGGATGAACCCTAATTATCCCATTAACATTTTGCTTCCAAGTGGAGTAGATAACCCATTGCTTTACAAAGTGTTGCCTACCCCTCCAGAACCCATAGCGTTAGGAACAAGGGAATGCTAACCAGCCATATGTATATGTGAATGGGACATTTTAACAATACATCATGTAGTATGTGAACAATCCCCCATGGAACAGAGGGTGTTGGTGTGCCAATGTCATTGTGTGCACACACACAGGTCAGCATGGTGAGCCTTACAACCTTACTCCCCTTTAGTTACTCTGATGTTGTAGACATCACTAACAGTATACTCATCCCTATTCTGCTACATTAGACATTGCACATCTATTGTTATTATGATACCCCTTTAACACCTGGAATGTTAGAGTGGTATTCAATGCATTGCACTGGATCCCCCTCAGTAGCTCCAAGGATTGATATGGCTATGTACAACTCAATATATGTTGTTTGCTGTCAGTTAAACTCAGGAACATGATGAACATAGGCAATGTAGTGTACCTTTGTTCACGCGGGATGGATGATATCCTGGAAGTGGTAATGTCATCATGGCCAAAGGAATGGCAGATGCCAGTTGAATTCACATCCTCAGTAAAATGCATCCATGGAATAGCTGTGGCATGGGTTATATACTGTACCTGCTATGTGGTCTAGATGTTGTAGCAGACAATATCAGGGCTGTGTATGTCAGTCATCTTGTGGAGTGAAACAGATGTGTTGGGTGAGTATGTCTGCACACATTCCCCAAGCCTAATCATGGTCATAGATGCATTGTGTTTGATTCATGTATTAAACTTACAGGTAAAGTGGTCCCTGATGAGCCTGTCTCATATCTCCACCCCTCTCAAGGTCTCCTCATCCTCTGCAAGGGGAACAGGGACCTCCACAATGTGTATTTGCTCAATATCTTCCACCAGACGTGTGTCGACAGCTATGTTATGTAGTATGGCACGTGCTAGGATGATGTTGTATGCCTTGCCTGGTATGTATTGCAGATCTCTCCCTGAGTGATCCATGCACTGAAATCTTGCTTTGAGTACCCCAAAGGTACTCAGTGATGTTGTGTAAGGGGAATGTACTACTTGTGAGTCATGACCATGCTAAACTTTGTTTACATTCGTTGTTTGAGAGTTTCTGTGGATGTGGAGTGATGTTCATATTGTTGGTGTTGACTCACCCAAAAGTCCTCCTCCTGTAATGGTCCCTATAGAGGGAGGAGTGCTTGATGATGTATGAATCATGACAGCTGCTGGGACAGGGGACATAAACATGGGTCATCCTCATGTTAGAGTCACACTCCAGCTGTGAGTTGGTAGGGTGGAAAATCTTCCTGTTGATGAATAGATGTCTCTCATGCATTGGAGCTCTTATACGTATATATGTGTGCAGTCGATGGCACCCATGACCCTGGGCATGCCTACCCTTGTGTAGAACTCCTGTTTTACAAAGTCCACGCCACCTTACCCTGCCCTTGAACATATAGGCTGGGACATGCCAGACTCATATCCTTCTGTGGACTGGAAGGATCCACTTGCCATAAAATGTATGGCACACAGCAGCTTCTGCAAGCCAGATAGGGCATGGTTGGTGCTGTATCTGGGGTCGACATAATCTTTGATCATCTCATATAGGTTGATGATGCTGTGCAAAGTCAATGTGTAGTGGTCTCTCACCTCAGCATCCATTATTCCAAAGAATATGACCCTTGTGCGGAATATCCTGTGTCTTTGTGGTTGTCTGTCACCCCTGTGCTGATCCACAGGTCCCATTGGCAGCTATGGGATATCATGTTGTGGCAGCTGAGGTACTGCTGCCTGGTGTGGTCCTTCAGGTGGAGATGGGCTTCTGTCTGTCTCACTAACCGGAGCATCAGAGCTTGTAACAGGCGATGCATGCTCAGCTGTGCTTGGTGGTTCCTGGGACCCCCTTGCTCTCGCACGCCCCTTCTATGCTGTCTTTGCAGGAAATACAATAGCTACATACTGCTCGTAATGCATCTCTGAGTGGACTTACTGTAAACCCTCCACGTCTGAGGACTTTGAGATGTCCCTTTAAGACAGTGGTGGGGTGTTGTTCAGGCTTGGCCATCAGCTAGGGAGTGACCAATGGGAAGGTGTGTGTTGTCCAGGTAAGTGTTTTGCGGTGTGGCTGTTGTTCTGTGTGTGATTTTGTATGACGTTGTCAGGTGCACCTTGGGTCTCTATTGGCTAGTGATGTTGCAAAGGTGAGCTTGGGTTGCTTTAGGATTGACAGGTGTGTGGATTGTGTTGTGTGTACATATTTGTTGTTGTGGGGTATGTTAAGAGGGATTGTATTGGGATGCTTTGTAAACCCTTGTCCCTGAGGGGGGCTGATGGGTTAATATTGGTTGTCCAGGACTTGTCTGTAGTCCATGCACTTTTGACAGGTGGTTCCTTGGCATTACAGGTGTTGATGTTGCCATTGCTGTGATTGTGCTATATTCTAAGTGTTGTGTGAGCTGTTGGTTCCCTGCTTTCTTTTGTTCGACGGTGGTTTTTCTCCTTCTTTATGGGTTGCACTCTGGGGTCCATATCACTGAGTGGGGTAGTGCATTCTTTGTCAGGTCCATCAGAGGTTTAACCAAGGAGTTGTAAGAAGTGACAAATTTTCTATAATAACCAGCCATCCCTAAAAATGTAATCACCTGTTTCTTAGTCTTGGGGACTGGCCAGTTAACAATAGTCGCTACCTTTACTGGCTCTGGTCCTAGTTGCCCACTACACAACCGGTGTCCCAGGTACTATACTTCAGGTATCCTGACTAGTGTTGAGCGAGCGTGCTCGGCCGATGCTCGGATCGGCTCGAGCATCGCTCTGCTCGGCACATGGCGGTACTCGTACGAGTACCGCCATGTGCTCGCCCGACATGTTCGGGTGAAGAGGATCCGTGCCGGAAGAGGCACAGATCCGAAGACGCTCCGCTGGACCACCAGGGAATGGAGGTACGGGGGCATTGCGGAGATGAAGGGGGCATTGCGGAGATGAAGGGGGACATTGTGGAAGAGGGGCATAGACTCTATGCCCCTCTTCCACAATGTCCCCCTTCATCTCCGCTATGCCCGTCTTCCACAATGTGCCCCTTCATCTCCGCTATGCCCCTCTTCCACAATGTCCCCCTTCATCTCCTATGCCATAGAGGAGATGAAGGGGGACATTGTGGAAGAGGGGCATAGCGGAGATGAAGGGGGACATTGTGGAAGAGGGGCATAGACTCTATGCCCCTCTTCCACAATGTCCCCCTTCATCTCCGCTATGCCCCTCTTCCACAATGTCCCCCTTCATCTCCGCTATGGCATAGGAGATGAAGGGGGACATTGTGGAAGAGGGGCATAGCGGAGATGAAGGGGGACATTGACCAGGCACCCTCCGCTCATCAGAGCAGGGGGTGCCTGGTTTAATGCTCGAGTGCTCCCATTCATTTGAATGGGGCTCGGGTGCTCGGCCGAGCACTCGAGCATCAGGGGGTGCTCGGTCAGAGCACCCGAGCACCCGAGCATCGGGGTGCTCGCTCATCCCTAATCCTGACCTGACATTTGCCAAGTCAAATGATCAACCCATCCTCCAGAATCATGTCCAGCACATCACCTAACTGCCACATATGCTCATTACAAGTGTAGCTATAGATGGCTATGTTGTCAAGGTATGCACAAGCATAGCTTTGTCCTCCCTTGAGGAGGCAATCCACCAACCGCTGGAATGTAGCCTGAGCATTCTTCATTCTGAAAGGCATGACTGTAAATTGATACAGGCCAAACGAGGTGATGAATGCCAACTTTTCTTGATCATGTGGTTACAGAACTGTTCCAGGATGGTGAGTTGATAGCAGTCCTCAAAAATGATGGCTTTCTGCTACCCAGAACAGCTGAAGTTGGCTCTGTATATCTGACTACACCAATCCTGCAGAAGGTTTCTTTGGCAGCCAGCCAAGTGGCCATATATGTCCCCCATGTTCTCCTCAAATCTTTGTAAGGTCTGGTGGTTTTCCTTAAGATCAATAACAGTGCCATTGCTTCTGCTGGACTCAGCCTCAGATGTGGGTCTGCTTTTGGCCATTGGGTCTTGTCCCAAGTGTAGCTCTTCCTGAATCTGCCACATTATCCCTACCATGATGATATCCAAGATGGGTATGGTCAGATAGGTCAGTATCTCTTGCATCCTTTGCTGAAATGGGGTCTCCATTCCCTGTCACGGAGCTGGAGCCTCAGCTATGCCAGTTTCCCCATCCATTTCGACCAGCTGAGAGAAAAGCTCTGGCTTACAGTGATCAGACCCTCAGGCTGTGATCAGTTCCCCCAATGTTGGAATAGACAGCTGCTCATATCCTGCTTCCATATAGGGCTCTTGCTGTGCCCTCCACTCAACCTCCTGATGGAGGTGAATCCTGATAGCTGTTTGGACTGTATATTGCAGGAGATCCCAGCACTGCCAACAATGTGAAAGCTTAGTATCCACCCTTGTAAATTAGGGGGAAGGAGGCATCATCTACTCTATACCAACTTCTCCCCCAGACAGATGCTAACCCTTCTGTCATCATATCAGGACACCTCCGTTAACAAAGTGCTTTTGTTTGCACAGACTTAGGGCTTGATACAAATGTTTGCTCTAAAAAAGCCGGTAGGGCAAAATGGATACCGACCAACAAAAGCAAACATCTAAGTTGGTATTCAAGTGTCGTACCGGCTAAAAGCACAATGAACATTAGGCTACAGAAATGGTCTTGTGGCCAAACATCTGTTGAAGAAGTTGGCCCACATTTTCAAGTTCGATTTGGCTGCCACATCTATTGAAATTATACTAAAAGCATCTGAAGCTTGCGGGAGTAGAAGGAGAAGATGGGAAATAAAAGCTCAGATAACCTAAGAGGGATTAAAGTTCCAGTTTGGTGCATGATGTTTTGCTAGAGAATTTTGAGATGATCTTCTGAATGACGGATAACTTCTCTGGGGTAGACTGGTTTCCATTTGAGTCGTGTCTATATTGATTCCTAAAAAAGTGATGGTCATACTTGGTCCTCTGGATTTATCCTCATCTAATGGAATGTTCAGTTCTGAAAATAAAGACTGTAGCTTGAGTAGACTGGATGGAATGGATAGATGAGGTTCAATTAACTGAAATTTGTCTATGTAGTGGATTACTGATGGGTATCTGGAGATGTTGAAAAGTAGCCAGCAGAGTGTTTTGGCAAATGTGTCAAAAATCTTGGGGCTACTTTTACAGCCAAATGTCAGTTTAGAGGCAAAATAATAATATTTTCCCCATCGTATGCCATGTAGGTGCCAAAGGTCTTGATGAATTGGGAGGAGCTTGTAAGCAGTGGAGATGTCTGCCTTAGAAAGCCAGGTACCTTGGCCCAAAGAGACAATCATTTTGACGGCATCATCAATGGAGGAATACTGCATTGAAAATTCCTCAGAAGGGATAAGGGAGTTTAGACTAGGAAGTGGGGAGGAGTGGGGGAAGAAAAATTGATGATTAAGCATTGCTTTTTGGTAAACTTAAGCTCTGCGATGCCAATAGGACTGACTCACAATTTCGGGAAGGAGTGGTAGGGAAAGGATTTATGATAAAGCCAAGGTTGGATTCCTTGGACAGAAGGAGATCTACACTCTCTGGGTTTGAAATAGCAGACTGAAGATTGTCACATTCTAGGGTTGATGACGGGTAAGCCACTAGGTCAGTATTAAACCCTTCAGAATAACCAAGTGAGAGGAATTGAATTAACTGTTTAGATGGGTGACTATCAAAATGAAACAAGAGGCGTGATAGATTAAGTGGTGCTAGTCATTTATTAAAAAGTTTTGGACAGATACTTTTGGCATGTGCTTTTTTTACAATTGGAACATATATGCAATAGCCTGCAGGCACCGAAAAAGCAACCCCTGTCATTAAAGTTGTTTCAGATTGCTTATATGCCCAGAAAAATGATGGATCGCCCCACTTTGTCAACTAGGGATTGCAATGGAAAGGCAGCAGTTGAGGTAGAAGGGGTAGCTGCTGTGTCAGTGGTGTGGGTAGAAGATGAGGGGGCAGATGGACAAAAGCTGGATGAATGAGAGGCAGACTGGCAGTGAAAACAGAGGGATGTTTTGATACTGGCAAAAAGATGGCAGAAAAGTTTGTTATCGATGATGCTCCAGTTGATGAAAAAATTAAATTGTGCTAATGCTGTGGCTACTTTTGTGGAAAATGATAAGTGATAATCATAGAAGGCTAACACTGTAGCAGTAGCCAAGGTTGGTAATGTTAAACAAATATGAGTCCAGTTTTTGACCTCTGAATGGGTGAGTGGAACAAATGATATCCCTATAGATGCTAAATGACAATACAAATTCTGGTATGGTCAATTTACGTGATAGGCGGACATCTTTGCATTTCACAGTTATGGAAATGTCTCCGCAGGAAATAATTTTTTGTTCAGTGATGTCCTTGGATGCAAGCAGGATGGATACTAGGTTAATGTCCTTGCCTCCTATTATGTCTTTTCGAATGTGACTGGGGATCATGTGAGCTGCTGTGATGCGTGGTGTATCAGAAACAATACCTGAAGCCTGATTGGGGAGAGAAGTCACAGGAACTGGAGCTGGTGGAGTGATGGGCTGTTCCAGAGTCGAGAGCCTGGACTGGACGTCGGAGACTGCTGAGGTCATATTGGTGACAAGCTGTTGCATCTGTGAAAGTTGAAGATGGTCTGGAGAAGCTGGACATTGTGGAGATGGGGTGGATGGAGGGAAGAGGGTGCAAAAAAGTTTGGCCTTAGTTTTGCTAAGTAGGGGGTACCCCTTCTGGTCAGTTACTGCATGAGTCTGGCAATGGATTTCAGGATATCCCTAATTAAGCACAGGCTGCTCAATCACAATGCCAGAAGCACTGATTACTCACCTGTGATTAAGCTCTTGATGACCAGAGGAATATGCAACACATTGAAAGCTGACCTGTTAATGTGTCCCATGGACTAACCTTGAGAAATGCTGATTCACAGGTTGAGGCATAACTATAGGGCGTGCAGTTGCACCAGGGGCCCAAGATCTAAGGGTGCTCCAATAGTGCTCCAATAGTTTCTAGTTATGCCTCTTTGTGATAGGGGGCCCAAAAATAATTTTGCAGTAGTGCCCTGCAATGATTAGTTATGCCACTGCTGAAAGGTTTCCAATATGTACCAGGATTATGGGACATTAAAGGGATAACAATACTCGTAACAAAAGTGCAGCTCTGAGTCTTCTTTATATGATTTGTACCACATAGTACTGTATTTCAATACTATAAGGCTTGTAGTAAAACTGCAGTTGAATCCCCCCTTTTAGCCACCTCCCATCAGTTGTGGAATCTGGTCCTGGGACCAGACAGATCTCAGCGAGGGACAATCTTCATGCAGTAAGATAAGGAAAATCCTGTCCCCCTTGACAAAGGAGGGCAGAATTATTCTGATGCTTACCAAAGATTGTCCTTCACCACGCTCCATCAGGACAGGCTTGGAGAGGCCAACTGACTCAGGGGAAAGGGGCGGGAGGGGGATCCTTTCTGATTCAACTGTGGTTGAACTACAAGCCTGATAGTATTGAAATGCAGTGCTACGTGGGACAAATTGTATAAAGAAGACTTGAAGCTGCAACAGAATGTGTTATTCCAACCCAAATACACTGAGGCTAATGTATTAGAGCACTGTTCTTTATCTTATTTGCTCCAGGCACCCCTAACATGTAGTCTGGACTTTTTGGGGGACACCTAACATTTTGTAGGTCATTTGTAAAGGAAGGGTACAAATACATAAACTATATAGTTATGTTGTGCATAATGATTTCCATAAATATAAATTTGAAACTTAACTTTCACATCTTTGCCAAAGGCATTATAGAAGCGACAGAGAACCCTATGTGGATGTCCACGTCTCATCAAAGTGCTATAACATCATGGTTGAGAATTACTGTACTAGAAAGGAAACTGAAGTAGTTCTAAATTAAACAAAATGCATGACAAGGGACAAATATAAATTTATAAAATACCCGTTGATTTAAATGGGGATTTTAAACACTTGAATGCAGGTGGTTTGCCCCAGAATTACTCCAGGGAGGAAATGTACTAAGGTTGAATATAATGATGTGGAGAGCACATCACCCTGTCAAAGTGTTGAGGGGAGTGGTGCTGTCTGCGTATTTATGTTTTATTTAAATTTAAACTGTGGTTAGGCGCGCTACATCATGTTGCACATCATAGTCCTTTGACACTCAAATAGGTATACATGCCAAACTCACTTCAGCGTTTGCACATTTGCAAAACTAACAATTTTCTTATTCATTGTTTCATGTTACTTTGTTTTATGTCACCTTCACAGCTGAAAACAAACAGCAGTATTCCACTTCCAACCAGGAGCAGGCGTAGTTGCTGGATGTCCTTCAATGAATCCATGCTGGTATTAGGTGTTTTTGGTTCCAGTTCGTAGCTGCCCAGTGCCATCTTGAGGCTTACAACCAGGTTGTTATGATTCTTCTACACTGCCTTGTGGAGCAGAGTTTAATGACCAGTCAGGTCCAGATGGCAATAAATAGTCATCTAGGACAACCCTATCACGGTGCCCGTGATTCATGCTGTTCAGTGTCTGTCACTTGCTGAGTAATCATGATTGGCTGTCTGTGATTAGCCTATCACGGTGCCCATGATTCATGCTGTTCAGTGTCTGTCACTTGCTGAGTATCATGATTGGCTGTCTGTGATTAGCCCTCCTCACACAGCCTTTTTAAACCCAGGCTGAGCACTTCCAGGTTGCCCTTTCGTGGTGTTTCTGACTTCACTCTGCCTGACCTGCTGGTCAGGCTTCTGGGCCTGTTCCTGCTGTACTTGCTGATCCTGTGTTCCAGTGTTCCTGTATGCTAGCATTCCTGTGTTCCAGTGTTCCAGTGTTCCTGTATGCTAGTGTTCCGGTGTTCCAGTGTTCCAGTGTTCCTGGGTGCCTGTATTCTAGTGTTCCTGTGTTTCAGCACCTCGCGGGTTAATCTTACTGAGTTCCTGAATCTCCTGCTCCAGCCGTCGCTCCGGCGACATTGTTCTTCTCGCTGCTGATCATACATTGTTGGCTTCAGCGTGCGGACGCTGGTTTACTCCACTAAAGCTGGTTGCGATTACATTGTTGGTTCCAGCGTGCAGACGCTGATTTACTCCACTAAACCTGGTTGTGATATACATTGTTGGTTCTAGCGTGCGGACGCTGGTTTACTCCACTAAACCTGGTTGCGATATACATTGTTGCTTCCAGCGTGCGGACGCTGGTTTTCTCCACTAAACCTGGTTGCGATATACATTGTTGGTTCCAGCGTGCGGACGCTGGTTTACTCCGCTAAACCTGGTTGCGATTACATTGTTGGTTCCAGCGTGCGGACGCTGGTTTTCTCCCCTAAACTTGGTTGCGATATACATTGTTGGTTCCAGCGTGCGGACGCTGGTTTGCTCCATTAAACCTGGTTGCGAGATACACTGTTGGTTCCAGCGTGCGGACGCTGGTTTACTCCATTAAACTTGGTGGCAACATTTACTGTTGGTCCCAGCGTGCGGATGCTGGTTTACTCCATTAACCTGGTGGCGTTATTTACTGTTGGTCCCAACGTGTGGACGTTGGTTTGCTCCTGAATGGACGCTGGTTTACTCCATTAACCTGGTGGTGTTATTTACTGTTGGTCCCAACGTGTGGACGTTGGTTTGCTCCTATGCAGTCGTCTGATTATCCCTGGCAATAGACTTCTGCTGAGTAAGACCATAATTCCTATTTCTCTCTGCTGTCTTAGTCATCTGACAGCTCGTCTACTCGCTCAGGCTGCTCTGCCCGGTATTGGTAAGGCCGGTAGAACCTTGTACGTTACCATCCTTAAGGTTGCCTTACCCGGTATTGGCAGGGCCGGTAGAGCCTACTACAGTACTCCTTTGGGCTGCCTTGCCCGGTATTGGTAAGGTCGGTAGAACCTTGTACATCACCATCTTGAAGGTTGCCTTACCCGGTATTGGCAGGGCCGGTAGAGCCTCCATTCCGCATTCCTTTGGGCTGCCCTGCCCGTTATTGGTAAGGCCGGTAGAACCTTGTATTTCACCATCTTTAAGGTTGCCTTACCCGGTATTGGCAAGGCCGGTAGAGCCTCCATTCCGCATTCCTTGGGCTGCCTTGCCCGGTATTGGTAAGGCCAGTAGAACCGGTATATGTCATCTCACAGTTGCCTTACCCGGTATAGGCAAGGTCGGTAGAGCCTGTCATTATTACTGTCACTTGGGTTGCCTTGCACGGTATTTAGGCAAGGCCGGTAGAGCCTATTATATCTGCTATTACTGTTGTATTGTTATGTATGTTTACCCTATGGGGACTGCCTTTAACTTTTAATAAAGTTAAGTTTTTACCAAACCTTAAGTCTGAGAGTCTTCAAATCCGTGACAAACCCCCACCTCTAGCATCTCCGCAGGCAAGACACATTTGGGGTCTTGCCCTCAATCCCTAAGGGATTTTACATTTTAAGAAATTCATTAAAGATTTCCCATTTTATTAATGAATGTATTTGAAAAAGAAAATCTTTGCATTAATGTGACCTGTTTGTCTTGGTTGATTCACCCAAACTTTTTCAATCACAATTATTTAGGCATTTACACCAATGTAAGGAGTATACAGAAAAGGTTAGGTCAGTTTTTAAAATGTTATTCCTCACAGCACACCAACAGGTGTGTAATCAGTGGCTTAGTTATTGGATTGAGCTGCCTATGATTAATTAGGGATATTCTGAAAACAGACTGGCGCTGAGAATCATTGAGTTAGGTGTTCCAGTAATCACATGCATTTTCTATAATTAACTTACCCATTGTTGAACAGAATTATTGTGCAACGCATTATTCGTTTTAACACTTTGGGTGCCAGACTGGTTTGCAACGCATTGCGAAGGAATGTATTGCGTACCCCTCTGGCATTGAAAGGGTTAAGGTGTTCAGTTATGTTATCACTAATCTTAGTCTTTGTTCCATTCTTTGTCTGAATATTGTTATACTTAAAAAGAGGTTGTTTTTATTTACATAGTAAGGACCCAAGGGGACTACTATGTATTACTTAGCAATGCACTGCACACCACTTTTGACCTTAAAGGCTAATGTGACATCCATTGCAAATTGCATTATTGACAGGCAACCTGATTTATCCTACAAACTGCATTATTGCACTCTGATCAAACAAATGACAGCATATGACATGATGACTAATATTTCTATCAATGGGTTTCAAAATATTTAATAACCCATTAGATGCCAAAGAGTATTCCCAAACAAGGAGACTGTAACAATGTTAGTATGAGGGAAGGTATGTTCTTTGGCCAAAAATAGTTAATATTTCATTCAGCCAGTTGGAAAAAGGGTGTATATAATGTGGCCAAGGGCAATTAACTCTCCTCTAATCACTGTACCGGAGTCCAGGAAGGGGGAGACAGGAAGTGTGTCTGAGGGCAGCATGAGGCCCAGGGCCACCTGTTTATCAAATCAAATCTTGTAGAGTAAACTAACCAGACCTCACCTTTAACTGGGGACACACAGAAAAATTCATATTTTGGGGCTGCACTGGAATCAAAGCAGTCCTGCAGTATACATTTTTAAACACAGTTGAAGCTTGGCAATCTAGAACCAGCCCACAGGCAATATGCTTGACACACCTGTTGTAATGGCTACCATAAATATAGGTGATTTGGAAAATTAACACTTTAACTTAGGCATGTCAAACATGTAGTTCTCTCACTACTGAACTACGGCCCCTTGTAGTTTCTCACTATTACAATAAGGTGCAGACTGTTGAGACATGAGGCTCTCTGTGCTTGTTTTAAAGCAAATAATACAAGCAAAACACGTGTAAGAGTGGGGGTCTTGTTAACACGTATTAGTTTTCCTTTAAGATTTGATACGGTAACATAGTAACAGAGTTTGAAAAAAGACAGGAGTCCATCAAATTCATTCCATGCCATGTCACCCTTGTTGATGCAGAGGAAGGCAAAAAAACAAACAAAAAAATTGAAGCAATTTCCAATTAAGTCCCATGTGGGTTAAAAAAATTCCTTCCCGACTCAAAATGGAAGATTGATAATTCCATGGATTAACAGCCTATCTGCTTTAAAACCAATTGTAGTATCTGCAAAAAAAAACAACAGAATCCCGCTGCAGAGAATTCCATAGCTTTACTGCCCTTACTGTAAAAAAATCACTGCTATTGTTTTCATCAAAAGCACCTTTATTCTAGTTTTAATGGATGACTTTGTGTTTTTTGTTCAGCCGTTTGAGTAACTAGTTCCTCAGAGAGTGTTTTCCATTGAGCCCCTATATTTGTTTGAATGGTAATCATATCACCCCTTAGACATCTCTTCTTTAGTGCAAACAAGCCCAATTTGGGTAGTCTCTCTCAATAACTCAAATCCTCTAATCCTGTTATCAGTTTTACTGTAGTCTCTGTACTTTTTCCAGTTCAATAATATCTCTTTTAAGAATTAGTGCCCAAAATTGTACTCTATATTCTAGATGAGGCTTTATAAGAGTTTATATAGTGGTGGAATTATATTCCCATAATTATAACCAAAATTGTTGCATTCCCTAATTATGCTGGACTTTAAAATGCATTTTTAACATCTTGGATGCTACAGACATTTCCAAAGTATTGGAGACCTTACTAGCACCCAAAGGGTTAAAAAACCTTGACATATAGTTTGTTAACAAAAATAAACTACATCTTGGGAATGTATTGCTTGCTTGTCATTAAACACAATCACTACGGAGGATGAAGAGAAGAATCAGTAAACACAATTACTTTTCAAACAGGCATGTAAAACTGTCTATTTAATAATTCTTTTTGTTTGCTCCCCATAATTAACATGCAGAGAACTGAACTGCAATTCATTTCTACAGAAAAATTCAATTGTAGGTGCAGTCACACTTAGCATATATATAATAGAATTCTAATTAAGTAAAAAAGCAAGAATTTCTCACTATGTTTTCTTGTTCCTGCAGTTTCATTGCAAGGTTATTGAAATGAAATATGCTGTAACAGAAAGCCTTGGGGATTTTCTATGCCTCATCTATAGTCGGTAGTTCATTCACGCACATATAATGAGCAGGTCCACTTATACCGTTACTTTGCTGTACTAGAGCTTTTTATTTTGATTAACTATGTGAGTCCTACACGAAAACTGGTAAAGTTCTGGAGCTAAATTCTTGCCCCACTGGGACAAATGCAGTGTGTGGTTTGGTGAATATTAGTGGAGAGCGGAACATGGCTGGGATGTCAGGCAGTGCATGTGAGGTTCTGCAGCTACCAGTGGACAGTAAAACAAGGCTATGGCATCAGACAGTCTATGTGTGATTCTGTGACTACCACTGGACAGTGGAACAAGACTGGGGTTCCAGGCAGTGTATGTGTGGTTCTGGGACTACTAATGGACAGTGGAACAAGAATGGGATTCCAGACAGTGTATGCATGGTTCTGTGACTACCAGTGGACAGTGGAACAAGACCAGGGTTCTAAATAGTGTATGTGTAAGTCTGTGACTATAAGCGGACAGTGGAAAAAGGTTGGGGTGCCAGACAATGTATATGCGAATGTGATTACCAGTGGACAGTGCTAAGGCTTCTGTGACTGCCAGAGGATAAGGCTATGATTGTAGGGAGAGGCAAAATGTTTTGTTGCAAAAGGCAAATTAAAGAGAAGCATATTTAAAGGGATAGTAACACTTCGTTTTAACTTTATTTTATTTTGTAGGAATTAAAAAAACATGAAGAATGATATAAGTCTTATCTCTCAAACCTTTATGGTTTATGAGATATTCACAGGCAAAGTTCCCCCTCCCGCCCCTTTTACCTAGTGTAAGCCATCTCTTCTCAGATGTGAATCTAGTTGTATGACCAGACAGATAACAGAAGGGGACAATTTTCTTTGTATGAAAACAATGAAAGCCCTTCCCCCCTTGACAAGTTTTTCAGCTTTTTCCCTTATCTTAATTGAAGATTGTCCCTCTCTGCAGTCTACCTGGGCACCTCCCTTCTGATCTGGTTGAAGAGGGGGGGGATACTTTGTTTGTGAATATCTCTTAAACCATAAAGGTTTGAGAGATAAGACTTATATCGTTCTTCATGTTTTTTTAATGCCTACAAAATAAAATAAAGTTAAAACAAAGTATTACTATCCCTTTAAATGCAACTCTCCAGTGTTTTATGGGGTAAGCAATTCAATTACCTCTGCTATGAAGAAATACCAGTTAAACAAAACCTCACCCCAGGAGATAATTTTGCAGGCTTTTTCGCCTATTGTCACACAACAAAATGCCAAAGTATGCCATTCAGTTCCATGCGTTACCACTAAGACACATTAAGGGACCCACTTTAATGGGTGAAAATCTGTACCCAGTTTTTTTGGGCTCACAGTCCCTTAACGTATCTCAAATGTGCCAACGCAGGAATTGAACCTGAAAAAAGTATAAAAAAACCTAAGTCACCAGTGGATGTATTTCTATGGGGTCCTCCTAATCTCCATATCAAAACATCTAAAGCAATACCAAAATGTGTGAAATGTTAGTACAATTAACCCTAAGCATACCCTACTTGCACTCACAGGGTTAATCTGACTAAGTTAGAAAACAGCCCCTGACAAGAAACACTTACCATTAACCCTGATGTCCAGTGGAGTCTTCAGCACCCTGGTCAGCTACTGTCTGTCTTCTTTAAACTTCCTTCTTCTTTTCTCTGTAATCTTTAGTCTTCTTTCCTATTTGTCTTCTTTCAAATCTGTCTTGTAAAATAAAATAAAAAACTTCAATGAAAGATTTGTTTGAAAAAAAAAATGCCCCAAGATATGCCTGACTTGACCCTTTGAGTGTCGCAGGGGTACCTGTCAAGCACGCAATGGGTTAAATGAAGTCTGGCATATCTCTTAAAAGCCATTCTGGTTTAAAAAATAAGTAATTCCTTTTGTTAAATAAAGAAAATGTCTTCCAGTTGCTAAAAATATCTCGGCTGCCTGCCACCTCCACTGTCTCAGCTGGCATGGCAGGAATGCATAGTGAAACAGATCACTCCCATCCATACCTTTCAGGCCTTTGCCCGAGTCAGAAGGAGGGAACTTTAAATGGAGACTGGCTTCTGGGGGGTGGGGTGATGAAACCCACTAGAAGCTGACTGTCTGGAAGGTACTTAAACACACATTCCAGCCAATTGTGGGCTGGAATCCATTTTGAACAGAGACTGGCCATCTAAAAATACCAGTCTCTGTTCAAAATGGTGTGCTTTTTAGGAACCTAACACACAAAACAAGCCAATTTCTGCAGCCCAACATCTGTTGTGGTTTCAGGTAGTAGGACAATTGACTACCGACTTAGACATTTGTTAATAATTGGATTCATGCCTAGGTTTCATGCAATGAAAGATGGGAATATAGGGATACCCCCTCTCACTTTAAAAAATATAGACACCACTGAGGAGTACTGAAACAAAGAGGTGGGCATGAGCACACCCCCTCTGTCTTTAAAGTGGTGGAAGGAGTTGAGGGAAATTGGAAGAAAGGGGGAAAGGGGTGACGCCTCTCTCTGTATAAACCTAGTAAAAAAACTTGCACTCGATGAGTTAACAATATAATTCACTTCAATACAGTGGAGAAATGGGTAATGTGACCCACCCCTCCAGTTTTGTATAGTTGGAAGGAGAATATATTATATATTATTTATATATATATATATATATATATATTATATGTATTAAGGGAGTGAAACCTGCGCACTACTGCAGAACAAAGCCATACCAAACATAACTTCCCTTACCTTCTCAGCATGGCAGGTAAAATAACCTTAATAACTAAAGACACAACATACAAATGTAAATTGTCAAAAGAGGTCACGTTTTATTTACCTATTAACTTATTAAGATCCCCGTGGGACTTTCTATCCCTCCTATAATGTGTTGCTCCATAGGCTATGGTCCCTTAACATGGGCAGACATACAGTTGAAATGTTGCTGTGGTAATACTGCGGGTCAATACAGTGCATTCAAAACGTTGCTATCCTATGAATGGTGCTTGCACAATAGTGGAGTTTAAAATGTCACCAGGTCCATTACGGTAGAGTAGGGGGTATATTCAACTGTTCTAATTTCTGAATGCATACTGGTGACACTTGGTATACTCCCCCTGGATGCTAGAGAGGTCTCATTAGAGATTCATACCTGCAGTGGAACCTCCCTTCTACCTGCAGGGTAGGCAAATAGAAACATGTTAGAATAACAACTTATTTACTGGTTTCATATATTTTTGTAAGCCCTAGAGCACCATCACCTAAGCCTCTATACATCCTTCTATACTGTCCCTGTACCACCTTTTGTCAAGGAAGGATCTGATGTTTTCCTCAGGTTCTCAAACTAGCTTTATAAAGGGTCAAGGGGTCAAGGTGGACCTAAAAATAGGTCCTGTAGTAGGTCCCTTTTAAGTTGCTGGTGGTAATGTGGCAATGTGTTGGTAGAGTATGCCAAATTACTTTGGTAAGAATACAGGGCAGAGCCTAACTCTGCAGTCAGGTCTTTCCTTCAGGACGTTCTTTGCCAGTAATGCCTCCAATAGGCAATAAGTGAAATACTACTGAGGAAGGTAAGTGACTGGGTAGGGCCTGCCTAGAAGCAGGTCTTTCATTCAGGTGGTCTACACAGTGTCCTATAGGAATGAGATTGTATACATGCTGTGGGTCAATATGGTGAGTTTAAAAGGTTGCCAGCCAAAGAAAACCAAACACTACAATTGTGCATCCATAATCTTATAGAGTAGAATATACCCCTACCCTGCCGTAGTGGACCCAGCAATATTTAAAATTACACTGTTGTGCAGGTGCCATTCATAGGCTGGTGACATTTCAAACACACCATATTGATGCATCCCATAGGATACCACATTGGCCAGCAGCCACACCGAGCTAAAGAAGACCTCATAAATGTGGGACCTGCTTTTAGGCAGGTCGTACCCAGCCCCTCGCTTTCCTCTGTAGTACATCACTTAGTGCCTATTGGAGGCATTATCAGCAATGACCCATATTTGCAGTGGAGCCTGCCATCTACCTGCAGGGTGAGACAATTGATGTATGTTAAAATGCCAAAATTTATCAACTGGTTAAATACATTTTTGTAAACCTTACCATGTCATCTCCTAAGCCTCTGAATGTCATGTTCCACTGTCCCTGTACCACCTCTTGTGATTCTGCACCTATCCTTAATGAGTATGTGCTGTACAGACTATGGTAAACGTCAGTACTTTCCAGTTATCTCTTCAACATTTAAAATGGAATACTGAGAGAGCAGAACAATCATGGAACCTTAGAATGCCTGTCCCAAAGAGGTCTTACTATCATATATAAGCATACTGTGTACACAGGGAAAACTGACTCCTCCCAGTGTAGAGCACTACCCATCGCTATTTTCCCACCTGGTCAGTCTTTAACATTGATATCAGGTACTGCAACAACTGGCTCTTACACTATTCCAATCCTTTGTCTTGCACACCGGTATCTCCTGGATCCTTAGCTACTGGTACCAGTTCACTTTTCCTAAAAGCCCCTTTGATTGCAAATTACAAATGCAACTGTAAACAGTAACATTTCATAGGAGCTATTTCCCAGGCTTGGTAGAGTTCTCAATATACAGAGTAACCACTCCTCATCTATAGGCCTACATGTGACGGATACCCATACACAGACTGAGTAGCTCAGCCAAACTGTGCTTTCGTAGCCTGGGATCACACTCAAGAACTCCACCAGCCAGGAATCAGGATCATAGCTCAATTCACCCAGTCACTAGGCAAAACACAGTGTAGGGTGAAAGCATGATATAGCAATCTACCCCAAGCACCAGACAACACCAGTGTTGGAGTAAAACCAGAACTAACTTTTATTCAGTGAACCCAGATCCCTTATACAAAACTGCCAGACAATACACAATGGGGTGAATAAAAAGAGACACAATGGGAGCAATGGGAGCAAAGGAAACAATGGGAACATAAACATGGGGGACAAAGGACTGTAAACAGCAAAAGGCCTCACAACAAGATTACATCACACAATTACATCAACTACATAAATAAATGACAACATCAGACAAGAGCATAATTCCCTTAAAAATACAATACCCTGTTGCTTTGACAGCCCTCATAGCTGGATAGTCTGTAGGGGTCTGGATTGGGCAGACCAGACTGGGTTTCCTGGTCACCCTGTGCCCCCAATAGGCACAGGGTGACTTAGATACAAGAGGGGATTGGGAAGCTGTGAAAGGAGCTTCCCCATGAATGGGGCCCATCTTCTGAAGGGAGGAGAATGGCCCCCAGGCCACTCCAGGAGTCAAGGGCACAAAGGCTTCCATGATACTACATAATCCCCTTTTTGTGCTTCCTTGTGCCCCCAACCTTTCATGACCAGTTTAACTGGGAGCATGGCTGTCATGTCCTCAACCTCCCTAAAATGGAAGAAGAGGCCATAGCAGCCACCACCTGGTCCCTAGAAGTCCCATTTAACTTTATATGCTTAATGTAAGCTAGCACTAACCTGCTCCTGCTCATTGCACTGACTTGCTTGCAAACTCACCCCATTATGTCCAGGTACTTTCATTAGTTAGGACATTAGGTACTAACACATAAAACATTTCCCTGTTCCACTGAATTATCTACCCCAAGGTTGTGCCTTGCCTAAGAATTAATGTTATATTGCATTCTCCAAAGCATGTCCCTTTTCAGTGACATCAGGACTTTTGGGACTGATGATAGCTCATTTGTTGCAAATACCACACACGTATTATCTGTCCAAAATATGAGAGATTTATGCACAAAATCATCATGCTACAGCTCCAGTGCCATCAAAATTGGTAAAAGTTTTTAACAAATGTAATTTCTATTTAGCCTACCCTTCAATCATTCTGCTGGCCACCTAACTCTGCACCACTTAACTGGCAAAAATGTTCAAATGGGTGAATGGTGTATTATAGGTGCATGACACCATGTCCTGCAAATAATGTAAGTTATTTCTGCAGTTACTATCTTTCCTATGTCATTGCTGCATCCTTCCCCTGGGCTGAGGAGAGGAGGCCCCAGTTTTTTTCTCAGAGCCTGCCCTCCTCAGTCAGTCTGCCATCATCTCCAGTCAGCTTGCACAGTTAATTTGCGTACAACCTAACTAAAGCACAAAAACAGAAACTATTATTTTAATTAAAAGGCTATCACAACATGGTGGTGATTTTGAAAAACTATCCTAATTATCTAAGTTGTTTTAATGGGATAGTATGAGAAAAATGAAAAAAGAGAGGTGCTCCTGTTGTAATAATTTCTCAAAACTAAATGGTGGTCCCATCATCAATAACACCATATGGATGTCTACTCACAAAACTAGTAGCTGGAAACACATATGTGTCGTCCAGCGTATCAAGCAGGACGGTTTGGAAATGCCCCAACAACAGTATATTCTCTCTCAATCTAGATGTCAGGTCGCTCCTCATTCTGTATCCAGGGAATGCCCACACATATATTCAGAAAAGAACATATACATATCAAATTTATCACTCAGGCAAATAGATCACATCATATAGTAACAAAAGTGCACTCGATTAAATGGTATAAGGCGACATACTACATTCTCTAACTAAATAGACAGGCAGCGATATTAGGACAGTCTCTACTCAGGCTTTCTCAGACTGAAGAAATTCCTCACGTACCACCAGAATGATTAAAAAGGATATATTCACATAATATAACAAAGGTATAAAGTAAAAATAATCTACGTTTCTCAAAAATGTCACTTTATCCAGTTAATATAACTGAGTATCATCGTCAGAGCAGTACCTTAAATACCCCTGCCACTAAATCCCATTGGTTGGTGGCTACCATGTTCAATCTCATCCAAATGATCCAATTGTATCCTCAGAAAAAATTTTTAATCATAAAACTTTATCCATGAATGTATAAATAAACCAATTCTACTAATGATAAATAAATATATTTAATAAAAACAATAAAAGTGACAGTCCATGATTTTTTAATGGAAAGAACAGTGTCCTAAACAGGCACAAAATATTCACTGCCAGATATAAAATACTCCTATATATTAATTGCCTTCTGTTATTGGTATAAAATTGTACTCAAAACTGGATATTGAAACATTGAATGTGGATATTGTCAAAGACACAAAGAAACATGTCTGTTACCTAAACAAAAGGTATTGTGCACTACTTTCACAAAAGATACAATATATCAGTCAGGGTTGACAGACAAAAGACAGCCTCCCAATTAATTTTAAAGTTACACTGAACTCATATAGGCAAAAATTGTATCCCAGGAGAGTGTAATATATTAGAATTCAACCTCTTACTATAAAAATATATAGTGGCAATCCCTATGGGACAGAAAAATAGCAAACAAAAATACTTTAATCATACATCAAGACATAACACTCCATCAATTTTGAGTAAAAACACACACAGTAATGTCTAGCAAATGCACAAGCGAGTGGGGAAAGGGAAGGAAGTGCAGGGGTGTGGGAGTAAAGTGTTAGTGCAAAAACTGACTGCAGCAATCATTGCTGCAGCATGTGCAATAAATGATGATGATCTCTCTCCTCCCAGGGTGGATGCAGTTTGTCAACGTCCCACAAATCACACCACACCAACCCCCCACCACCACCTCTTTGAGACTGCATTTTCAAGTGACCTGGCTACTGTGTAACTATAAATACAGTCCCTAGGCTTATTTGAGCGTGCTCTTTGAGACTGCATTTTCAAGTGACTGCAGGCAAGTAAAGGAGTTAGAAAGAATCTGGTTAAGTACATGAGAGTGTGTTTGGTATTTTATTAAGGTTTTAAAAAAAAAATAATTTGTGTGGGTATTGCGAGGGTTAAAAAACCAACTGTGTATTCGTTTTTTTTCTGACCTGTGTGATTAAGGGTGATTGGCTAAGGGAAGTCACCTGGCTGCTGTGTAACTATAAATACAGTCCCTAGGCTCATTTGAGCGTGCTTTTTGAGACTGCGTTTTCAAGTGACTGCAGGCAAGTGAAAGAGTTGGAAAGAATCTGGAGTTGGAATAGAATCAGGAGTTGGAAATCAGCAGAGCTCTGAGGTGATGATAATTTCAAGGGATCTACTGCATTCACATTTAAAGTTGGTTACTTACCTTAGCGTGAGCATTAGAGGACAGTATAAATCTATTTGAATTATAAAAACAAGCATGAGTGATAGCAGGTTAGGCAATCTCACGCAGTGCACTTCTTGTCACATGTTTGAACACTTGGAGCAATCGTTCCAGGTGTCATACCGCTGGGCCAAGTGTGAGCATATTTTCTTTTTAGACTCTAAGATATTGGATTTGGAAAGAAATATTGCAACATTGCGAGACATTGGAAACCTGGAAAGGAGTTTACAACTCACAGAGCAGGTAGTATGTGGGGTTAGTGGTGAAGACAGTGGAGTTTTAGAAGAGGAGCAACAGGTAGGCAGCTGGGTAACAGTAAGGAGGGGAGGTAGTGGGCAGTGGAAGAGGAAGGCCAGTTCTGAGTTGACATAGTCCAACAGATTTGCAAGATTGTGTAAAGATGTTGATGAGGATAGCTCAGAACTGGCAACACTGGAGAGGGCTGATTCATCTAGCAGCCAGGGGAACAGTCCTCCTTCCAGGCTAGATGGCATGCAGAGTAGGCAGAAACCAAGGCAGATGGTGGTAATAGGGGACTCTATTATTAGGAGGGTAGATAGGATAATCTGCCACCAGGAACGTGAATGCCAAACAGTATGTTGTCTCCTGGGTGCACGGGTTCGGCATGTTGCGGGCAGGGCTGACAGATTATTGGGAGGGGCTGGAAGTGATCCACCTGTCTTGGTACATATTGGTACCAATGACAAAGTAGGAGGAAGATGGAGGTCACTAAAGAATGATTTCAGGGATTTAGGATGCAAGCTCAAGGCAAGGACCTCTAAGGTAGTATTTTCTGAAATACTACCTGTGCCATGCGCCACTGCAGTTGGCAATGGGAGCTCAGGGAGCTGAATGCATGGCCCAGGAATTAGTGTAGGAAGGTGGGGTTTGTGTTTTTAGAGCACTGAGCTGACTTTGCTCTTGGGTACCATCTATATGGAAGTGATGGATTGCACCAAAATGGTAGAGGAGCCTCTGTTCTAGGGGAGAGAATGCTAAGAAGCTTGGAGAAGCTTTTAAACTAGGAAAGGTGGGAGGGTATAGATAGCAAAAATTGGGTACATAGAGACACCGGGTCCAAGTAAATGATCAGGGGGATTGATAAATGTAGTAAATAGGGAGGAACTCCTAGTAAATAAAGATGTAGATAAAAGGCATGTAGGGAGCGATATATGTAAACAAATGCAAGAAGTATGGTAGATAAAATAGGAGAACTAGAATTGCTGGCGGTTAATGAGCAACTGGACATAATTAATATAACAGAAACATGTTGGAATGAAAACATGATTGGGCTGTAACTATAGAGGGCTTTTCCCTGTTTAGGAGAGACAGGATTAATAGAAAAGGGGGAGGTGTGTGCTTATATTTGAAACCAGAGCTAAATCCAATTTTGAGAGGTGATATTAGTGAGGAAACTGGCCAAAATGTGGAGTCCTTGTGGGTAGAAATTGAGACTAAATGTGGTGTAAAAGGTAAAAAAAGGTGTTGGTGGGTATATAATACAAACCACCAAATAGTGATGACAATTTTTAGGCCCAACTGCTATTGCAAATAAGGAAAACTGCCCAGCTTGGGCATACTATAATTATGGGAGATTTTAATTATCCAGATATCAAGTGGAAAAATGAGACCTGTCAGAGTGCTAAGGGTAGCAGGTTTGTGAACATACTTCATGAAAGCTACATGTCACAAATGGTGGAAGTGCTGACAAGAAATAACTAGTGTTGAGCGAGCGTGCTCGGCCGATGCTCGGATCGGCTCGAGCATCGCTCTGCTCGGCACATGGCGGTACTCGTCGAGTACCGCCATGTGCTCGCCCGCCATGTTCGGGTGGCGGGGATCTGTGCCGGAAGAGGCACAGATCTGAAGACGCTCCGCTGGACCACCAGGGACTGGAGGTACGGGGGCATTGCGGAGATGAAGGGGGCATTGCGGAGATGAAGGGGGACATTGTGGAAGAGGGGCATAGACTCTATGCCCCTCTTCCACAATGTCCCCCTTCATCTCCGCTATGCCCCTCTTCCACAATGTCCCCCTTCATCTCCTCTATGCCCCTCTTCCACAATGTGCCCCTTCATCTCCGCTATGCCCCTCTTCCACAATGTCCCCCTTCATCTCCTCTATGGCATAGAGGAGATGAAGGGGGACATTGTGGAAGAGGGGCATAGCGGAGATGAAGGGGGACATTGTGGAAGAGGGGCATAGCGGAGATGAAGGGGGCATAGCGGAGATGAAGGGGGACATTGCGGAGATGAAGGGGGCATTCGGAGATGAAGGGGGCATAGCGGAGATGAAGGGGGGCATTGACCAGGCACCCTCCCCTCATCAGAGCAGGGGGTGCCTGGTGTAATGCTCGTGTCGCCCCATTATATTCAATGGGGCTCGGGTGCTCGGCCGAGCACTCGAGCCTCAGGGGGTGCTCGGTCAGAGCACCCGAGCACCCGAGCATCGGGGTGCTCGCTCAACACTAGAAATAACAATATATTGGACCTAGTGATAACGAATAACACAGACATTGTATCCAATATTAAGGTAAGTGAACACTTGGGAAACAGTGATCACAACAAGGTTACATTTGAGATCAGTCTGGCAAGGCAAACCTGGAGAGGTTCACCCAAAACTCTTAATTTTAAAACGCTAACTTCAAATCGTTAAGGGCTTCAATGCAACACATAGACTGGGATACATTATTTAAAGACAAAAATACTGAGGATAAATGGTCAGAATTCAAATTTAGGTTGCGGAAATGTACCCAACAGTATATACCAATAGGGAACAAACACAAAAGAAGTAAGTCACAGCCAATGTGGTTAACTACACATGTAAAGAAGGCAAAGGTAAAGAAAAAAATAAGCATTCAAACTATTTAAGTCTGAAGGAACTGAACATTCTTTACTTAAAATACAGAGAGTGCAACAAAGATTGGAAAAAGGCAATTAGGGTAGCAAAAATAGAAAATGAAACTCGAATTGCAAGGGAAAGCAAGACTAATTCCAAAAAGTTTTTCAAATATATAAATAGAAAAAACTTAAGAAGGAGTGTATTGGACCTTTCAAAATGAGATGGGTGAGTTGATTAGTGAGGGTAAGGAAAAGGTTGATGTTCTAAACACTTTCTTTGCATCAGTATATACAAGGGAGCAAGGAATGGTAGAATAGCCTCAACATGTAGCTAATAAAGCAATACAATTATCAGATATTGGGTTAACTCAAAAATATTTCATGGGTAATAATAACTAGCATTTATATAGCGCCTTTCTCCCAGTGGGACTCAAAGCGCTGTCAGTGCACGCTCTCGGAATTAACCAAATCGGCAGCTGAAATAGTAGGTGTTATTATTACCCAATCAATGGTACTCATTTATCGACCTCAGAAGGATGAAGGGCTGAGTTGGCCCTGCCGGGATTCGAACCTGCAACCTTGAGGTTGACTAGGCTCCATAGTCAGGTAATTTACCACTGAGCTATCTCACTGGCTATATAATGGTTAGAATAAACTAACTGCCATATAATCAAGCTCTGCACCACAATAGACTGAACAAAATTAAGACTGACAAAGCACCAGGTCTTAATGCTATACATCCAAGGGTTCTTAAGGAACTTAGTGCAGTGTTAGCAAAACCCCTATATTTACTCTTTAAAGATTCTCTCACCACAGGCTCAGTGCCACAAGATTGGTGAAGAGCCAGTGTAGTGCCTCTATTTAAGAAGGGAACTAAAACAGAACCTGGAAATTATAGACCTGTGAGTTTGACCTCTGTAGTGGGAAAACTGCTAGAAGGGATAATAAGGGACTATATTCAGGATTACAACACAAAAAAATAAAATCATTAGCAGGAATCAACATGGATTTATGAAGAATAAATCATGCCAAACTAATCTTTTCAGCTCCTATGATGAAGTAAGCAGCAATCTTGATAATGGCAAGGCAGTTGATGTAGTATATCTAGACTTTGCAAAGGCATTTGATACAGTGCACCACAGACGGCTGAGGTATAAAATAAGGAAATCGGGGCTAGTAGATGACCTTTGCAATTGGATACAAAACTGGTCGAAGGATAGGGAACAGTGTGTGGTTGTAAACGGACAATTCTCCAATACAATTAAAGTGGAGAGTGGAGTACCTCAAGGTTCAGTATTAGGTCCGCTGCTGTTTAACATGTTTATAAATGGCCTAGAAATAGATATAGAAAGCAAAATATCAATATTTGCAGATTACACTAAATTATGCAGGGTAATTAATTCAGAACAGGATAATTGCTCTCTACAGAGGGATTTATAAAAAATTACAGATTGGACAAATAAATGGAATATGAAGTTTAATGTGGGAAGTGTAAAGTCATGCATTTGGGAGAAAATAATCCCAAGGCTACTTATGAACTTAATGGAATAATTATAGGGGACTCGTTGCTAGAGAAAGACCTGGGTATCCTTGTCAACTACAAACTTGGAAACAGTGACCAGTGTCAAACAACAGTAGCAAAGGCAAACAAAATCCTGTCTTGCATAAAAAGAGGTATTGAAGAGTGGATAACATAATTTTGCCATTGTACAAATCTTTGGTAAGACCTCACCTTGAGTATGCAGTGCAGTTTTGGGCACCAGTTCTGAAAAAAGATATACTAGAACTAGAGAGGGTACAGTGAAGAGCAACAAAATGAATCAAGGGAATGGAGGACTTGACGTATGAGGAACGACTAGACAAACTTGGTTTATTTACTCTAGAGAAAAGACGACTAAGAGGAGACCTTATCACATTGTACAAATATATGAAAGGTCAATACAAGGATCTCTGTGGTGAGCTATTTATTTCAAGGCCTGATCAGGTGACCAGGGGACACCCCTTGATATTAGAGGAAAGGAGGTTTAGACTTAGCAGAGGAAGGGTTTTTTTACAGTAAGGTCTGTTAAATTGTGGAATTCTTTGCCCAAGGAGGTGGTTATGGCAGATACAATGGATACATTCAAGAGAAGATTAGATACATTTCTTTCAAAAGGGAACATACAGGGTTATACTGTTTATTAGTTGGCAGATCAGGAAGGTCTAAAAAAGACTAACTTATTTGGTAGCAGGATAGATATACAGTTCTCAAGTCACTAGGGTATGAGTCAAAGGTTGAACTTGATGGATTTGTGTCTTTATTCAACCTAATTTACTAATTTACCATTACCATACAAATTTGCCACAGTGTAGGTTGTACTTTATTTTTTTTAATCACTTGACAGTATCATATGTGCCAGTGTTACTTAAGCAGGAAGTAAGTGTTGTGGGCAAAGGACAAATGCACTCTGCATGGTAACACATTTATCAAGGTATATTTTGCTGTAGGACTCACAGCTTTGACTTCCAGCTTCTTATTTCTCCACTACAGCCCTCAAAAGAAGTAATATTGTGCTGGGAAATGTTGCCCCATATTAAACATAGTAAAAAAATATTTTGGAATAGGAAAATGTTGAACAGTCGAAAAATGTGTTAGACTAAGTGAAAAATGTGTTAAAATAGGAGAATACTGTGTTGGAATAGGCAAAAAATTTGGTGGAATAGGCGAAAAGGAGGAAAATTAGCATTGGAGAAAAAGAGAAAACTTTTGCGAAAAAAGTGAAAAAGCTGCAGTTTTTCGTTAAAAGTCGTGTGGGAAATTTTTCCCACTTTTCGTCCACCCTTATAAATAAGTATATATTTAAATAAAACAATTAAAATTAATATAAGAGAAATAAGCACATATTATTATCCTAAATGCATTAATGCCACAAAAACCTATATGAACAGATGGCCAATGACTCCCCCACTTAGTAACTGTCAATATAAATAGTGTAGGCTGCTTCACTATAGACTAGCTCATTAGACTGGCTCTTCTATATCTATCTAACCCATCCTATATAATAATTCGCCAAGTTGTGTGTAACGCCCGACATGCGCAGTAGACACTGCTGCGCGTGCGGCACTCACAAGCAGTGGAGACTGCCCGCGCCGTGGCTGATACAGAGCTGGGCACTCTGAAGGAGCGTCCAGCTCTGTATCAGCCGAGGCGCGGGCAGTCTCCACTGCATGTGACTGCCCCGCGACCGGCTGCCTGAGGCACTGTGGCCCGTGTAACGGGCTGTTCAACTAGTAAGATATAAAGAACTTGTCTGAATGATAGTAATAAATCAATTTTTATTCCTTTATTGACTAATCTGTACAAAAATGGACCAACAAATATAAAAATGTAAATATCAATAGATGACTAAAAAGCCAATGATGGTCACTTAAGTGAACTCCAAAAATACAGAAAAAACAAACTATCAGATAATATTAAGTAAAAACATAAAAATATAAATTTGAATAATAAAAATAAGCAAATAAATTATTAGTTAAGAAAACTGAGATTGTATGTGAAATTTTGTTGTGAAAGTGATATTTGTGAATGAATTAAATATGCAGTCAATCGATTGTACATGTCTGACAAAGACTGCTTGAGATACATTTATTTTGAAGAATGCGGATACTTATAATGAAAATATATGAACCAATTCTGTATTCTAATGTTCATCTGAAACTAAACGTGTCATGAAAAATGGAATTTAGTGCAAATGTGGGTTGTGTATATTGTGAATCTCTACCAAAATGTGTCAACAGCACCATTTATTTTTGAGAATGTATTATACCAGGAGTGCCTCCTCTCTCTTTCCTTTTTTCTCAAAGTGCTCTTCCTGGATTTTCCTTGGTTGGAAGGAATGTTTGTCTTGTTACAAACATTGGAAATCATTGGAAATCATAAGTTGAACCATTGGATGGTATTGGATTATGTATATACTAGATGAAGAGCCCGTTTACATGGACCACAGTGCTGCCCAGCAACGGCCGCTGTGCAGTCATGCATAGTAGAGACTGCCCGTGCCGTGGCTGATATAGTGGGGCACTCCGAATTAAGACCGTAGTCTGAATTCAGTGCACAGAGAGGACTACGGTCTGAATTCAGGACCCTGCTCCGTTATCAGCAGTGGCACGGGCAGTTTGTACTGAGCATGACTGAAGTGCACGCAGCTGTCTCTACTACGCATGACGGCTTCTGACAAACATACACTTAGCAAATTATTATATAGGATATATATATATATATATATATATATATATATATATATATTTATGCCAATTCATACAAAAATCACCTCTCGCAGGTCTTTTCTTAATGCAACAGGTGCAAAGTTTATTGTAGGTCAACTTTTCAATCCCTGCTGGGAGCTTTATCAAGACCTTGATAAAGGTCCCAGCAAGGATCGAAACGTTGACCTACAATAAACTTTGCACCTGTTGCATTAAGAAAAGTCCTGTGACTGCCAGTTTTCGTGTGTGACTTTGGCATTAATATAGATTAAGCACCCAGGCATTTACCTACTTTATCGAGAGTGTGTCCTACTTTCCATAAATATAAATATATATATATATATTTTTTTTTTTTTTTTTTTTTTTTTTTTAAAGAGAGAGATAATATAAAAGGAGAGAGATGAAATTGATTATAACACCAACACCAAGTGGGGTATAGCAATGTAGAAAATTTTTACTAATAGGTTTTTAGTTTAGATGTCTAAATACTTTTTAATTATTCTGGTGGCACTATGGTAATTTATTCAGTCCATGAAATCCTGAGCAGAGATGGGTCTAACATATCTGCCTGCCTGTTTTGTTGGAGAATGGCATATGTCGCCTCAGACCATTTAATCATGTGCGTGCAATTTTGTTAATATATTACTTTTTCTATTTGCCTGAGTGACAACACATGATTGGTGCCCTTTCCGTTCTATTATTTTCTAGTTATAAGGTGATAGGTCCACATTAACATGTCTTCTACCATGATGTAAGCTGAAAAAACAAAGGCCTTATATAAAAAAGCAAAGTGGAATATTTCTGGGGCAAATCAAGTGCACCACATGTAACAAATAAACGTGCCCATGATTTAAATGAGGATTTTAACTTCTTGAATATATCTCCAATGCACTGAGAAAAAAAATGGTTAAAAGCCCTGTTTATATAAATTGAAATGTTGGGAAAGTTTTACATTTTTCCTATGGAGCAGATGGTTTACAACAGAATTGTTCCACTTTATATATAAGTATTAATTTAAGTATCAGTGAGTGCATCAATCTTTTTTCTTCTTTTTACATTCCTTTAATGTATAATGTAGCACAGTGTATATGTATAATATCTGCCCAATAATGGTGGGGATTCATCGAGGGGAGTTGGCTGATGATCCTCATCCAAAGGATGATTTCTCAATAGGCAAAGTAGGCAACTGCCTAGAGCTCCAAATTTTGAGCGGTGCCTCAGCTGTACAGGTCACACCCGCACCCTGAATTGTGGGTGGGGCCAGAGCAATCTCAATGTCTTTGCAACAATTATTTAACCCCCTTGGATGCTTTTTTGTCCTTTCTTGTTATAGGATTAGGGTATTTTCTGTGCCAGGAAACAGTAGATGGGATTGGGGATGGGGTCATGTGAGCAATGGGGTGTGTGGCCATGGGTGGTGCTAAGGGCACCTAGAATGTTCTGCCTAGGCGACCCTGGGATGTAAATCCGACTCTGTACTCATCCCAACTACTGCAAGTGCTAAATTCATGTGCATCATTAGTCTATCGGCAAGTGGTGGCCATCTGTGTCAAGGTTTGGCTGAGCTGATCTCTCTGCTGCTCAATTCTGCTGTCTGAGCTAATCTAGTGCTCTGCTATCTATTGCTACTGCCTTCCCTGTTCTGAGTCTGGCTGAATCAGCTGGCCTCTTTGTGATTGCTCACCTGACTATCAGCCAACCCTCCCAGCGTATTTAAAGCAGCTTGGCTCACTTCCTAGTTTGCCCTTGTGTTTACTTCTGGTTGCAAATGTGTTCTACTGCATTCCTGATTTCCTGTGCATGACCTGGCTTCCTTTGATGTACCTTCTGGATCCTGACTCCTGGCTTGTTCCTGACATCGCTGTTCCTGACCACCAGCTTGGCTGAGTACCTGTCTTGGTTCTTGACCCCAGCTTGACCTTTGGTTTACGCTTCTGGATCTCAATTTTGCTTTGTTTGCTTTTGTTATTTTAATAAAGGTGTGTTGCACTTTACATTTTTGTGTCTGCCTGGTTCCTGGTCCCTAACAATCTGTTCCTGTCTCCTGTCTGATCCAGAGTGTCCAGTACAAGGACCAATGGAGGGGCACAGCTGACCAGGTGATCCAGTGTGTGTGGTTGACCTCCACAACTGGTGGACGTAGAGATAGGGGGCAGGGCCTCTAGAGAATGAAGAGAGGCCTAGGGCCAGTTTGGATTTGGACTGGATCCTGTGCTTGCTAAAACAGTATGGGGAATCTGGAACTGCTGGGTGAAATCACTGAAAGGATTAAAGTGAGTGGGCACTGAAGTGGCCGGGTCCCTCTACCAGTTTTGTGCTGTAAGCTATGGCATCTGCAGTAATGGGAAGTGTTCTGATGATCTCAGAACAAGGTTGTGGGGCTGTAATGCTAAACTATGGTGGCTAGGGCCCAAGAATTAGGAAAATGTACTGTGGATGATTCATGAGACACCTTCTCCAAACCCTCTGTCAGGAGTACAAGGTACCAAGAAGCTTCATGCAAGCCAGCATCTGGTGAATGTGCAGTGAGCTGTTTGCCCTTGTTAGGTAAGTAAGGGAAGGGATACTCACTGTTCGGATACAGGAACCCAGAAGCAGGATATTCGCTCTTGCTGGAGCAGTACACTGGGAGAGGGTCTTGAGAGAGACCACAGACCCCTCCCTAGTGTGAACTGCAAGCACGGGCAACAGACGGAAGAGGCTCAGGTGTGCAAGGTCAGAATCAGGACGACGGGAGACAGCGGAGTCTAGGAGTCAAGCCAAGGGTCAAGGTGCCAGAGGTCAGCGGAGGCCAGGAGTCAATCCAAGGATCAAGGTGCCAGAGCTCAACGGAGTCCAGGATCAAGCCAAGGGTCAAGGTGCCAGAGGTCAGCAGAGTCCAGGAGTCAAGCCAAGGGTCAAGGTAGTGGAGAGGAAGATACTGAGGTAGGCAACAAGGCACAGGGAAGCTACATTAACACTGAGCGCCATGTCCAGGGGGCTCAGTGTTCTTATAGTGGCTGTGGGCATGCTGGAGCTGGAGAGGGGCGGAGCCGAGCACCGCGTTGCCATAGCGACACCCGGGAAACCCTGGTCCCTTGTCTATGACGCACACACAAGGAAGGGCGGATGTGTGCGCGTCGGTCAGGGCTGACTGCTGGGTCTGAACGGGCATCGGTCCTCAGGGAGCCAGGGAGGACTCGGCGAGGCATAAGCCGAGTGTCACAGTTTATTATGACTCTCAGACACAAGTTTTAGGTAAAAATCAATTTTATTGAAATAATAAATTGATAACGTAGGATGGCAATCACATACATACAGATATATACAGAATATAACAAAGACAGAAGGCAGACTCTACCGGTCCTGTCAATATACCGGACAGGACAGTCTGAAGTAATAGAAAGTTAGGCTCTACTGGGTAAGGCAACCTGCAGATGGAATCGCATAACGGTTCTACCGGCCTTACCAAATTACCGGGCAAGGCAGCCTCAATAGATTCATAATGTAGGCTCTACCGGCCCTGCCAATACCGGGTAAGGCAACCTCAGATGGAATGTGGCAAAAGGTTCTACCGGCCTTACCAATACCGGGCAGGGCAGCCCAGAGATAGTAGCAGCAGTCAGATGGTAATGGCAAATTGACAGGATCGTAAGCAACCCAGTGTACACACACTGAGATCAACAGGGGAATCGTAAAGCCGCAAGGCTTTGGAGCAAACCAGCGTCCGCACGCTGGGACCAACACTGAATTGTATAGCCGATAGGCTTTGGAGCAAACCAGTGACCGCACACTGGTGTAACAAACGAGTTAGTATAGCCTCAAGGCTTAGGAGCAAACCAGCGTCCGCACTCTGGGACCAACACAGAATTGTATAGCTGATAGGCTTTGGAGCAAACCAGTGACCGCACACTGGTGTAACAAGCGAGTTTGTATAGCAGCAAGGCTTTGGAGCAAACCAGCGTTCGCACGCTGGGACCAACACAGGATTGTATAGCCGACAGGCTTTGGAGCAAACCAGCGTCCGCACGCTGGGACCAACACAGGATTGTATAGCCGATAGGCTTTGGAGCAAACCAGTGACCGCACACTGGTGTAACAAGCGGGTTTGTCTAGCCGCAAGGCTTAGGAGCAAACCAGCGTCCGCACGCTGGGACCAACACCGGATAGTATAGCCGATAGGCTTTGGAGCAAACCAGTGACCGCACACTGGTGTAACAAGCGAGTTTGTATAGCCGCAAGGCTTAGGAGCAAACCAGCGTCCGCACGCTGGGACCAACACAGAATTGTATAGCCGATAGGCTTTGGAGCAAACCAGTGACCGCACACTGGAGTAACAAGCAATGTCGCCGACGCGACCAGGCAGGAGGTCGCCAGGATACAGGAGACAGGCGATGAGATGACAGGAACCAGCAACGATCAGTCAGGTCAGGAAACAGCAGAGAAGAAGTTCAGCAGGAACTGTAACACCAGAGACTAGGCCGGAACCAGGACTGGAACATCTCAGCATGCAGGAAACACTGGAACAGTAGAGATCAGGAACTCAGGAACACATGAGATCAGGAACTCAGGAACACTGGAACAGAGGCCCAACTATCACTGGCATAGTGATAGCAAGAAGGTCAGAAACAACACGAAAGGGCACTCAAAGGGTGCCCAATCCAGGTTTAAATAGGCAATAAGAGGCGGGCTATCAGCAGACAGCCAATAGAAGCCCCCTACTGGTGACAGACAAGGAACTGCAGCAATCACGGGCACCGTGATACCGAGTGCCGGTACGGACACTGTGGGGGGTAAGTCCGGGACTCCAACGGGCGGCCTGACAGTACCCCCCCTGAGGCGCGACCTCCGGGCGGGGACCGACACTGGCCAATGCGGGTACCGTCTATGGAACGACCTGATGCATACAGGGGTATGGACCTGTGAGGCCGGTTCCCAAGAGCATTCTTCGGGGCCATATCCCTTCCAGTGAATGAGGTACTCAAGTCTGCCCTTGCGGCGTCTGGAGTCGAGCACTCAGTGGACCATGAACTCCTCTTCGCCATCCACCATGACTGGGGCTGGTGCAACAGGAAGGCATCCCGGGAAGGTGTTGGCTATGTAGGGCTTCAGCAGGGATACATGGAAGACAGGATGGATGTGATAGCCATGTGGCAACTGAAGTTGAAACGCAACCGGGTTGATGACCTTCTGGATGGGAAAAGGCCCGACATACTTAGGACTTAACTTGTTGGTGACACAGGAAAGCCGGATATTCCTTGTGGACAGCCACACCTTGTCACCCACCTGGTATATCGGAGCGGCAGAGCGATGGTGGTTGGCTTGATCTCTATAGCTTTTCTGGGCTTTCAAGAGAGTTTGTTGGAGGGTTCGGAACTGTTGTGTTAGACGGGAGAGGCGGTCAGAAGCTTCTGGCACAGACAGGTCGGAAGGGAGCACAGGAAATGAGGACGGGTGGAATTAACAAAGAAGGGGGACATGCGTATGGGCCGTTGGGTTTGGTTATCGTATGCAAACTCAGCAGTCGTCTTGTAGGTAGGTAGTGTAGCAACGGAGGTAATGCTCGAGTACTTGGTTAACTCTCTCCGTCTGTCTGTTGGTCTGAGGATGGAAAGTGGTGGACAATGAGGGTTGCATCTGCAAGTTTCCACAGAAGGATCTCCAGAACCGTGCCGTGAACTGGACCCCTCGGTCGGTGGTGATGCTCTTGGGCAGGCCATGGAGCCAGAACATAGAGGACAGAAATAAGGAAGCGGTGGTACTAGCGGAAGGGATCCCAATAACGGGTATAAAATGAGCCATTTTGGTGAGTCTGTCGACGACCACCATGATGGTGTCGTGTTTGCAGGAAGGAGGAAGGTCAACTATAAAGTTATCACGGTGCCCGTGATTGGCTGCAGTTACTTGTCTATCACCAGTAGGGGGCTTCTATTGGCTGTCTGCAGATAGCCCGCCTCTTATTGACTATTTAAACCTGGATTGGGCACCCTTTGAGTGCCCTTTCGTATTGTTTCTGACCTTCTTGCTATCACTATGCTAGTGATAGCTGGGCCTCTGTTCCAGTGTTCCTGAGTTCCTGATCTCTACTGTTCCAGTGTTTCCTGCATGCTGAAGTACTTCCAGTCCTGGTTCCGGCCTAGTCTCTGGTGTTGCAGTTCCTGCTGAACTTCTCTGCTGTTTTCTGACCTGACTGATCGTTGCTGGTTCCTGTCATCTCATCACCTGTTTACAGTATCCTGGCGACCTTCTGCCTGGTCGCGTTGGTGACATTGCTACAATTCCGTGTTGGTCCCAGCGTGCGGACGCTGGTTTGCTCCCAAGCCTTGCGGCTATACAAACTAGCTTGTTACACCAGTGTGCGGTCACTGGTTTGCTCCAAAGCCTATCAGCTATACAAATCTGTGTTGGTCCCAGCGTGCGGACGCTGGTTTGCTCCTAAGCCTTGCGGCTATACAAACTCACTTGTTACACCAGTGTGCGGTCACTGGTTTGCTCCAAAGCCTTTCAGCTATACAAATCTGTGTTGGTCCCAGCGTGCGGACGCTGGTTTGCTCCTAAGCCTTGCGGCTATACAAACTCGCTTGTTACACCAGTGTGCGGTCACTGGTTTGCTCCAAAGCCTATCAGCTATACAAATCTGTGTTGGTCCCAGCGTGCGGACGCTGGTTTGCTCCTAGCCTTGCGGCTATACAAACTCACTTGTTACACCAGTGTGCGGTCACTGGTTGGCTCCAAAGCCTTTCAGCTATACAAATCTGTGTTGGTCCCAGCGTGCGGACGCTGGTTTGCTCCTAAGCCTTGCGGCTATACAAACTCGCTGGTTACACCAGTGTGTGGTCACTGGTTTGCTCCAAAGCCTATCAGCTATACAAATCTGTGTTGGTCCCAGCGTGCGGACGCTGGTTTGCTCCTAAGCCTTGCGGCTATACTACTCGCTTGTTACTCCAGTGTGCGGTCACTGGTTTGCTCGCTAAGCCTAACGGCTATACTATTCAGTGTTGTTTCCAGCGTGCGGACGCTGGTTTGCTCCAAAGCCTTGCTGCTTAACGATTCTGCTAATTTGCCAGTTCCATCTGACTGCTGCTATTATCTCTGGGCTGCCCTGCCCGGTATTGGTAAGGCCGGTAGAACCTTTTGCCACATTCCATCTGAGGTTGCCTTACCCGGTATTGGCAGGGCTGGTAGAGCCTACATTGTGTATCTATTGAGGCTGCCTTGCCCGGTAATTTGGTAAGGCCGGTAAAACCGTTATGCTATTCCATCTGCAGGTTGCCTTACCCGGTATTGGCAAGGCCGGTAGAGCCTAAAGACTGTCCTGTCCGGTATATTGACAGGACCGGTAGAGTCTGCCTTCTGTCTGTGCTATATTCTGTATATATATATATGTATGTTATTGCCATCCTAAGTTATCATTTATTATTTCAATAAAATTGATTTTTTTTACCTAAAACTTGTGTCTGAGAGTCATAATTAACCGTGACAGTACGAAAGGGCCATGACCTCAGACAGCAAGGGTGAAGGTAACGCACAGAATATCCATTGGAGGATGGATGTGCTCGAGCAACGTTTGGATCAGTTGGCAGTTGCAATTCAAACGATCCTTGAACGCACGATACCTGCTGCCCAATCTAGCTCTAGCCCGGTGGTCTCGCCAAGTCAGACACCGGAAAGTGATACCAGACCCCTAGGGGGTACTGTTAAAGGGTTAACGGCTTCTGCACCCTTGCCGCTAAGATATGATGGTGACCCTAGTCTCTGCAGAGGGTTCATCAATCAACTCGAAATCTTTATGGAATTGACGGCACACGCATTTCCCAATGATCGTAGTAAAGTGGGGTTCACGATATCACTGCTCACTGGCAGAGCATTGGCTTGGGCTAACCCCTTGTGGGAGAATGCTAAACCTTGTACTAAGAACTTTAGTGAATTTGTGCGTTCCTTTCGAAGAGTGTTTGAGCCTCCTGGTAGAACCACCTCTGCTGCCAAACGCCTTATGGAGATACAACAGGGCAGGCGTACAGTGGGCGACTATGCCATCGAATTCCGCACATTGGCAGCAGAGGTAGGTTGGAATAAAGAGGCATTATTGGCAGCCTTCTCTCAAGGCCTGAATGACCACATTAAAGACGAAATCGCTGCTAAAGATCTACCTATTGATCTAGATGATTACATTGAGTATGTTATGATAATTGACTCCAGAATACGTGAGAGATCAATTGCCAGAGATCGTAAGTTACGGTCAAAAAATAATGAGCCTAGTGGCATGTTTTGCCCACCCATCCCTCCCTTGGCATTGAAGTCTAGTGAACCAGTACGGGAAACAAGTGAACCTATGGAAATAGGCTTCACTAGACTATCCAAGGCAGAGAGACTATATCGCAAAAAACAAGGGTTATGTTTATACTGCGGTAAAAAAGGGCACTTGCTAAATTACTGTCCGGTACGTCCGGGAAACGCACACACCTAGGGTATCTTGGGGGACAGGCCCTAGGTGGTGTACAATCGTCCCCAGTGTCGGGCATAATGAAACCCACCATACAGGTGGTATTGTCTTGGGCACAACGCTCTGTGGAGGTTTTGGCCTTGGTTGACTCCGGTGCAGCAGGGTATTTTATGGATAATACCTTTGCTGAATTGCACGGAGTTCCACGCATTGAAAGAGAAAACCCCTTGACTATTGAAGCGATTGATGGTAGACCCTTAGAACCGCCTCAGGTTATATTTGAAACTATGCCATTGTCTATGACTATTGGGGCACTTCACAGAGAAGAGCAGCAGTTTCAACTGATTAATTCCCCGCACCATGCGGTGATATTGGGATTTCCGTGGTTACAGTTACATAACCCACAATTCGATTGGAAAAAGTGTGAAATTGCTGCTTGGTCCCAGTTTTGTATGGACAAGTGCGTCATCCAGCCTATTAAGGTCATGTGCACCTCCTCTGCTATGCCGGATGTGTACCAACAGTTTGGCGATGTTTTTAGCAAAGGAGAGGCTAGTATGCTACCCCAGCATAGACCTTATGATTGTTGCATTGAATTGCAGCCTGGTGCAGTACCTCCGAAAGGACGCACTTATCCATTATCTTGTGATGAAAATAAGGCTATGGAGGATTACATTTCTGATGCCCTTGCTAGAGGGATCATACGTAAATCTACCTCTCCAGCTGGGGCTGGGTTCTTTTTTGTAAAAAAGAAAAATGGCGAATTAAGGCCATGCATCGACTACCGGGGCTTGAATAAACTAATGGCAAAAAACGCATACCCAATACCACTCATCACCGAGCTTTTTGACAGGCTTAAGGGCGCTTCGATATTTACCAAGTTGGACCTACGGGCCGCTTACAATCTGGTTCGCATTCGAGCAGGTGATGAGTGGAAAACTGCCTTTAATACTCGAGCTGGGCACTACGAGTATCTAGTAATGCCTTTTGGGCTGTGTAATGCACCCGCAGTTTTCCAGGAACTGATAAATGATGTTCTGAGAGATATGTTACAGACATGTGTTGTGGTGTACCTCGACGATATACTGATTTACTCCCAAAACATGGCACAGCACATCAAAGATGTATCCGCAGTATTGCTACGACTCCGTGAGAACAAATTATTTTGTAAAATGGAAAAATGTGAGTTTCATGGAACCAGTGTGCCATTCTTGGGGTTCATAATTGGCAATGATGGCATTGCCATGGACAAAGAAAAGTTGTCAGCTGTCCTACAATGGCCAAAACCCAAGGGTCTGAAAGCCATACAGCGTTTCCTGGGTTTCGCTAATTATTATAGGAGGTTTATTAAGAACTTTTCTTCCATTGTCAAACCTCTGTCCGATCTTACGCACAAGGGTGCTAATCCTTCTTGTTGGCCGGTATCTGCTGAGAAAGCCTTTGAGAATTTGAAGCTGGCATTTGCTGCGGCTCCTGTGTTATCCCACCCCAATCCTTTACTTCCATTTACGTTAGAGGTTGATGCCTCAGATATTGGGGTCGGGGCAGTACTTTCGCAGCGACACGAGAAAGGTAGAACTCTCAGACCTTGTGGGTTTTTCTCTAAAAAGTTGACTGTCACTCAAAGCCACTATGAGATAGGTGACAGAGAATTATTGGCCATTATCCTTGCTCTTAAGGAATGGCGTCATTTGCTTGAAGGAACTAAGAATCCTGTCTTAATCCTAACAGATCATAAGAATCTGACCTATCTCTCGGAGGCCAAGAGATTGTCCTCTCGTCAGGCCAGGTGGGCACTGTTCCTGTCTCGATTTAATTTCATTGTATCATATTTACCAGGGTCAAAAAATATCAGGGCTGATGCCCTGTCAAGACAATTTGAGGCCGACAGTGACAGAGTGGAAGCACCAGCTCCTATCATCCAACCTGATAGAATACTGGCTACTATACGCACGAGTATCACTTCTCCTCTAGGGGAGGAGATCCTGGCCTCTCAGGGGTCCGCTCCCCATGAAACCCCAGTGGGCAAATGTTTTGTCGCTGAATCATTTCGTACTAGGCTGCTCGAAACCTACCATTCCTCTAAGGCTGCGGGACATATTGGTAGAGACCAATTGTTATGGTCCCTTTCTCAGTTATTTTGGTGGCCTTCCATGAGAAACGATTGTGCCGAATTTACGAATGCCTGTGCCACCTGCACCCGCGCTAAGACCCCGAGACATCTCCCTGTGGGCTTGCTTCAACCGGTGCCTAATGGCGAACGCCCCTGGTCTCATGTTTCCATTGATTTTATGGGAGAGTTGCCTATGTCGAAGGGGTACTCCTTTATATTCATGGTGGTGGACAGGTTTTCTAAAATGGCTCATTTCGTGCCCCTCCGTGGTCTTCCTTCAGCGAAGGAATTGGCAATGGTGTTCGCCAGAGAAGTATTCCGGTTGCATGGAGTGCCTAGGGTACTGGTGTCTGACAGGGGGAGCCAGTTTGTGTCTAGATTTTGGAGGGCATTTTGCCAACAGATGGGCATACAGCTGTCCTTCTCCTCTGCCTACCATCCCCAGACCAATGGAGCCGCTGAACGAGCTAATCAGGGCTTGGAACAATTTCTCCGTTGTTTCGTTACTGACCATCATGATAATTGGTCCGACTTGTTGCCTTGGGCAGAGTTCGCCAGGAACTGTGCGGTCAATTCTTCATCTGGGAGCTCTCCGTTTCTGATTAATTATGGGTTCCAGCCCTGTTTGCTTCCAGACTCATTTCAGACGCAACAGATTCCAGCTCTGGATGAGCATATCGAGCAACTCCGTTCCACATGGGCACAAGTTCAGAGGGCACTTGGTCAGTCATTTCAGCGTCATCAGCGCCATGCCAATCGCAGAAGGCTTCCAGCGGTTTCCTTTCAGGTTGGGGATAGAGTATGGCTTTCCTCCAGAAATCTCAAGCTGCAGGTTCCGTCTAATAAGTTGGCTCCTCGGTTTATTGGTCCATACAGAGTTATTCGCAAAATTAACCCTGTCTCCTATGCACTAGAACTACCTGCATCCATGCGTATCCATAATGTGTTCCATGTGTCCCTTCTTAAGCCTCTGGTTTGCAATCGCTATACTACCACACCTGTGGTGCCAGGACCTGTTGAGGTCGAGGGCCAGGAGGAGTACGAGGTTCAGAGCATTATTGATTCCCGTAGGCTTAGAGGAAGGGTACAGTACCTGGTACATTGGAAAGGGTATGGTCCTGAGGATCGATCATGGGTGGATAGTACGGACCTTCATGCACCTAGGTTAACTAGGGCCTTTCATGCCAATTACCCGCAGAAACCTAAACCCTATTCTAGGAGAGGGGGTCTTTGAAAGGGGGGTACTATCACGGTGCCCGTGATTGGCTGCAGTTACTTGTCTATCACCAGTAGGGGGCTTCTATTGGCTGTCTGCAGATAGCCCGCCTCTTATTGACTATTTAAACCTGGATTGGGCACCCTTTGAGTGCCCTTTCGTATTGTTTCTGACCTTCTTGCTATCACTATGCTAGTGATAGCTGGGCCTCTGTTCCAGTGTTCCTGAGTTCCTGATCTCTACTGTTCCAGTGTTTCCTGCATGCTGAAGTACTTCCAGTCCTGGTTCCGGCCTAGTCTCTGGTGTTGCAGTTCCTGCTGAACTTCTCTGCTGTTTTCTGACCTGACTGATCGTTGCTGGTTCCTGTCATCTCATCACCTGTTTACAGTATCCTGGCGACCTTCTGCCTGGTCGCGTTGGTGACATTGCTACAATTCCGTGTTGGTCCCAGCGTGCGGACGCTGGTTTGCTCCCAAGCCTTGCGGCTATACAAACTAGCTTGTTACACCAGTGTGCGGTCACTGGTTTGCTCCAAAGCCTATCAGCTATACAAATCTGTGTTGGTCCCAGCGTGCGGACGCTGGTTTGCTCCTAAGCCTTGCGGCTATACAAACTCACTTGTTACACCAGTGTGCGGTCACTGGTTTGCTCCAAAGCCTTTCAGCTATACAAATCTGTGTTGGTCCCAGCGTGCGGACGCTGGTTTGCTCCTAAGCCTTGCGGCTATACAAACTCGCTTGTTACACCAGTGTGCGGTCACTGGTTTGCTCCAAAGCCTATCAGCTATACAAATCTGTGTTGGTCCCAGCGTGCGGACGCTGGTTTGCTCCTAGCCTTGCGGCTATACAAACTCACTTGTTACACCAGTGTGCGGTCACTGGTTGGCTCCAAAGCCTTTCAGCTATACAAATCTGTGTTGGTCCCAGCGTGCGGACGCTGGTTTGCTCCTAAGCCTTGCGGCTATACAAACTCGCTGGTTACACCAGTGTGTGGTCACTGGTTTGCTCCAAAGCCTATCAGCTATACAAATCTGTGTTGGTCCCAGCGTGCGGACGCTGGTTTGCTCCTAAGCCTTGCGGCTATACTACTCGCTTGTTACTCCAGTGTGCGGTCACTGGTTTGCTCGCTAAGCCTAACGGCTATACTATTCAGTGTTGTTTCCAGCGTGCGGACGCTGGTTTGCTCCAAAGCCTTGCTGCTTAACGATTCTGCTAATTTGCCAGTTCCATCTGACTGCTGCTATTATCTCTGGGCTGCCCTGCCCGGTATTGGTAAGGCCGGTAGAACCTTTTGCCACATTCCATCTGAGGTTGCCTTACCCGGTATTGGCAGGGCTGGTAGAGCCTACATTGTGTATCTATTGAGGCTGCCTTGCCCGGTAATTTGGTAAGGCCGGTAAAACCGTTATGCTATTCCATCTGCAGGTTGCCTTACCCGGTATTGGCAAGGCCGGTAGAGCCTAAAGACTGTCCTGTCCGGTATATTGACAGGACCGGTAGAGTCTGCCTTCTGTCTGTGCTATATTCTGTATATATATATATGTATGTTATTGCCATCCTAAGTTATCATTTATTATTTCAATAAAATTGATTTTTTTTACCTAAAACTTGTGTCTGAGAGTCATAATTAACCGTGACAAAAGTCCATTGAGATGTCGGACCAAGGCATGGAGGGTACCGGTAAGGGCCGTAACAGACCAATCGGTGAAGTGCGAGGAACTTTAGTTTGGGCACAGATCGTGCATGACCGCACGAACCAGACGGCATCCTGTTGGAGTGTAGGCCACCAGAAATGTCTTTGGAGGAGATCCAGAGTCTTTTTGATTCCCCCATGACCAGCTAAGAGGGAATCATGACATCTCCGCAACACGGGTAGTCGAACAGGCTCAGGCACGAAGATCTTTCCTTTGTACAGCAGGAAGTGGTTGGACCGTTGGATTGGAGGCGTGGTATCCGGGTATGGGGAGCTACTGGAACAGGAGCGGATGTGTTACATAACGTCAGCTGTAGTGGTTAGGAACACGGCTGAAGGTAGAATGGTGTCAACAGCCTTGGGTTCATTGCAACGGGTAACTGGAAGCCGGGAAAGGGCATCGGCTTTAGTGTTTCGGTTGCCTGGTCTGTACGTAATGTGCAGATTGAAGCGAGTGAAGAACAGTGCCCATCTGGCTTGTTGGGGGCACAGACGACAAACTGCACGGAGATATTCAAGATTACAGTGGTCTGTGTAGACCGTAACCAGATGAGAAGAGCCCTCAAGGAGGTGCCACCATTCTTCCAGGGCTTGTTTAATCATCAGGAGTTCTTTGTCGCCGATACCGTAGTTCTCTTTGGCTGGAGACAGCCTGCGGGAGTAGAAGGCAACAGGATGTAACTGGCCTGTCTCTGGGTGGCGCTGGGAGAGGATGGCTCCTAAATCAAAGTCAGACGCATCCACCTCAACAAAGAAAGGGAGTGAGGTGTTGGGCTGAACAAGGACCGGTGCGGAGGTGAACTTCATCTTGAGTAGGTCAAACGCTGCTTGGGCCTCAGGTGTCCATTGAAACAGTAGTGTTTGTTGAGTCAAATCAGTGATTGGAGTGATGATGCGGGAGAAGTTGCAGATGAATTTCCGGTAGTAATAGGCAAAACCAATGAATCGATGGACTGCCTTCTTGTCCGTGGGTGTAGGCCATTCGATCACGGCAGAGACCTTTTTGGGGTCCATAACGACTCTCCCAGGTGTTAGGGTGAAGCCAAGGAAAGTGACGGTCGTGGTCTCAAACAAGCATTTCTCCAACTTGGCATATAACTGATGGTCACGAAGACGCTGCAGAACCTTCTTAACATGCTCACGGTGTTCAGTGATGGTGGGTGAGTATATCAAGATATTGTCCAAGTATACTACCAAGAAAGAATCCAGGAAATCCCGAAAAACATTGGTCAGAAAATGCTGAAACGTGGCTGGGGCATTACAGAGCCCAAACGGCATCACAAGGTACTCAAAATGGCCGTACCTACTCCGGAACGCGGTTTTCCACTCGTCCCCCTCCCTGATGCGAAAGAGGTTGTAGGCTCCACGGAGGTCTAGTTTGGTGAAGACAGTAGCATCCTTGATACGGTCTAGGAGTTCGGGTATCAAAGGGAGCAGATAACGGTTTTTGATTGTGATTCGATTCAGGTCTCTGTAGTCTACACATGGACGAAGATCCCCGTCCTTCTTACCCACAAAAAAGATACCGGCTCCTGCTGGCGATGTCGACGCGCGGATGAATCCCTTCTCCAGGTTTTCCTCGATGTAGACCTTCAGATGATGCAGTTCCGGCTCGGATAGAGGGTAGATCCTCCCGAAGGGTATGGGAGCTCCGGGTAGGAGATCGATGGGACAGTTGTACTCTCGTCTGGGAGGCAACTGGTCTGCTCTCTTTTTATCGAAGACATCTAGAAAGTCGTGATATGGTTCAGGTACTGTAGTGGGTCCAGAAGTCTGGTCTTGCGAGAGGAGTAGGGCAGAGGGGGTGTTCAGGCAATGCTGCCGGCAGTAACTAGACGAGAATGAAAGGGTGCCTCTGCCCCAGTTGATGGCAGTATTATGTAGCCGTAGCCAGGGCAGTCCAAGGATCACGGGGAACAGTGGGGAAGTCACCAGGTTGAAGCTCATCCTTTCTGAGTGGCGGCTGCCCAGGGTCATCTGGAGAGGCAGGGTCTCATGTGTATTAGGTCCAGAAGTCAAGGAAGAACCATTGACCACTTGTATGTAGACTGGAGAGGGCTTGGTTTGTGTGGGCACTCGGAGTTGTCTAGCGAACTCCTGGTCTATAAAACTGCAGCTGGCGCCAGAATCTATGATGGCGGGGACAGAGACGCCGTCACTGGTCCACTGTAATGACAGAGAAACAGAAAGGCGAGGAGAGCCACCAACGGGAGCAGAACTAAGACAAACAACCGAATCAGAAGCCTTACCCATGGGGTTGTGTGGTCTGTGGGGGCAAAACCGTATCAAATGGCCGGGTCTACCACAGTAGAGACATAGACTGTTCGCATGTCTGTGTGCTCTCTCAGCCTTAGAAAGTGGTCCTCGTGCAAGTCCGATCTGCATCGGTTCTTTGGGAGAAGTGGTGGAGATTGGAGCACTGGAGGTCAGTGCAGGTAGCGCTGGGCGTCTTGTGGTGGAGCAGGTTGGGTTGACCGCTCCAGTCTTCTCTCCCGTAGTCTGCGATTAATCCTGATGACCAGATGGCAGAGTTCCTCAAGAGAGGAAGGGATGCCCACTCAAGCCAGTTCATCCTTAAGGGCATCTGACAGACCAAGACAAAACTGATCCATCAAGGCAGGTTCGTTCCATTCGCTCTCGATGGCCAAGGTGCGGAATTCCGTAACATACTCCTCCACTGGCCTCCGTCCCTGCCGTAAGGCCCTCATGGCGATATGAGCAGAGGAGGCCCGGAGAGGGTCGTCAAACAGAAGGTCCATGGCATGGAGAAACATATGTCAGGAGGTCAATGCGGGCTCATTGGTGTGGAGCAACTGATGAGCCCAGGTCTGGGGTTCTCCGGAGAGCAGTGAGATCACTGTTGTATTTTGACGAAGTCAGAGGCGTAGGTCCTTGGTTGAAGAGAGAACATGACCTGACAAGCTGAGATGAATGTCTTGTACTTCGTACGGTCCCCAGAGTAGCGTTCCGGAAGAGGAATTCTGGGTTCGGGAGTGTACGCCTGTCTGAGGGAGGCACCCCTGTAGGTGACATAGCCGGAGCGGATGCGCCTGGAGGTGAGGAGCTGGTCTGCAGGGCGAGCAATTGGTGCTGCAGATGAGTCTGCCCGGCCTACAGGTCCTGCATGGTCTGCGTGAGGGCAGCGATCTGCTGAGAGAGAACGGTGATAGCGTCCGCGACTCCTGCGGGTTCCATGACGGCTCAGTGTTTCTGTTAGGTGAGTAAGGTAAGGGATACTCACTGTTCGGATACAGGAACCCAGAGGCAGGATAGTCGCTCTTGCTGGAGCAGTACACTGGGAGAGGGTCTTGAGAGAGACCACAGACCCCTCCCTAGTGTGAACTGCAAGCACGGGCAACGGACGGAAGAGGCTCAGGTGTGCAAGGTCAAAATCAGGACGACGGGAGACAGCGGAGTCTAGGAGTCAAGCCAAGGGTCAAGGTGCCAGAGGTCAGCGGAGTCCAGGAGTCAAGCCAAGGGTCAAGGTGCCAGAGGTCAGCAGAGTCCAGGAGTCAAGCCAAGGGTCAAGGTAGAGGAGAGGAAGATACTGAGGTAGGCAACAAGGCACAGGGAAGCTACAGTAACACTGAGCGCCATGTCCAGGGGGCTCAGTGTTCTTATAGTGGCTGTGGGCGTGCTGGAGCTGGAGAGGGGTGGAGCCGAGTGCCGCGTTGCCATAGCAACGCCCGGGAAACCCTGGTCCCTTGTCTATGATGTGCACACAAGGAAGGGCGGATGTGTGCTCGTCGGTCAGGGCTGACTGCTGGGTCTGAGCGGGCATCGGTCCTCAGGGAGCCAGGGAGGACTCGGCGAGACAGAAGCTGAGTGCCGGTGAGGATGCTGCGGGGGGTAAGACCGGGACTCCGACGGGCGGCCTGACAGCCCTATTCCTTTTTCTATTGGGACTTTGTTCAAGCTCCATAATAAACCTAAAATGTGTTTATTAAATAGAACCCCTGGCATTCTGTACAATTTTGCTGGCATACCAAGAAAAAAATAGCAGAAGTGTGTAGTTTTTTATTTTACCCATTTGTTTACCTGTAGCTGTCCTATGTTTATGTGCTGTGACCACTCTAATAAATGCAATGTATTATATTTTTGTCTGGTTGTGTATCCACTGTATCCACTACTAATCAGTAACCCCTGTACCCATCTTAGACACAAAAACCCTAAGGCTGAATATAGACTTAATGCTACTCTGTTGACAATAACTTGGGAGCAGTTATATATGATGATTTAAACGTTGACAAGCAATGCAGCAAAACCATGGGGAAAAGTCCACAGGGTACTAGGTGTTATAGAAGTAGGCATTAGCAGCAAAAACAAAGCTCAAATGCCGCTGTACACATCATTATTTTGACCTCACCTAGAGTATGGTGTATGATTATGGAGACCATGAGGGAGATGCACTAAGGTTTAATAAGTGTCTAGGTGGAAACATTGTAGTGTATTTGCACCAATCCCTGTAAGACTCTTGACTGAAGCTCCCAATGTAAGCCGCATGAGAACCTTGAGGAGGGAAATCCCCACAAGAGGTGCAGACTGCTAGTTTAATATGTATAATAAATACACAGACAAGAGATACTTACAAGGTAGGCCCCAGTGAGCCAGGTGCTGGGGTTTGCAGACTTAAGAACGTTGCTAGAGGTCGGTGGCTGCTCCCAGGAGGCCTTGCTGTGGCCAAGGCCGGGTGGTGGTGCAGGCCGCGAAGCCTGATGACAGGATAGCCACCTAGAACACAGACAGCTACTCACCAGGTCAGGAATCAGCATGTATAACCTACCAGTAGTATGACTGTCTCTGTCAAACATGAAATAAGCAGCACCGGGATATCGTATGACTGGAGGTCTTAAGATTTACCGTGTGACTGGGGGTCGAATATGGAGAAGTTGAACAGATCGAACCTGACAGGATAGTTGGCAACGTCAAACATGACACACTGGGCGCCGAGGATCTTTCGAAGTTGAAAGGAGGGTGGTCGACAATCCGGGTCAGCAACAATCGGGCAATGACAGTACCTAGGATGAGACAAAGGTATAGTCAGACAAGCCAGGGTCAAAACCAGTCGAGCAGCATGGTATGAAATCAGAAGGCAGAAGGAGAGTCGAAAACAGGCCGAGGTCAAAACCAATTCAGGAGTAGTAGGAAAATCAGGAGACAAGAAGCAAAGTCGAGGAAAGCCAGGTCGATACACAGGAAACACTGGAACAAATATCTCATAACTCTATACTCAGAATACTTTGATCGCGCACTGACACAAGGGTGTCATGCTTAATATAGGCCCACAAAAGGGTGTAACCAGCACAGGGAGGAAATAAGAAAGAACAGGTAAGATAATCAAATACCCAGAAAGTACAGAAACATCTGGAGAAGCCCGAGAAACATGACAATCCAATCTCATGATATGCACTAAAATGTCTTCACCATTGCATTCCTATGAATATGCCACAAATATGACACCATTACCATGCTTTTTCCATGCCTTCACCAGGTTTAAGATGGTGCAGTAGCTACTTTAACAATTGCTAATTTGCTTTTTTTTCTATTCCTTTGGATATATTTATATGTTGATGTGGCTATTCTCACATCCCTTTGGCAATGAGGGGTTAAGGGAAGGTTGGTGGTATTCTCAGTGCTAAAGTATGAGCACATTCCCTCCCCCACTTGCCCTTCCTTACACATTGCCAGCATTATGCCAGCCTCATATTATACTGATCAAAGTCTCTCTTCCTCCTCCTGGATTGATAAGTGAAGTGTTTTGTACTCTTCATGAAGAATGATCTCCACACATCACCCAACACACTTGTCATTGTACAGAACCTTAGTGCATCTCCCCCCATTTTTCCAGAAGGGTATCAATAAATTAGAGCTGAAAAACAAAACATCTGAGTAAAGACTACAGGAATTTAATATGTATAAATGTGAGAACAGAAGGGAGAGGAGTGATATCATTGAAACCTTCAAATATATTAAGGGATTTATTGAAGTTAAGGAAGGATAAATTTGTCAGAATTAAAAGAGGACATTTGATGGTGGAAAAATAAGAACATTTAAAAAAAATACATTCTGAACAGGGGATATATTATATATATATATATATATATATATATATATATGAAATAACTTCATAACAGAAGTGATTGAGGATTAAACAGAAATTATCTTAAGAACTACTGATATATATATGGCTATTCCAAGAATGAAATAAGTCTGAGCTAACTAGATAGGGAAAATTGCCAGACTAAACATATCAATAAGTCCTTATCTGCCTTCAGACTGTTTCTATGTAACTCCCTGCTGCAAAGGACTTACATTCTAATTAATAAAGATCGTAGAGTGATGTAGAATATATTGATGCAGTATAAGTAAATGATGGATAAGCTTTGATGATGTGGCAGGTAATAAATGAAACTAGATGACTCTAGTGTTCTTAAATTATGTTTATTATTTTTAGTTTTATGGAAATGTAGTGAACAGTGTAAGATTAAAATGACAGACTATGCAAAAAACCTACAAAGACCTACATACCAAGATGCACAATATAATGTTAATTGCACAATCCAGTCTGTTTTTTTGGTTCAACAGCTTACATTTCTACATTTGGTTATTGGCGCTTTCCAGTGTAAATAAGGAAATGAGCTGACTGGGTGGGGCCATTGATTTTTTTTATCTGTTATCAAATTCTATTTTTGTAAACGTATCTGTTATTGATTCTATATTTGATTCTTATTGGTTATCAAATTCATGGTATCTATATTTAATGGAATTGGGAGTCAAATCTGTTGTGGGTATATACTGAGGTTTTCAGTTTACCACTTCACAGAATAAAAGCAAATTTTTGTTGAGTACACAGGTTTTAACCTTTTGAGTGCAAAATGGGTGTGCAACTTATTGTTGTGCAATACATTTGCACCACTCTGGCATTCAAAGTATTAAATGAGGCTGATGTAATAAGAAGAATTAGGTAAATTCTGGGTCAAACCAACTTCATCAACCGCCACAAATAAAACTCCCACAATTAAAAATGATTTAAATAGGGATCTTTACCTCTTGAATTCTAGTGAGGTCTCCAGAGCATTGTACAGCAATGCATTGGAGACCACCCTAGCGTTCATAAAGCAGTGATAAAGAGACGATAAAGGGGAGATGGCTTCTCTAGTTTATCACTTCTCCACTTCCTAAGTTATTCTCTAGAGCCTATGCACTAAGATCTCCAAACTGAAGAAATCTTAGTGCATAGGCTCCAATGAATAACATAGGAATTGGAGAAGTGATAAACTGGGAAAATTATCTTTCATTTATCACCACTTTATCACCATTTAGTGAATCTCCCCCAAGGAGTTAAAAGCCGCAATTAAATCAATTCAAATTATTATATGGCTACCATGGAGCAATTGGGTTGCACAACGTTTGCTCCAGTGACTTAGTGGGAGATTCAGTAAGCAGTGATAAAGGGGATAACATTTTGGAGATCTTAGTGCATAGACTCCATAGAATAACATAGGAACTGAAGAAGTGATATCACTGCAGACTTCAACTTTATCACCTCTTTATCACACCTCAGTGAATAACTCCCTAAGTATATCAGCTTCAGTGGGCAATATGTACTACAGTGTGATTAACAGGTGATAAAGTGTAAATGACTTCTCCAGTGATATCAGTTCTCCAGTTCATATGTCATTCTATAAAGCCTATGCACTATGATTTCTCAAGTGGGAGAGAGATCTTAGTGCACAGTCTCCAAAGAATAACATAGGGTCTGGAGAAGTGATATCACTGGAGAAGTTTTGTCTGCTTTATCACCTCTTTATTACACTTTAGTGTAAAACCACCAATATGTTGTATTAAATGTTTTAACACTATGAGCCTAACAGTGTAAATGTGCCTCATTTTTTAATATTCACCTGTTTTTCATATAAAGTGACAAATAAAGATTATATAAATGTAAGGTTATTGGTTAGCCTGGAGTTGTGGGAGGGCCGGTTGGAGACATTTATACCAACCTCAATCCTTTCCTTGGGACTGCTCAGAGCTCCGACTGAGCTCTGTGTTACCCACCCAACCCATACCCCCCTTCTCAGCTCTATCAATTTAACTCTTTTTCTTATACATGTGGGCCCACTCTTAGGCCTACCTAACAGGTCGGAATGGGCAATAGGCATCCGACATACACCTTATCATCATAATCTCTCCTAGGCCCGACCACAAATTCTATTTCATTCAGCACTGAAATTTTCCTTGGGTAATTGTAAAAGTGTAAACTGTGATAGAACAGATGCTGTAATGTATATTTTTAACACTTTGAGTGTCAGAGGTGTATGCACGTATTGAAAAGCAATGCGTATCCTAATCCCTAGCATTTGAAGGGTTAATAAAATCATAAGCCTTGCTGATGCTTAACCCCATAGATTCTAAAAAAGTTTCCACTTCATTTCCTTGGAGACTTTTATAGCATCCAAAGGCATAAATGAGGTGCACCATGCAATACAGGGCCGGCGCTACCATAAGGCAGCTTAGGCAGCCGCCTAGGGCGCAGCAGCGGAAGGGCGCCGAAATGGAGCAGCAATTTTTTTTTTCCCCATTTATTTTAAATATATAGATATCAGCCGCGAGGGAGAACTGATTCATGCTACCAAGCACTACCTCGCGCCAGAGAGCAGCAGTTATACTAGTGGGAGCGGAGTAGTGTTGCGCCGGACTAGTGACAATATAGAACAACAGCCCCTGACGCCAAACCCAGCCGGACAGCACAGAACAGGGAGCATAATCCTGAGTCAGTGCAAGCGGCGCAGCTTTTTGTTCTTGGACTGCTGGGAGGATGCGGAGTTGGTATAGGATGACTCCCGGGGAGGAGCAGGATGTCCGGGGAGCGCTAGGCTCAGGTGAGAGGCTCCCTGGCAGTGGGTCTGATCTCCTGGTCTGCTCAGGCTCCCTGGTGTACAGATACCTGCACAGCACAATGGTCCCTATGGATAGAGACAAAGGCTGATGTACTAGAGACAGCTGGATTAAGCCCTAGAGTGCCAGAGCACTGCTTAGCATTGCGTAGCCTACCCACTGGCACTCAAAAGGTTAAACAAACCACACCACAGGGGGTAAATACAAATCCCCAATGATTACAATGCAGTTTTAACCCCTTGAATGCTACATAGGTGTCTCAATCTGTTGGAAACCTTTTTAGCTCTCTAGGGGTTAAAACACCATTTAACCCTTGAAGTGCCAGAGAGGTATCCAACACATTGCAACACAATACCTCTTTGGCACTTATGAATGGTATATGATATGATAGCCCTGCTGTATCAGCACTCAGCACTGTACCAATACTCGGCTCCCATTTTAACCCTTTGAGTGCCAGAGGGTACGTTGGGTACCTCCTGCCTTTTAATGGATGGATTTTTTTATCTATTTTACAGGTGTGCACATATTGAAATAAAATAATAATCACTTTTAGAATGAAAAATTAGAGTGATGTGTTACTCAACTTACACACACACACACACACGCACTGATACACAGCGATAAGCACACACAGATACACAGAGATAAGTACTCACACACACAAGCATACAAATTGGCACACTGATGCACAAACAGAGAAGCACACACACTTAGACACTGATACCCCTACAGAGACTCACACACATTAACACACATACACATACAGGTAACACACACTGACACACATACTCATGTAAGGAACATACACATTGACACTTACACACATATAGGGAACCCACATGCCCTTATATACATATAGGGAATACACAAAAATCCTTGCACTGGCCCTGAGGCAATAGCAAGTTGCATTACCCCCTGGCATTTAAAGGGTGGATAAAATCATAAGCCCTGCTGATGTTTAACCACAGAAATGCTAAGAAGTCACCAGTTCATTTCTTTGGAGACTTCTCAAGCATGCAAAGGCTTAAAAGAGGTGCCGAATGCAACTGCTTCAATACTTTAGTAGTTGAAATAAGCTTAAGGACATAGGTTAAAGAGTTTAAGGGGCAAGTAATTTATTCCATGTTGCTGCTATAATAGAAAATCACTGAAAGAATGTATGACATTTAATCCAAATGAAACAAGAGTGTTAAAGGTTGAAACAAAACGTATGCTAAAGTTGATTAAAGTGGACAGTATATTTTAGCAACAGAAGAGTTCCGCATCCTTTCAACTCAGTTGCTCTTTTGTTTACACATTGGCTAGTGCTATTAGGTTGAAGGATGAAAAACCAAAACATTGATGGCACACGTGTTGATAACAGAGCTTTTTTCCCCTTCTACTCAAGTTCTACGTGGGGATTTGATAAACACTGGCTCCGTAGCCGACACCCAGAGGACCTTCTAATGGATAACATACTGACTAATTAGACCAGATTGGATGTTTGATCATTCAGCAGAGTCAGTTACCTGGGTGACAGAAAAACCCAGTCACACACACTGCAATCTTCTTACAAATTAATTGTCTGATTAAATTACCAAGGAAAACAGCTCTAGGTAGACAGTCATTACTATCATGACATGGAAATGTTAAAGGAATAGTCATGTTTTTATGGAATATATATGTATGTAACAGTGTCTTCAATAGTTTTAAAATTAATAACTCCAGATCAGGAGGGCTGTACGCCATGTAGAATGTTTTTCGAAAAAGTGGAGTAAAAACATTTACAAAAAGTTGTGCAATTAATTTATAAAGAAATATCGCTATTTGCCACAAATTTGTTACAGAATTTTCACCAGAATCTTAACACCAGCTATATGTTGTCCTTAAAGGGATAGTAACACTTCATTTTAACTTTATTTTATTTTGTAGGCATTAAAAAAAACATGAAGAATGATATGTCTTATCTCTCAGACCTTTATGGTTTGAGAGATATTCACAAGCAAAGTTTCCCCCTCCCGCCCCTTTTTCCTAGTGTAAGCCATCTCTTCTCAGATGTGAATCTGGTTGTATGACCAGACAGATAACAGCAGGGGACAATCTTCTTTGTATGAAAACAATGAAAGCCCTTCCCCCCTTGACAAGTTTTTCAGCTTTTTCTCTTATCTTAATTGAAGATTGTCCCTCTCTGCAGTCTACCTGGGCATCTCCCTTCTGATCTGGTTGAACAGGGGGGGGGGGATACTTTGTTTGTGAATATCTCTTAAACCATAAAGGTTTGAGAGATAAGACTTATATCATTCTTCATGTTTTTTTAATACCTACAAAATAAAATAAAGTTAAAACGAAGTAATACTATCCCTTTAAGCATTCCAGACATTAACATCCGAGTAATAATGCTATATTTATAAAAACACCTTAAATCATTTATAATTCAGCCCTGACATTATCTTAAGTTGCCATGATTTAAGGACTGTTCCTTAAAAAGTATTACAAACATTTTTTTATGAATCTCCCTCAAATTATTTTATGTACAACCTGAACTAAGCATTTTCTATTTCTACAGATACCAAAAACTCTTTTTCCGTTAGTAGATGCAATAACTTATATGACATACGTTATATGGTTACAGAGAGATTATGAGCTCTTGTATATTGGAAAAGGCCATTGCTGACTCATAATTTTCACAATGTACTTTATTGTTCCTGTCTGCAAATCTCCTTCTGAACATAAAACTACTGTCAATCTCATGTTCCATCAAGCACTAATCCCCCAGTGTTTTAGCACAGTCTAAGTTTACAACCACATTTTCCAGTATCGTTTGATTACATAATATAATTAGACATTTGAAATGATTTCTCAGGTGTTTAAACATTCTAAATCATTGTAAAATGTCAATATTATTTGTGGGCATTGGACAGAACAGAGGCATCTGAACCAATGGCCCTGGGGCCATTTATAGCCTTTGGACATGATCGATACGGCAACTTGTGCAATTTCAGTTAACCTTTCGAGTGCCAGAGGGCTGTGCACCATATTACTCTTCAATACATTGAACATCCTTCTGGTGCACAAAGGGTTATTTGTGGTTTGCAAAGAACACAATTTTGTTGATGTATTAAGAGAACTGGAACAATTCAGGGGAAATGTAACTGTGTCATATGCAACTCTTTGATCTAAATTGACTTTTTAGCTCTTTAAATGCTAGAGAAATCTCCAATTATATGTTTTAGGGCTTTTTTCTGTTGCCTGAAACAAGAATGGGATATGCCTCTTTCAAAAGTTATAACAGAGTTAATGTAGTATTTTATGATAAATTGCATTCAGGTTGTTTTGCTGCCACATGCTGCTTTTGCTACATCCATGTATGGAAAGTTTGAGCCTGCAGCACCCAGCTTTTCACAGGCAGTGAGAGCAACAGCACCACCTGGCTGAAAAAAAAGTTAACACTGTAATGACTTTTGAATAAAGCATCTCTGAGCAGTTAAAGTATCTTTGTTTTTACTAGGAAGAAAATATTATACACTATAAATATTTTCATAGTAAGAGTTTACCACCCCTTTAAGAATTGCTGCATTTCCCTTAGTATTCCATACTCAGTATCTGAATTTGTGTAGCAAAATGAAAGCTATCTTGTTAGCTTAGCTATGTAATTTCATTACCTTATTAATTTGTATCTAAGTAAAAAAGTTTGGACAGCTCTGTATTAAAGCGGTACTTTCATGTAATACCAAGTCGCCATGCATTCATTAAACGAATTGCGACTAGCTTGAAAATAGGTGTCTTACTGTTAAAAAATAGCTGTGTCTAAAGAAATCCTTCCAGATTGGAGACCAGAATCTAGGCTACAGTACAGACATCTTGTCTGTGCGCCTGCACCATCAGTCCCGGTCTCCACTGAGTAGACTGCAGTGCACCATATCGTCAACGGAAGGGACTGACGGCGCAGGCACACAGACAGCATTCACCTGCCCGAAAAGGGAAGGATTACTTTAGACACAGCTATTTTTAATGGTAAGACATGTATTTTCAAGTTAGTCGCCATGTGTTTAATGAATGCATGGCAACTTGCCTTAAAGTTCCGCTGTAAAAAATATATTGGCTCTAGTGTGTTAATGAACATTTGTCTCTAAATATGCAACCCACTTTGCATATTGACCACCACTTGGAAACATTATTAGAGTTATATTGATAATGATAATAATAATATTATTTTTGAACAGTAACAGATAAAAAGTAGAAAGCGTGAATCCGTGATCTCTGCTAATTTGATTCACGTATACATAAGGTAATGCTTAGGTGCAATACCCAAAATCCATTGATGATAAACACATAAAAATATTACCACAAACTGTTATAGATTGGTGGTGAAATTTTTGCAAATAGAGTGCATAAATGCTCCAATTGAAATCCCCTAGGTTATCTGCTTTCCAAAAATACATTGTTTTGTTGGGCAGGTTTGCGTTCTGTAACCGTTACTAAAGTTACAGGCTAATAATTCCAAATTTGAAAAGCCTGGAAAAATTAATGTACACCTTTAAATATTTGCCCTGAAACTGAAAAAAATAGGCATACAAGGTTTTTCAATATATGGGTGAATGTCTTTTGAGGAATTTTCTTCAGCATCATCATTAATTGTAAATAAGTTGTCATAGGCCAAAAAAAATGTGTGGGTTGTTTTCAGATTTACCTCCCCTTTGTATTTCAATCATGCTAAATGATGACATCTATCTATCTACAGTAGTGTGATAAAGAAAATACACCCTCTTTGAATTCTGTGGTTTTACAGATTAGGACATAATAACAATCATCGGTTCCTTAGCAGGTCTAAAAATTAGGTAAATAACACCTCAGATGAACCTCACATGACATATTACACTGTGTCATGATTTATTTTACAAAAATAAAGCCAAAATGGAGAAGCCATGTGTGAAAAACTAAGTATGCCTTATGATTCAATAGCTTGTAGAACCACCTTTAGAAATAACTTGAAGTAATCATTTTCTGTATGACTTTATCAGTCTCTCACATTGTTGTGGAGGAATTTTGACCCACATTTCTTTACAGTGTTGCTTCAGTTCATTGAGGTGTGTGGGTATTTGTTTATGCACAGCTCTTTTAAGGTCCCACCACAGCATTTCAATCAGGTTGAGATCTGGACTTTGACTGGGCCATTGTAACACCTTGATTCATTTCTTTTTTAGCCATTGTGTTGTAGATTTGCTGGTGTGCTTGGGCTCATTGTACTGTTGCATGACCCAGTTTCGGCCAAGCTTCAGCTGTCGGACAGATGGCCTCACATTTGACTCTAGAATACTTTGGTATACAGAGGTGTTCATGGTTGACTCAATGACTGCAAGGTTCCTAGGTCCTGTGGATGAAAAACAAGCCCAAATCATCTCCCCTCCTCCACCGTGCTTGACAGTTGGTATGAGGTGTATGCGCTGATATGCTGTGTTTGGTTTTCACCAAATGTGGCACTGTGCTCTATGGCCAAACATCTACACTTTGGTCTTGTCTGTCCAAAAGACATTGTTCCAGAAGTCTTGTGGTTTGTTCCGATGCAACTTTTCAAACCTAAGCTGTGCTGCCATGTTCTTTTTAGAGAGAAGAGGCTTTCTCCTGGCAACCCTTCTAAACAAACCATACTTGTGCAGTCTTTTTCTAATTGCACTGTCATGAACTTTAACATTTAACATGCTAACTGAGGCCTGTAGAGTCTGAGATGTAATTCTTGTTTTTTTTGCAATTTCTCTGAACATTGCACGGTCTGACCTTGGGGTGAATTTTCTGGGATGTCCACTCCTGGGAAGATTGTCAACTGTTTTGAAAGTTTTCCGTTTTTTGAATAATCTTTCTCACTGTAGAATGATGGACTTTAAACTGTTTGGAAATGGCCTTATAACACTTCCCAGATTGATGGGCAGCAACAATTGCTTCTCTTAGATCATTGCTGATGTCTTTCCTCCTTGGCATTGTGTTAACACATACCTGAATGCTCCAGACCAGCAAACTGCTAAAACTTTGGCTTTTATAAAGGTGGTCACACTTGCTGATGATCAATTAATCAAGGGCATTTGATTAGCAGCACATGTCTGCTACTTAGCAACTTAATTCCTATGGAAGCAGTAAGGGTGTACTTAGTTTTTCCACACATGGCTTCTCCATTTTGGCTTTTTTTTTGTGAAATAAATCATGACACTGTCTACTATGTCATGTGTTGTTGCTCATCTGAGGTTGTATTTTCCTAATTTTTAGACTTGCTAAGGAACAGATGATTGTTATTATGTCCCGAGATGTAAAACCATAGAATTCAAAGAGGGTGTACTTTCTTTTTCACACAACTGTATCTATCAATCTAAAGATTACTCTTGAACAGAAGGATAACAAAAATGCTCTGGTCTTTAGTGTACATAGTACTTTTGGTCACAAAAGGGTTAATATACTACTCTTAGGGTGAGGCTTATCAATATTCCAAATCCTGTGATCTTTGAAATATTAATGACTAGATGTTCCTTTAATGCTGCTTTTAGGTGGTATGTCACTACTTGTTCCAATCCAGAAATGTTTCATTCAGTCCTCAAGAAACCCTTAAATAGCTTAATGTTTGCCTTCTGGGAAATGGACACAATTTCAGCATTCTGCTATCCATCTGTTTTGGTATGATTCCCGTAGGTAACTTTCTAGTTATATATAGAAAATGATGATGATACATTGTTTTTTTCAGAACAAAAGAAACTTGTTCATGGTGCCTCACATGAAGTAAATGTTGTATCATGTGACAAGCTACTATTTAATAAAAACAAAATAATGTGACAAAATTACATATTTTGCTAATAGCATAAACTATGTATCAAAAACATCTGTTAGTTGTGAATTAAACTTATTTGAAAAAAAAAAAAAAACAGAATCTCCCAAGCACACTGATATCAAATCTGAATTGTTGTACCTATCTGTGCATGATCTTCACAGACCCCTAGTTAACAATAGCACAAAAGTGTATTTTCAACATTATGAACAAAAATGCCCATTGCATTTTACAAAACTACCCTAAAAAATCCCAATAACTATATAAAAGCAAATATTTTCTGAAAATAGACTAACTTGTGGATCAGAAAATGACATAAGTGTCTTCCTAAACAAAAAGATGAAGTAAGGAATTTTATTAGGTGTTTCAATAGGGGGTTTTCAGAATGATTTCAGAAATGAATGCTAAAGTCACAATTTGCATATACAGAGAAGTCAAAGATGCTCAACTAGTCTCATGAGCTTGCAAGGGTATGCAAAAGCTCACTGGGATTGTGTCCTTATGCCCATAGTGTAATCTCTTTTAGCTCACTAACGCCGTACACAGAGAAGAAGTATTCTGAAGCATATCATACAGGTCCTGCCAAAATGACACACCAGCCACAAAATACCAGACAATTCTTCTCTGAACAAGGAAAGCAGCTAACCACAGACTTTGCAGCCTTGTTTGGCCTTGTTGGTGCAGCTGATCCCTCTAGGCACTTGTGAGCAAGGTGTCCACATCTGGATTCCACCATTACCCTTATGGTGACTAACCTCAAGAGCAATTTGCATATACAGAGAAGAATTCAGAGATGCCCAACTCTGCTCATGAGTTTGCAAGGATATGCAAAAGCTCACTGGGACTGTGCCCTTACACCCAGACTGCAATCTCCTTTAGCTCACATATGCTGTACACAGAAAAGAAATAGTCTGAAGCATATCATACAGGTTCTGCAAAAATAACAGCCCAGCCATGAAATGCCAGACAATTCTTACCTGAACAAGGGAAGCAGCTAATCCCAGACTTACATTTCAGAATTGTTGGGCCTCATCAGTGAGGTGCAGCTGATCCCTCTAGGCCAGTGCTTCTCAACTCCTGCCCTTGGGACCCACTAACAGGCCAAGATTTGATAATTTCCTTATTAGAGCACAGGCTAGTTAATCAATGTGAATGAGCTTCTGATCAACACACCTGTGCTCAAGCAGAGAAATCCCTAAGTCCTCGCCTGTTAGCAGATCCCAAAAACAGGAGCTGAGAAACACTGCTCTAGGCACTTGTGAGCAAGTGGTCCACGTCTGGATCCCCCCATTACCATTAGGGTGACTAACCCCAAGAGCAATTTGCATATTCAGAGAAGATGTCAGAGATGCTCAACTAGTCTCATGAGCTTACAGGGGTATGCAAAACCTCACTGGGACTGTGTCCTCACACCCAGGGTGCAATCTCTTTTAGCTCACAAATGCTGTACACAGTGAGGAAAGTATTCTGAAGCATATCATTCAGGTCCTGCCAAAATGACAGTCCAGCCACAAAATGCCAGACAATTCTTCTCCAAACAAGAGAAGCAGCTAACCCCAAAAGTACATTGCAGTTTTGTTGGGTCTCATTGGTAAGGTGCAGCTTATCCCTCTGGGCACTTGTGAGCAAGGGGTCCACATCTGGATTTCCCCATTGCCTTAGGGTGGCTAACCCCAAGAGCAATTTGCATATACAGAGAAGTCAGAGATGCTCAACTAGGCTCATGAGCTTGCAATGGTATGCAAAATCTCACTGGGACTGTGTCCTCACGCCCAGGGTGCAATCTCTTTTAGCTCACAAATATTCTGAAGCATATCATACAGGTTCTGCCAAAATGACAGTCCAGCCACAAAACACCAGACAATTATTTTCCGAAGAAGGGAAGCAACTAACCCAAGATGTACATTTCGGTGTTGTTGTGCTTCATTGGTTAGTTGCAGCTGACCCCTTAAGACACTTGTGAGCAAGGGGTCCATGTCTGGACTCCCCATTACCCTTAGGGTTACTAACCCCAAGAGCAATTTGCATATGGAGAGAAGTCAGAGATGCTCAACTAGGCTCATGAGCTTGCAAGGGAATGCAAAAGCTCACTGGGACTGTGTTCTCGCACCCAGAGTACAATCTCTTTTAGCTCACAATGCCATACAAATAAGAAGTATTCTGATACATATCATACAGGTCCTGACAAAACGACAGTCCAGCCACAAATACCAGACAGTTCTTCTTTGCACAAGGGAAGAAGCAAATCTCAGAATTACATTTTAGCCTTCTTGGTCCTCGTCAGTGAGGTACAGCTGATCCCTCTAAGCACTTATGAGCAAGGGGTGCACGTCCGGATTCCCCATTACCCTTAGGGTGACTAATCCCAAGAGCAATTTGCATGTACAGAGTAGAAGTCAGAGATGCTCAACTAGTATCATGAGCTTGCAAGGGTATGCAAAAGCTTGCTGGGACTGTGTCCTTGCACCCAGGGTGCAAACTCTTTTAGCTCACAAATGCTGTACACAGAGAAGAAATATTCTGAAGCATATCATACAGGTTCTGCCAAAATGACAGACAATTCTTCTCTAAACAAGGGACGCAGCTAATCCCAGATGTACATTTTTGCCTTGTTGGGCCTTGTCAGTGAGGTGCAGCTGATCCCTCTAGGCATTTGTGAGCAAGGGGTCCATGTCTGGATCCCTCATTACCCTTAGGGTGACTAACCCCAAGAGCAATTTGCATGTACAGAGTAGAAGTCAGAGATACTTAACTAGTCTCATGAGCTTGCAAGGGTATGCAAAAGCTCGCTGGGACTGTGTCCTTGTGCCCAGGGTGCAATCTCTTTTAGCTCACAAATGCTGTACACAGAGAAGAAATATTCTGAAGCATATCATACAGGGTCTGCCAAAATGACAGACAATTCTCTAAACAAGGGAAGCAGCTAATCCCAGATGTACATTTTGGCCTTGTTGGGCCTTGTCAGTGAGGTGCAGCTGATCCCTCTAGGCATTTGTGAGCAAGGGGTCCATGTCTGGATTCCCTTCATTACCCTTACTAAACCCAAGAACAATTTGCATGTATAGAGAAGAAGTCAGAAATGCTCAGCTAGGCTCATGAGCTTGCAATGGCATGCAAAAGCTCACTGCGACTGTGTCCTCATACTCAGGGTACAATCTTTTTTAGCTCACAAATGCCATACACAGAGAAGAATTATTATGAAGCATATGATACAGGTCCTGTCAAAATTACAGTCCAGCCATGAAATGCCAGACAATTCTTCTTTCAACAAAGAAAGCAGCATTGAGGTGCAGGTAATATCTCAAGGCACTTGTGAGCAAGGGGTCCACATCCAGATTTCCCCATTACCCTTAGGGTGACTAACCCCAAGAGCAATTTACATATTCAGAGAAGTCAGAGATGCTCAACTAGTCTCATGAGCTTGCAAAGGTATGCAAAACCTCACTGGGACTGTGTCCTTGCGCCCAGGGTGCAATCTCTTTTAGCTCACAAATGCTGTACACAGAGAAGAAATATTCTGGACCATATCAAACAGGTCCTGCCAAAATTACAGTCCAGCCACAAAATGCCAGACAATTCTTTTCTGAACAAGAGAAGCAGCTAACCCCAGACGTACGTTTTAGCCTTGTTAGGCCTCATTGTTGAGGTACGACTGATCCCTGTAGGAACTCGCGAGCAAGGGATCACGTCTAGATTTCCCCATTACCTTAGGGTGACATACCACAAGTGCAATTTACATATACAAAGAAGCAGTCAGAGATGCTCAACTAGGCTCATGAGCTTGCAATGCTAAGTAAAAGCTCATTGGGACGGTGTCCTCACAATCAGGGTGTAACCTCTTTTAGTTCACAAGTGCTATACACAGAGACAAAATATTCTGAAGCATACCATACAAAATGACAGTCCAGCCACAAAATGCTAGACAACTCTGTTCTGAACAGGGGAAGCAGCTAACCACAGAAGACCATTTCAGCCTCATCAATAATATTTAGCAGATCTCTCTAGTTACTTGTGAGCATGAGGTCCATGTCTGGATCCCCCATTACCCTTAGGGTGACTAACCCCAAGAGCAATTTGCATGTACAGAGTAGAAGTCAGAGATACTTAACTAGTCTCATGAGCTTGCAAGGGTATGCAAAAGCTCGCTGGGACTGTGTCCTCGTGCCCAGGGTGCAATCTATTTTAGCTCACAAATGCCGTACACAGAGAAAAAATATTCTGAAGCATATCATACAGGTTCTGCCAAAATGACAGACAATTCTTCTCTAAACAAGGTAAGCAGTAGTGTTGAGCGAGCATGCTCGGCCGATGCTCGGATCGGCTCGAGCATCGCTCTGCTCGGCACATGGCGGTACTCGTACGAGTACCGCCATGTGCTCGCCCGGCATGTTCGGGTGGCGGGGATCTGTGCCGAAGGAGGCACAGATCTGAAGACGCTCCGCTGGACCACCAGGGACTGGAGGTAGGGGGCATTGCGGAGATGAAGGGGGCATTGCGGAGATGAAGGGGGCGATGAAGGGGGCATTGCGGAGATGAAGGGGGCATAGCGGAGATGAAGGGGGCATAGCGGAGATGAAGGGGGACATTGCGGAGATGAAGGGGGACATTGTGGAAGGGGGGCATTGCGGAGATGAAGGGTGCATTGCGGAGATGAAGGAGGTATAGCGGAGATGAAGGGGGACATTGCGGAGATGAAGGGGGCATTGCGGAGATGAAGGGGGCATAGCGGAGATGAAGGGGGACATTGCGGAGATGAAGGGGGCATTGCGGAGATGAAGGGGGCATAGCGGAGATGAAGGGGGACATTGCGGAGATGAAGGGGGACATTGTGGAAGAGGGGCATTGTGGAGATGAAGGGGGGCATTGACCAGGCACCCTCCCCTCATCAGAGCAGGGGGTGCCTGGTGTAATGCTCGTGTCGCCCCATTCAATTCAATGGGGCTCGGGTGCTCGGCCGAGCACTCGAGCCTCCGGCGGTGCTCGGTCAGAGCACCCGAGCACCCGAGCATCGGGGTGCTCGCTCAACACTAGTAAGCAGCTAATCCCAAATGTACATTTTGGCCTTGTTGGGCCTTGTCAGTGAGGTGCAGCTGATCCCTCTAGGCATTTGTGAGCAAGGGGTCCATGTCTGGATTCCCTTCAGTACCCTTTCTAACCCCAAGAACAATTTGCATGTATAGAGAAGAAGTCAGAAATGCTCAGCTAGGCTCATGAGCTTGCAATGGTATGCAAAAGCTCACTGCGACTGTGTCCTCACACCCAGGGTACAATCTCTTTTAGCTCACAAATGCCATACTCAGAGAAGAAATATTATGAAGCATATCATACAGGTCCTGCCAAAATGACAGTCCAGCCATGAAACACCAGACAATTCTTCTTTCAACAAGGAAAGCAGCAAACCCCAGCGTTACATTTCAACCATGTTGGGCCTCATCAATGATGTGCAGGTAATACCTCAAGGCACTTGTGAGCAAGGGGTCCACATCCGGATTCTCCCATTACCCTTAGGGTGACTAACCCCAAGAGCAATTTTCATATACAGAGAAGAAGCAATGCTCAACTAGACTCATGAACTTGCACGTATATGCAAAAGCTCACTGGGACTATGTCCTCACACCCAGGGTGCAATCTCTTTTAGCTCACAAATGTCATACTCAGATAAGAAATATTTTGAAGCATAACATACATGTCCTGCCAAAATGACAGTCAAGCCACAAAATGTCAGACAATTCTTTTCTGAAAAAGAGAAGCAGCTAACTCCAACCATAACCATTTGTCCTTGATGGGCCTCATCAGTGAGATGCACCTGAACCCTCTAAGCACTTGTGAGCAAGGATTCCATGTCCGAATTCCCTCCATTACCTTTAGGGTGTCTAACCCCAAGAGGAAATTGCATATATATAGAGAAGAAGTCAGAGATGCTCAGCTAGGCTCATTAGCTTACAAGGGTATGTAAAAGCTCACTGGGACTGTGTCCTTGCGCCCAGGGTGCAATATTTTTTAGCTCACAAATGCCATACACAGAGATGAAATATTCTGAAGCATATCACACAGGTCCTTCCAAAATGACAGTATAGCCATGAAATGCCGGATAATTCTTCTCTGAACAAGGGAAGTAGCTTCTCTGTGTACAGCATTTGTGAGCTAAAAGAGATTGCTCCCTGGGCACAAGGACACAGTCTCAGTGAGATTTTGCCTACCCTTGCAAGCTCATGAGCCTAATTGAGCACCTCTGACTTCTTCTACTTCTAAAGTCACTATTTATTGTACAACATCTTATGCAAGCTTAGTGTGAAAAATAAAAAAAAATATTAAAATAAGAATACAACATATTTCCTGATGCCTAAGTATATTCCTTCCCTGGGGCCCCAAATTTGTACCAGAACAGAACAGAATTTTAATTTACATTTTTCATAGCAATAAACAAAATGCCAAAACAAAGTTTGATGGCATAATTACAAAACATCAAAACAACCCCTTAATTTTTTATATATGTCATTGGATTGGGTATCAGAGGTTTTTGAATCAGAGTTGTTTCTAATTGTATGCAAACATTTTTAAGTATACCCTGATGTTACATGGATGATGACCACCTGCATGGAGTATAATATTTTTATTAGTATCTTTTCTAAGTAGACAAGTCGCTAGACAACCCTGTCTATAAATATTAACATCAAGAAAATTAATATTTCCTAAGCTCATCATTGTGAATTTAATTGGTGTGTGCTTGTGCAAGTCATTTAATAGCTTAAAGCATGTAGACCAACATGACCACCCATCCATGCCACATCATTGGTATACCATACATGTAAATGTGCATTGGAATTCAAATAACCATATAAATATTAACAAAAGAAGGTGCTATAATTAATCCAATATTTGCAGTTACAAATAGTCTTCAGATTTGAAATAATTATGTATTAAGGCCATATTTATAAATATTAACAGGAACTCTATAGGTGGAGACATTTTGCCATGTCTAGTCAATCTTAGTATACATGACTGCACACCAACTTCATGTGGAATAACATTACACAATTTTTTTACATCCATGGTGTATGCAGTCTTCCGGTAGTTTATGTAGTGCTAACAATGTCTGGGTCAATTAGTAGTATCTTTTAAATGGACCTGCAATGCTGTTACACAAACTAAAATGTGATTGTGATTGAGCTGATCTCCAAAATTATAGGGAGTCTAAGCAGTGCAAATGTAAATATGTGAACATGAAGACACTGTATATCTGGTGATAAGATCTTCCACTTTAGCTTTTTCATTCAAACTTGCCAAATCAGAGCCATGAACTAATGAATGTAATATGCTTTGTTCCAAAACACAATAAGCTCCTCCTTTATATGTCTCTTTAATTCCAAGGTCACAGTCAGTTTTGTGTCGTAATTCCTTCTCTCTCGTTTTTTGTGAAATTGAAACAAATAATTTTGACATTTTAGATTGGGATATGTCCCCAGGATTATGATTACCGGTAAGTAGTCTAGGAAAAGATTTTAATGGAGGCTGAAAGATTTGCATACTAACTATACAAAACAAGCATTGACCACAGAATCAAAAGAATTATGCATACCAGGAATGTCATAACTGTAGAAGTAGACATCCTTAAATGTTTTCCTTTCCTACTATCTAAAACATTTGATTCACTAAACCGTGAAAACATTTTCATTATTGTCACTGCGTTATTTTTCACATGGCATCCTAAAGAGAGGTAAAAAAAAAAGACATACATACATGCATTAGGAGTCCATTGCAGTTTTGAGCCTACAAAAGTGCTGTGCAATCAAGGGGACAGGGTTTTCCTTATGCTCAAAGTAAGAAGATTGTCATTTGCTGTGATCTGTCTGGTCAAGGGACTAGATTCCACATCTGAGGAGAGGTGGGTTACACTAGGTAAAAGGGGCGGGAGGGGGATACTTTATCATTCAATTACTCCTGAAATACAACTTTGACAGTACTGAAATAATACTCTCCATGGTCCAAATAATATGAAGATTAATTGGTGCTGCTTTTTTGTGGAACATTACTATCCCTTTAAACAAAATAAGAGCCACCTACAGTATTTCTAAGGTATATTTCTCCTATAAGAATAGAGTGAGAATGCCTGACAATTTAATATCAACATGAATGTCCTCGGTACCTAACATACAGCCCCTTCTGCTCCAAACACTTACTTTTTTTATTCATGGAATGTCACATACCCATTTGACCAACATAGAAGTATATAAATGCTGTTTTATATTTGAGTAACTTAAATATTTCTGTGGGAATCTCCCGTCAACAAAATCTCTCGAGAGCGGTCTTCATTGCCATTTATTTTGATCAGGCTCTGTAAGTCACTGTACATTCCTCTCTTCCTTATTTGTACAGTGCTCCTGAATATGTGGCACACACTAAATAAAGGAGAGTGTTAATGTTAGTACCTTTATGGTTTGCAAGCCTTCATTTTTTGAGTTGAAATTAACTCTAAATTGGCTTACTTCCAACTCATCCTGAACTTTATATAAATTTTAAAATATAAAAATATCATTATTTCTGGTGAATTGTTTATCATAAGTTTTATTATGCACAGAAAATCTTGAAAAGATTTATGATATTAGTAATATTTACATGGTTTATCTGAAGCTTCTACAGAAAACGTCTTTCAATGTTCTAACAGTTTAACTGGAATGGTCTGTTTGATCTCTTCAGGACTTGTTGTCCTTTTTTATACTTAATTGTTTCTTTTCATACTTAATTTCCCCATCTTTTTTATTCTCAACCAGTTATTTAATTTAATTTAAAGGACAAGAGGATCGAATAGGTAAAAATACTGGAAATAAAGAGACACAAATATAAATAAACACAAAATGATGGGGCTTATATGCTCTTAAAGAAGACATAACAACTCCTAAAAATAAATCAGTATATTACTATGGCCAGAAAATCCTTATGGCCCCTTGATAAAGTCTTTATGTCCAGACTGTATGTGTGCCATGCCCTTCTATGTGCTGTTTGTGTATCATACAGAAACAAATTGCAATTTAGATCCCACATTGAGGGTTGCAGAAGATGCAGTGTGAAATGACAACAATGTTGGGAAGTCCTGCCTACAAGAACTGTTTCAGGAGACCCAGCTGTTAAAATTGAAGTTAATGAAAATCCTGTTATCCGCTAGGTCTTGAAACATCTTACCCAGTAAGGAGCTAAGCACCGAGTAGATACTGTGACCAGGGTTGTGGAAGAAGTTCTAGAGGACCACCAATGAGAAGAGGACCAGATGAAGAGGGACACTGTGCTGTGGGTTCATGTATAACTGGCAGGGGAATGCTGATATTTTGGAACTTCAGAAGCTGCTTGTTCTGGGGACCCCCCCCCCCCCACACACACACACACAGAATTAAGTGACATAGTGCTGGAAGATTTTATGCCAGAAGAGATGGACTTGAAGGATCATTTTGAAGCCTTGCAATCCTGACCTTGTCAGGAGGAGTACCATAGCCTCTCAGAGGTCTATTCTCATGTGGTGACATGTTTGAGCTGATCTGTGGTGACATGTTTGAGCTGAAATTATGATTGAATGAAGCATCTCATAGCAGTAGCAGTAGCCTTGTTTTTGTGATGAGGAAAAATGTACAACCTATATTTTTCATAATAACACTTTACTGATCTTTAATGTATCAGAAATATAGAGATACAAATGCTGAATGTCAATAGAGCCAGGGTAGAATTGGACTTTCCAGTGTTTTCTATGTAGTGTTTCATTGACTAGTATTTGCATGCATACTGAAGTCAGAGAAAGATGGTAGACGGTGGAAATTCTTCCAGAAGCCATGATAAGGTAGAGGGCCCTCAAGCCTTCTTCCTCCTGGCTGTGTTGATTGGCTCTCTGAAAAAAAGAAATGCAGGCTTGCTTTCCACAGCCAATGGCAGTTTGGGAGGGGGGCTTCCTCCCTCCAGTAGTAGGAAAATAAAGTTATACTCACCTGGCTGGCAGAGCTAATGGTATGTGTGAGTTATAGTTGGGATGAAAGAAAGGGGAGTAGGGCATGTACATCCAAATACCCTTAATCATTAATAATTATTAATGATCATTTGCAGATCAAGGAAGTGTTATCGTTGGCCATAAATTCATTGCTGGATGACACATCATAAATCCACCATTGATGCTCACAAGGGTAAAAAAATATGCAAATGAAAGCAACATTTTTACAATACAGAGACAGCCAACATCCGGCCCTCCATCTGTTGTTCAACTTCAACACCCATCATCCACAACCAGCCTATGGATGGCTGAGGATGGGAGCTGTAGTCCAACAATAGTGGGTGTGCTGCAAGTTGCCTCCTTACCCTGTATATCTAGTTTCTAATGAAGTCATGAGAATTCTGTATGAACCAAGGGGTTAATTTCCACTTCTTGCACTGTGCAGGACTGGAAATGTAATTTTTATCTTACTGAACATACAGTTCTATGAATATATACTCTATGCACTTGTATTGCTCTTTTTGAGGTGCAAAGGGTACTGTCTGTACTATATAAAATTACTTTGTTATAATTAATTCATTCTCTGTAAAGCAGAAATAGAAGGTAGTGAAAATGCATGTAGTTCATTTTTATTGTTCACTGCATAACTAACTGTTCTTGAAATCTGTCCTTTGTTCCTGATGATTAATATTTTCTTTTCCTATTTGCTGTGTGCTGCAGTTCTATTCACGATGTATCTGTTACCCAGGAACGCCTGACTGCTTTGAACAGTACTTGATTGTTTAATCATTGAGAGATGATAAGGCACAGCCCATCCTTGTCAAGTTTAAAAAAGGCTTACATTGTGCCAACAAGATTATCCCTGTGTTCTCTGAACTGGACTAGAAAGCCACAGAAAAATTAATGGACAGACCTAGAATAGATAAACCTGAATCATATTACACAGGGATTATTAATACCAAACCAAATCATTCTTTAAAACATTAAAAATGAGTATATGTACTTGTGGAGATGTATAATATAAAGTCTGATTTATCCTATAAGCTTAGGAAATCCTTTCTCAGGAGGAAAGACTGACAAATTTCAGTTCTGATGTGCAAGAGGTTTCAGAAAGACACTGGGGGAATGTACGAATTGTGGGGGCCTCCAAGCCATTCAGCTTTAGTTTATGGTTTGCTTTAGCATGGATGGGCTGTGAGGACCTGCAACTGCTGCCAGACTACAATTCCCATCATCCCATTCATTTTAGTGCATGCTGTCACACATATTCTTTCATCATTAAGACTACAATTTCAAAATAAATATAGTTACATCACTCTACCCTGTTAGTATATAGCATTAAACAGGGCACAGAGATAAACATACACTGCTCTCCACTTGGTGTAAGCATTTGTGTTGTAATAAGATTAGTAAATTGATGATTCCATGAAGAAATTGGTTCCAGTATTAATTTAGCTCTGAATCATATTAGCAAATCCTACCTAACCAGGTTTATGTACTAAGGCAAAGGGATTCAATTTTGGAGCAAACCAGCTGTTCCTAGGGAGTGACTAAAAGTGCCCATTGATTTAAATTGGGCTTTTAACCCACAGAATGCTAGAGAGGTCTCTGACATATTTTGGAGAAATGCCCTGGAGACCTCTTTAGTATTCTCAGTGGGACCCCTCTCACACATACTGTAAGTGTGTGTTTTTTACATAAACGCATACTTACTGTAATGTTGGGATCCAGCTGCATCCTCGTCTCTCTGGTCCTCACATCACTGGAACAAAATAAAAATATATATAAAACTATCGCCTCGCATCTTAAAAATGAATTACAAATTCCTCTATTGATGGTACTGTACTCCTGTTAGACTGCACAAGATATCTACAACGAACAGTCCTATGTGTTGGAGATGCTCAAAAGCTAAGGGAACTTATCTACACTTATGGTGGTCTTGCCCTCTACTGGTCTCTTACTGGAAGGGATGAGTGGATATCATTAATACATTTTTTAATGTTTCCCTGGATTACACTCCTCTTCAGCTTCTCTTTTTCCATGGTCTCTCCTACCTTCCTAAGATGCAGAGATCACTGTTTATTCTGTCATTATCAATGGCAAAATCTCTTATCCCCATTCATTGGCGTAATTCTGTAATTCCCACAGTTAGGGAATAGCACACAAAAACAGGCAAACTTCTTCTTCTCCACCTGATGACTCTGCTTAAGAGAGGTTTAAACTTCTCTGCCTGGCTCTCTATTCTCCCCGCTTGGGATACAGCTTTGACCAACTAGGACCCAATTTGTGAGCCATGCCCTTGCATTGTTCAAACGGATGCTTGACAATGGTACCCTAATCCCCAGAGTGCTCGATCTATATCTATATTAATTTCTCTGTTCCTATCTCCATCTTAGAAACATAGAAACATAGAATTTGATGGCAGATAAGAACCATTTGGCCCATCTAGTCTGCCTATTTTCCTACTGTAAAAAAAAACAAAACACACAACCTCAAACCTTTTTTGGTCCTTGGTCTTTTCTTATGTTAAGGACCGCCTTATGCCTATCCCATGCATGCTTAAATTCTGTCACTGTATTAACTTCTACCACTTCTGCTGGTAGGCTATTCCACTTGTCTACTACCCTCTCAGTGAAGTAAAACTTTCTTACATTACGTCTAAACCTGTGTCCCTATAGTTTTAGATTATGGCCTCTTGTACTAACGTTTTTACTCTTTTGAAATATACTTCCATCCTGTACTTTGTTGAATCCCTTCATGTATTTGAATGTTTCTATCATATCCCCTCTCTCTCTTCTCTCCTCCAAGCTATACATATTCAGATCATTTAGTCTATCCTGATATTTCTTATCCTGTAGACCAGTCACCAGTTTAGTAGCCCTTCTTTGAATTTTCTCTAGAGTATCAATATCCTTCTGGAGATGGGGTCTCCAGTACTGTACACAATATTCTAGGTGAGGTCTAACTAGAGATCTGTAGAGTGGCATGACTACTTCCCTTTTTCTGTTACTAATGCCCCTAGCTATACAACCCAGTGCCCTGCTTGCATTCCCCACCGCTTTATTACATTGCCTGCTTGCCTTTAAAGGGATAGTAATACTTCGTTTTATCTTTATTTTATTTTGTAGGCATTAAAAAACATGAAGAACGATATAAGTCTTATCTCTCAAACCTTTATGGTTTAAGAGATATTCACAAGCAAAGTTTCCCCACCCGCCCCTTTTTCCTAGTGTAAGCCATCTTTTCTCAGATGTGAATCTGGTTGTAAGACCAGACAGATAACAGAAGGGGACAATCTTCTTTGTATGAAAATAATGAAAGCCCTTCCCCCCTTGACAAGTTTTTCAGCTTTTTCCCTTATCTTAATTGAAGATTGTCCCTCTCTGCAGTCTACCTGGGCACCTCCCTTCTGCTCTGGCTGAACAGGGGGAGTATACTTTGCTTGTGAATATCTCTTAAACCATAAAGGTTTGAGAGATAAGACTTATATCATTCTTCTTGTTTATTTAATGTCTACAAAGTAAAATAAAGATAAAACAAAGTATTACTATCCCTTTAAGTCATTAGAAATAATTACTCCCAAATCCCTTTCCTCTGTTGTCTCTGACAGCACAGTACCCTTAATAGTATATTTTTCCTTTGGATTTTTATGTCCCTAGTGCATTATTTTACATTTATCAATGTTAAAGTGCATCTGCCACACTCTTGACCATTCTTCTAATTTACCTAAATCATTCGCCATTTGGCTTATTCCCCCTGGAATGTCTACCCTATTGCAGATCTTTGTATCATCTGCAAAAAGGCATACCTTTCCTTGAAGACCTTTTGCAATATCACTAATAAAAATATTTAAAAGAATGGGCCCCAGTACAGATCCCTGAGGTACTCCACTAGTAACACTCCTTTCGTTCGAATATTCTCCATTGACTACCACCTTCTGTCTCCTGTCACTCAGCCATTGCCTTATCCATTTCACTATTTTTACATCTAGACCCAAACACTGCAATGAGTCTTCTATGAGGGACAGTGTCAAATGCTTCAGTGAAATCTAGATAAGCTATATCTACTGCTCCCCCTTGATCTATTATTTTAGTTACCCATTCTTCTTTCCTTTCTTTTTCTTTCTATTCCTATTTCTCTCTCTGTCTAGATCTTAATTATTGAAAATCAGAATCAAGAATGTCCTTATAATTCACCTGTTTATTGTATTTATTCTTTAATGGATATTGGGAATGTTTCACGTACTTGTAAGATGTTTATGCCTTCACTATTCCATTGTCTTCATTACCATGCGTTTGATGTATTTACCTTGTCAAAATTCTTGTTCCAATAAAGACTAAATTCTATATAAAATATATATATATATATATATATATATATATATATATATATATACTAAAAAAAAAAACATGATATCACTACCAGCACCAAAAAAATAAAAAAATATATATAAAAGTGCACACCCTTATCCTTCTTGTGTAAATGCCCAGGACTAGAGAAAAAATAATTTGCTTATATATGTGTAATATTGTTCTCACACTCTGACTGGCTGAGTGGATGGGTTACATAGGCCACTGTATGTGCCCAGGAATAACCTCCCTTTCCAGCCATTCAGAGGATATGTTGTGCATGTGTGACCCCTTCCTCTAGAAACAACTCCCATTTTTCAGGCACAACCCCCATCTTCTCTCCTGTGATTGGTTGGAAGAGGAGGTAACTCCAGGGCATTTACAGTGCCATGTGTAACCCCTCCTCCTAGCCAATCAGAGTAAAAAATGTTAATTGGGTTGTATATAAGCCAGTCATTGTTTAATTATTTTCCAGTGTCCTGGACAACAACCCAGGAGTTTTTTCTTTCATTTTTTCACATTTTTCTTTTGTAGTCTGTTGTTAGTGGAGTCTCAGGGTTTAGGATTTATATTTTATTTTAATTTGTTACATGGATGTGATGACCAGGACAGAAAGAACACTGCTGGACCCCAACATAAAGATGAGTAAATATTTATGTAATAAACAGCCATACTTATTTCTTTACTTCTTCTACCATGATGGAATGTGTCCTGGACAATGGATTTTCTCTCAGTGGGAGAGAAAAGGACATGGTACTAGACCCTTCATTGGTAATTTTGCAAATTAGTATAGGGGCTTTGGCTTGTTATTCATTTATATGTTTAAGCCCCTTGTCACAATAAATTAATAAGTAGTATATCAACCCCATATTATTTTATTTAGTTTTACTACAAACTCAAATAATTTGTTGTGAATTGAATTTGTTCCCTCCCTTTGTACACAAATCCCAATAAAAATGAGTCCCTGGACACACTCTCCACCCGGAACTGGTCAGTATACTGAGATGGAGGAATAATGTTATTCCCACAAATTTTATTTAAGACTATTTTGGTCTCACATAAAATTTAAGGTTATATTTTTTAGCCATTAACCCCTTCATTGCCAGGATGGCTAAAACAAGCCGGTCCAGAAGTGGAATTGTTAAACTGAGATTAGAATAGGACAGAGGTGGATGGCAGAGGGATAGTTTATTGGGGATGGGATAGTTTATTTCATGTAATGTGCATCAACCCCTACAATGACAATGAGTTTGCATTGCAAACTCACATTTCCAACATAGGGGTTAAGTAGGGTATTTGTATGTGAGGTGTTGGGGACACTAGAGAGATGCAGCTGCTGCAACTTTTCTCAGACAGTGTTATAACTAATGCAGTTACAAATTTGTAACATGATCTTCAATGCAATCACACTGAAATTACACAGCTACCACATGTGACTATGTTTGCCTTGCAATTTTGTCACTTATATTTTATATTGAGAAAATGAGATAGTGGGAAAACCATCCTACATTGTAACACCAAAAAATTCACCAACATTTTTAGTTGCTACAAAAATGTTTTGCTACAAAAAAGGTAACGCTACAAAAGTGGCCCATGTGAACAGCCCTTTAGCCTTATGCAGTTAAATGGGCAGAAGGCATGAAAGTGGATGGTCAGATTATTGGCATGTATCTGCATGTTAATGATGAATGAGGCACAAGAGAAATATGTTCTAATATTGGTTGATCCATACATTTGTTCTGTCATCACAAATAAATGGAGACCTCTCCAGCATTCACATTTCTCGAAGCTCATTTATTTCAATAGGAATTTGGGGTATTTTATTTGTCCCTTGTGATACAGCTGGTTTCTCCCAAAATGCATCCAAGACTTAGTGCATATAGCCTCTGTTATTTTGCATCAGCCTGACAAATCTAATATTCTCTTGCTATCCCTTCTGTTTATTCATACTGAAAAGTTCCTATCAATTTTCCCCCAACGTGGAGCCAGTCCATTTTTTTTATTCAGATCATCAGCTCAAGGTTACTTAGCAAGCATCTATCTGGTGCCTGGCTCATACACTAAGAGCTATAAATACTTATAAAGCAAATAGTTTACCTGGTGCATCAAGAAAAGAGCTGAACAAACTGCAGAGGTATCATATAAAGTTCTGTTTTTGTCCATGACCTTGATTTTTTTTAAAGTTTGTCAGTTCAAACCTTGTGAGCTACAATCATCTATGCTATATAGCTCCGCATGCATAGCTGTATGTATGAATCTGTGTGTGTACTCCATAGTTTGCTTTAGGTCCTTTTCACCTGGATGACATCAAAGCATCAATTGTGCATTACCAATGTTACCCAGATAGAAAGGTATCTCTCTGTCCTTTGGCACATTTAATACACATTACCTTTACCTCACACAAATGCACCAAATTCTAGCATGCTGTATCTTTATTGAGTTCACACTTATGGTTCAGATCTTTCACATGACACTGGAGGTTGCAATGCTCATAGCAATCTCATATTAATGGCTAACTATGACTTGCTGATGCTCATGTGGAAAACCAATCAACTTTGCCCCCAACCCCCCCCGAGCTAAAGAAACTCTAATGTAAACATTCTAATGTATTATTTTTTCCCTGTGTGAAAGAGACTTGAATCCTTTGAGTGATTCTCACTGTGGTATATACCCCCTCTCAAAGCAAAAACGTATTTGTTTTAATCCAGCTGTGTCCAACTAGTGTCCACAAACACAAAAAAAGTACAATGCACTCTCCGAGTCATAGACCATGGTTCTCCATAGTAATTTATAGAGATAGCTCCACCTGTGGACCACAATAGAAAATTGCAGTTTAATTAAAAACAAAACATCCATGTTTTACATAAAAAGTTCACAGATCATGGCAGTGCTACTTCATGAAATGTTTCACCCACATTTCTTAAACTATCTTTGTCAGACAGTAAGCGGTTGCTTACCTTCTGCCGACCTCCAGACCCGGTAGGTGGCCGGCTTCTGTTCCCTCGCAGCTTGCTGCGCTCTCTGGGAGTACCAGTACGCTCTGGTATCCTTCCAGGTGACCAGTCTCCTCATTGCTCCAGCCGCATCTGAACTCGGGCGCGCGTCACAGGGATTCCCTGATGGCATCGCGACCTGGTTCTTAAAGGTACAGTGCATGTTCTGCTCCACCTCTTGGGGTGGAGCAATTTGTTTATTAACTGCCTGGACACTACTTCAGTTGCCCTTTTGTGGTGTTCCAGCGCAGTTGTTCTTGTTGCTCTGTGTACGAACCGGTTTGTCTGACTATCCATTCTGGTGTTGACCTGTGGCTCTGTCTGACTACCCTCTCTGTGTATGACCCTTGGCATGTCTGACATCCAATCTGGTGCAAACCTGCGGCTCTGGCTGACTAACCATTCCATGTATGACCTAGGCTTGTCTGAGTACCCGATCTGGTGTTGACCTGTGGCTCTGTCTGACTACCCGCTCTGTGTATGACCCTTGGCATGTCTGATATCCAATCTGGTGCAAACCTGTGGCTCTGGCTGACTAACCATTCCGTGTATGACCTAGGCTTGTCTGAGTACCTGATCTGGTGTTGACCTGTGGCTCTGTCTGACTACCTACTCCGTGGATGACCCTTGGTGTGTCTGACATCCAATCTGGTACAAACCTGCGGGTCTGGGTTAAGTTTTGCTCTGTCCCATTCCGACTTGTCTGACTACCCACCTTGGTGTGGCCCGGGGTTGTCCACTGTGCACCCAGCATACCAAAGCTCCAGTGGATAACTTAGTGGGTGCCCTTGGTGGCTCTGGTGGACTTCCTCTCGTCCTTGTACCTCTGTGACATTCAGGTGAGGACCTGTATCACAGCTGGTCTCCCTGGGAGCGTTGTCTATACAGGTGCGGACCTGTATCGCAGTTGCCTTCCTTAGTACATTGACATTCAGGTGTGGACCTGTAGTGATCCTCAGGTGCGGACCTGAGACTGTTTCCCTCCTCTGCCTTCTGGAACTAGTCAGTACCATTACAGCAGCGGGATCCTTCCTGACGTCCTCTACTTTGCCTGTATTCTTGCTGTTTCTGTTGTCCTGTACGTTGTGCTCCTTAATAAAGATTGTGTTACCTTCAGTACTGGTCCAGTCCTCATTCTTGAGTCCATGACACAGATGCAAGAAAGAAAACAGGCAGTTGCTCAGAAATCCTTCCTGCACTATACACCACACTGATGCTGCAACACAATCCCAATCTTAAACCTAACTACAACTTTCGCCCTTGATAAAGACGGTGCCAGTAATTTCCAATCTTGCATTTGGATACTGTTTACAAGTATGGTAAAGTGGATTAGGACTATTCAGAATCTAGACATTGTATGAAAGTTTAATCTAAACAAATTTTATGTCTGAGTAAGGTGGAATACGATAAAATGATGGCTGAGGGAGAGCAGAGTAAGCAGTGCAAGGAAAGAGAGAACAAGGCCCAGCGGGGAGGTTTGAACCAGGTAGAGCACCAGGTGGAAAGGACTGAAGAGCGGACCCTCAATGATCAAATTAACGCCAGGCTCCTGCTTTCCTTGCAACAGCAGCTCAGCCAGGCTGAGGACAGCTTTCTGAGGAGAGTCCAGGAGGCTCCTACAGCTGGGGATGGTGGTGAATCCAACTGGAGACAGGAAGAACAAGAGGAGGACTGGTGATCTGATAATTGATCAGAGATTTTCACTGTCATCAAAAGATGTTTTGCTGACTGAAGATTGAGGGCTCTTCACATCACAGGAGAAAAGGACCCCAGCTCGTGACAAACCACAAGTATTTTCCAAACACCACTATGTGACCATTCTCATGAGATGACCAAACGGGCTAATTTAGCAAAAAAAAAGTTTTTCTAGAACTGTAAAAAAAAAATATATCTATATATATATATATATATATATATATATAAAACAATATTCTCAGTTAAACAGCCAAACTCTGGAACAACCTTCCAATGTCCTTCAAGATATCCTACTATCACGGTGCCCGTGCTATTTGGCGACATTCTGTCAGTTTCCACTCCTGCCTAACGCCTATTGGCTGCATTGTTATTGTCCCGCCCAGTATTTGTCTTTAAATACTGGGTTCTGGCACTTCTCCAGTGCCCTTACGTGGTGTTTCAGTACCAGCGCTTGTTTCTGTTATTTGTGTGATCTCAGTGTATTGACCCGGCCTGCCTGACGACTCTGCATCTTGTTCCTGCCTGTGTACCGACCCGGACTGTCTGACTATTCTTCATCTCACTTCTGCCTGTGTACCGACCTGGATTGGCTGATGTTCCTGCACTGTGTACCGACCCGGCCCGGCTGGCGTTCCTGCTTGGTGTACAGACTTGGATTGGCCTACGTTCCTGCTCTGTGTGTGGATCCTGCCCGGCTGGGCTACAGTGGTGGCGTACCTCCACTGCACGCCTTGTCCAGTCTCCGGTTAGGGTGATGTCAAGATCCTCGCTGTCTCCGGACAGCTCACTGCAGTCTGGTCTCCGTTGCCTCAGTGTCGCCCAGGCGACATTTCTGTGCGTCCTCTCTCCCATGCAGTTCCTGGTTGGGTGCCTCTCAGGGCAAGTTGTTCAGTTCCGTTACTGCTACGGCAGTGCCCAGTTGCTCAGTCTCCGTTACTGCTATGGCAGTGCTGAAGTTGCTCAGTCTCTGTTACTGCTACGGCAGTGCTCAAGTTGCTCAGTCTTCGTTACTGCTATGGCAGTGCTTAGTTGCTCAGTCTCCGTTACTGCTACGGCAATGCTCAAGTTGCTCAGTCTCCATTACTGCTACGGAAGTGCTCAAGCTGCTCAGTCTCCGTTACTGCTACGGCAGTGCTCCGTTGCTCAGTTTCTGTTACTGCTATGGCAGTGCTCAAGTTGCTCAGTCTCCGTTACTGCTACGACAGTCCACAAGTTGTTCTGGTCTCCATTATCTTTTGGTGTTACTCGATTTGGTGCTCTCACCTTTGTTTGAGCTTCTTAAAGGGCCTTTCTCTACTATGGCCTGTCAGTACTCTCAGCATAATAGTAACCCATTCAGTACTGTCCAACTGAGATTCACACAAGAACTGCCTGACCTGTGTCAGTATATTGATCTCTGGACTACCTGCATATACTGGACCCGTGTGGGCCAACCTCTGTATAACCTGTCTTGTGTCTATACTATATTGTGTATATATTACAGGACCCCTGAGGGTTATTGTTATTATCATTGTTCAATAAAATTGTGTTTTATCCAAACCTACTGTGTCTGTGTGTCAAACAAACCGTTACAGTACGAAAGGGCCATGACCTCGACAGTAAAGGAGAAGGTAATGCACAAAACATCCATTGGAGGATGGACTTACATGAGCAGCGAATAGACCAGTTGGCACTGGCCATACAAACTATCCTAGAGCACACAGCTCACCTTGATAAACCAGCTCAAGCACCGGTGGTCCCCTCTGTTTCGACACCGGAAGCTCAATCCATGATGCAAGTGGACTCGTGTAAAGGGTTAACCACCTCAGCTCCGTTACCACTTAGATACAATGGCGAGCCCACACTGTGCAGAGGGTTTATTAACCAATTGGAGATTTTTTTGGAGTTAGCCCCCCATGCCTTTCTTAATGATCGCAGCAAGGTGGGCTTCATGATATCATTACTGACGTGCAGAGCCCTGGCATGGGCCAACCCCTTGTGGGAGACTGCTAAACTCTGCACTAGGAACTTCAGGGAGTTTGTGCGTACCTTTTGCAGAGTATTTGAGGTTCCAGGTAGAGCTGCCTCTGCTGCCAAATGACTCATAGAGATACAACAAGGCTTTCATACAGTGGCAGCAGAGGAAGGATGGAACAACAGGGCGCTGGTGGCAGCATTTGCTCAGGGACTCGCTAACCGTATTAAGGATGAGACGGCAGCCAGAGAGGTGCCTAATGATCTGGACGAGTTTATTGATTAAGCCAGTCTAAATATCCCACCCATGCCTCCCTTGCCTCCCATGCCTCCTGAGTGTACCCAAGACACCAGTGAACCAATGCAGCTTTGGTTCACCAAATTGTCTAAGGAGGAATGGGCGCATCGCCGAAGGCAGGGCTTATGTCTGTATTGTGGCAAAGCCGGACACCTGTTGCGTACCTGTCCTGTATGGCCGGGAAACGAACGCACCTAGGTTACCTTGGGGGACAGGCCCTAGGTGGTGTTCAGCAGTACCTAGACCCAATTAAGCAGAAACCCACGATTCAGGTGGCATTTTCATGGGCAGAATACTCGGTAGAGATTCTGGCCCTGGTTGATTCCGGCGCAGCCGGATACTTTATGAACAATTCATTTGTTGTGCTACATCAGATTCCGTTGGTCGAGAGGGAATCCCCCTTAGCTATTGAGGCCATTGATGGCAGACCGTTAGAACCAGCTCAGATCACTATGGAAACGATACCGCTGTCCATGACTATTGGGGCTCTCCACACTGAGAAACAGCGGCTCCAGATTATCCATTCTCCTCACCATGCGGTCATTCTGGGGTTCCCATGGCTACATTTGCATAATCCCAAGTTTGACTGGCAGACCCACGAGATCACGTCTAGGTCTGAGTATTGTATGGGGCATTGTGTTACTCATCCGATTAAGATCATGTGTACCTCTCCCTCCATGCCAGCTGAGTATCATCAATTCAGTAACGTTTTTAGTAAGGGAGAGGCTAGCACTTTGCCTCAGCATATGGCTTATGATTGTGCTATTGATTTGCCTCTTGGCGCCGTGCCTCCTAGGGGTCGCACGTATCCGTTGTCGTGTGAGGAAAATCGGGCCATGGAGGAATATATTGATGATGCCCTCAAGAGAGGTATTATTAGGAAATCTACCTTGCACGTGGTGGCTGGTTTCTTTTTTGTTAAAAAGAAGAATGGCGAGTTGAGACCCTGCATCGATTACCGGGGATTGAATAAACTGATGTCCAAAAATGCCTATCCTATACCACTCATTACTAAACTGTTTGACAGGTTGAAAGGTTCCTCTATTTTCACTAAGTTGGACCTACGGGCCGCGTATAACCTAATCATAATAAGAGCTGGAGATGAGTGGAAAACGGCATTTAATACCAGATCTGGACACTACGAATACCTAGTTATGCCTTTTGGCCTATGTAACACACCTGCAGTGTTCCAAGAATTTATTAATGATATCCTCCGTGATATGCTACAGTCGTGCGTAGTAGTTTATCTGGACGATATACTCATACACTCGTCTAGTTTGTCTCAACACATCAAGAATGTATCCGAAGTTTTGCTCAGATTATGCAAGAATAAACTCTTCTGTAAGATGGTGCCTTTTTTGGGCTTCGTGATTTCTAGAGATGGCATTGCTATGGATCAGGAAAAGCTTGCAACAGTATTGCAATGGCCACGACCCAAAGGGTTAAAAGCAATTCAGCGCTTTCTTGGGTTTGCTAATTATTATAGGAAGTTTATTCTAAACTTCTCCACTATTGTGAAACCACTGTCTGACCTCACGCATAATGGTGCCAGTCCGTTCCAATGGTCTGAGGCAGCTGATCGAGCTTTTGAGACACTCATGTCCGCTTTTGCATCCGCTCCTGTACTGCCCACCCCAACCCTTCCCTTCCATTTATGTTGGAGGTTGTTGCCTCTGAAAATGGGGAAGGGGCAGTATTGTCACAGCGTCCGGTCTCTGGGAGTACTCCAAGACCATGTGGGTTCTTCTCAAAAAAGCTGTCTAGTGCCCAGAATCACTATGAGATTGGGGACAGAGAACTCCTGGCTATTATTCTTGCTCTTAATGAATGGTGTCACTTTCTAGAAGGTACTAGGACTCCTGTGTTAATCCTGACAGACCACAAAAATCTGATGTACCTTTCGGAGGCTATGAGATTGTCCTCACGACAAGGCAGATGGGCCTTGTTTCTGTCCCGCTTTAATTTTATTGTATCCTACTTGCCCGGCTCCAAGAATATTAGGGCAGATGCCCTGTAAAGGCAATTTGCGCCAGAGATGGATAAAGATGAGGTTCCCGTACCCATCATTCAGCCTGATCGCATTTTGGCTACCTTACGTACTAGCATCACTTCGCCACTGGGGGAGGAAATTCTTGCTACCCAGATTGCGACTCCCCCCAGATACCCCAGTAGGCAAGTGCTTTGTAGATGAGCCATTTCATACCCCGCTTACTTGAAACTTATCATGCATCTCGGGCTGATGGGCATATTGGGAGGGATCAATTGATTTGGTCTCTTTCACAAATATTTTGGAGGCTTTCCTTTCGGGCCGACTGCACCGCATTCACTGCAGCCTGTACCACCTGTGCTCCTGCCAAAACCCCTATACACCTCCCAGTGGGCTTACTCCAACCAGTACCGAATGGTGAACGACCTTGGTCCCACGTATCCATTGATTTCCTGGGAGAACTGCCAGTGTCCAGGGGTTACTCTTTCATCCTTATGGTGGTTGATAGATTCTTTAAGATGGCTCAGTTTGTGCCCCTTCCTGGCCTTCCCTCAGCCCAGGAGTTGGCTGCTGTCTTTGCGAAAGAGGTGTTCTGGTTGCATGGGGTATCTAGAGTACTGGTGTCAGACCGTGGGAGCCAATTTGTGTCCAGGTTTTGGAGAGCATTCTGTAACCAGATGGGCATACAGCTGTCCTTTTCTTCTGCCTACCATCCCCAGACCAATGGAGCCGCTGAGCATGCCAATCAAGGATTGGAACAATTCTTACGCTATTTCGTATCCGATCATCATGATAATTGGGCTGACCTGTTGCCATGGGCAGAGTTTGCCAGGAACTGTGCGGTTAATTCATCATCCAGGAGCTCCCCGTTTCTCATCAACTACGGGTTTCAGCCATGCTTGCTCCCGGACTCATTCCAGACGCAGCAGATTCTAGCTCTGGACGAACATATCGAGCAACTCCGCTCCACTTGGGCACAGGTTCAGAGGGCCGTCAGTAATTAGTTCCAGTGTTATCAGCGCCACGCTAATCGTGGACGGCTGCCAGCGGTCTCCTTCCAGGATGGAGATAGGGTATGGCTTTCCTCCAGTAACCTCAACTTGAAAGTTCCATCTAATAAGTTGGCTCCCCAGTTTATTGGTCCCTTCAAGGTGATCCACAAAATTAACCCTGTTTCGTATGCTCTGGACCTCCCAGCATCCATGTGAATTCACAATGTGTTCCACGTATCCATTCTGAAACCCCTGATATGCAACTGTTACACTACCACTCCTGCGGTCCCCGGTCCTGTGCAAGTTCAGGGTCAGGACGAGTACGAAGTCCAAAGTATGATTGACTCACGTAGATTTAGAGGAAAATTGCAATATCTGGTCCATTGGAAGGGCAACGACCCTGAGGAGCGTTCCTGGGTTGATCAGAGTGATCTTCATGCTCCTAGATTGCTGCACAATTTTCACTCCAAATATCCACAGAAACCAGGTCCCTCTTCTAGAAGAGGGGGTCTTTGAGAGGGGGGTACTATCATGGTGCCCGTGCTATTTGGCGACATTCTGTCAGTTTCCACTCCTGCTTAACGCCTATTGGCTACACTGTTATTGTCCCGCCAGCATTTGTCTTTAAATATTGGGTTCTGACACTTCTTCAGTGCCCTTTTGTAGTGTTTCAGTACCAGCACTTGTTCCTTTTAATTGTGTGATCTCAGTGTATCGACCCGGCCTGCCTGACGACTCTGCATCTTGTTCCTGCCTGTGTACCGATCCGGACTGTCTGAGTATTCTGCATCTCACTTCTGCCTGTGTACCGACCTGGATTGCCTGACGTTCCTGCTCTGTGTACCAACCCGGCCCGGCTGACGTTCCTGCTCTGTGTACCGAATTGGATTGGCTGACGTTCCTGTCCTGTGTACCGACCCGGCCCGGCTGATGTTCCTGCTTGGTGTACAGACTCAGATTGGCCTACGTTCCTGCTCTGTGTGTGGATCCTGCCCGGCTGGGCTATGTGGTGGCATACCTCCACTGCACGCCTTATCTGGTCTCCGGTTAGGGTGGTGTCAAAATCCTCGCTGTCTCTGGACAGCTCGCTGCAGTCTGGTCTCCGTTGCCTCAGTGTCACCCAGGTGACATTTCTGTGCGTCCTCTCTCCCGTGCAGTTCCTGGTTGGGTGCCTCTCAGGGCAAGTTGCTCAGTTCCGTTACTGCTACGACAGTGCCCAGGTGCTCAGTCTCCGTTACTGCTACAGCAGTGCTCAAGTTGCTCAGTCTCCGTTACTGCTACGGCAGTGCTCAAGTTGCTCAGTCTCCGTTACTGCTACGGCAGTGCTCAAGCTGCTCAGTCTCCATTACTACTACGGCAGTGCTCCGTTACTCATTCTCTGTTACTGCTACGGCAGTGCTCAAGTTGCTCAGTCTCTGTTACTGCTACGGCAGTGCTCAGTTGCTCAGTCTCCATTACTACTATGGCAGTGCTCAAGTTGCTCAGTCTCCATTACTGCTACGGAAGTGCTCAAGCTGCTCAGTCTCCGTTACTGCTAAGGCAGTTCTCCGTTGCTCAGTCTCTGTTACTGCTACGGCAGTGCTCAAGTTGCTCAGTCTCCGTTACTGCTACGACAGTCCACAAGTTGTTCTGGTCTCCATTATCTTTGGGTTTTACTCGATTTGGTGCGCTCACCTTTGTTTGAGCTTCTTAAAGGGCCTTGCACTACTAGGACCTGTCAGTACTATCAGCCTAATAGTAACCCATTCAGTACTGTCCAACTGAGATTCACACAAGAACTGCCTGACCTGTGTCAGTATATTGATCTCTGGACTACCTGCATACACTGGACCCGTGTGGGCCTACCTCTGTATAACCTGTCTTGTGTTTGTACTATATTGTGTATATATTACAGGACCCATGAGGATTATTGTTATTATCATTGTTCAATAAAATTGTGTTTTATCCAAACCTACTGTATCTGTGTGTCAAACAAACTGTTGCACCTCAACTCTCTAAGGTTTACCAGTTTTCACAGCTAGTCTATATAAACAAAAACTGACCACCTGAATTGTCTTGATCCCTGTTATTGAGTCCTTTAGAATAGTTGGCTAATTACCAATGGTTTTAGTGAAGTATGTTTGGGCTAGAGCTCACATGCCAGCAAGTTGCATTTGACTTTCGCATGGCTTGCTTCTCACTCGCAGCTTAGAAATATCTAGTGCCAAGGCAATAAATACTCCCTTAAATCATTGCATTTTGTTAACATCCTTTGGTTGCTGAGGCCTCTCCCTAACTCAGAGTAGAGTCTGGATGCATTCACCAAAGACTCACACCTTTTAGGCAATCTATTTGTCTACACCCACACTTATTACTTGGGAGATTATCATGTGAACTGTATTTTGCATATTCAGCCTTAATTTGAACTCTATCCTATGCCAGTAGCCTGCTATGTAATAAACATGAAATAAACATAGATAAATCTTATCCTTAAAAGAAGCACTGCATTATCCCACAAAGTGATGATGATGATGAGTTTAAGGAATACCAGCATTCTTTCTCACTGTGCTAGAATCTCAGCTATTACACATCATATAATAACAGTGCAAAAAACAATGCTTGCCTGGTCCAGTCCACTCTTTCCTCTGCTTCTTGCGAAACATACTTTTTAGGCATTTTTCAATGAAGGGAAGGTGGTATTTCACAGTGGGAGTGGCTCCAGTTGGTCTTCGTGGTGTTTGGGCTATGGAGAGTGTGGTTAGGTGCTTTCATAGCTGTAGTTCGGGAGTGGTTTTGTGGTGGGGTGTCCTCCTCCCACCCCTTTTGCTTATGTGACAGTGCTTACCTCAGAGCAGCAAGATTGTCTGGATGGATTGCAGAGAGGCACAGTCTTCAGTGAGCATGGGGAGAAGCCTGTCAAGGGGGGCAGGGTTTTCCTTGTGCTCACAGTGGGAGGGTTGTCCCTTGCTGGGATCTGTCTGGTCTCAAGACCGGATTCCACATCTGGTGGGAGGTGGCTTGCATTAAGTGGGGGAGGCGGAAGGGGGATACTTTGTCGTTCGGTTGCTCTTGAACTGCATCTCTGACAGTGTTGAGGTTGCACTCTCCATGGCCCAGGTGCTGTGGAGATTGATTGGTGCTGCTTTTTTTGTGAAACATTGCTATCCCTTTAAGCTAGAGGTGCAATTCAGCAACAAATCAACTGCCCCATGGAGCCTAATGTCTATAGAGGCATAGTTCCTTTAACGTACACTGCTTACCTTTAACATTGTTACTAATTCAGCTGGCATTACTACAAACTAACCAAATTATTTTCAGCTTTCTTAAGGGAAGTATTACAAAAATTGGCTTCATAAAATGCATACTGTTTTAGTGTTGACTTGTTTACAAACTGTGAAGAATTGTTTCAGCACTTATATTAAAAAACATGTCCCCTTGCATATCTATTTCCCCCAAAAATTAGCCACTTTGCAAAAAAAAAAAATGAATATCCTCCATAATATTTATTTACTAAGAGTAGGGTCTTATAATTTAGGTTAAAGTTTCCTCAAAAACAAAGTAAGCTGACAAAATATCAACAAGAGGTTTATCCTGATCCCTAAAGACCAATGTTCATGTTTACTTTGCCTTTTGTGTGCACTTGCAAAACCAATGTCCAATAACCTTTCTTCCTAATAGCACTCAGTGTTGCAGCCATAATAAACTATACAGTTTATTTAGCCTGTGTCTCCATGAAATTCTATGTCTTGTTTTGTGCATGAAAATATAGAGGTTGCTATACCAGGAAGAGATTGAGTAATTATGGAGCAAACCAACTGCACAATTGGGGACAAATAAAAACTTCAACTGATATAAGTGAGGCTTTCCACCCCTTGAATGCTAAAGAGGTCTTCAGTGCAATGTGTTGGAGACCTCTCTTGCATTTAAAGGGTTAAAAGCCCAATTTAAATCAATGGAAATTTGGAGAATGTTCATTATTTCCCTATGGTGCAGTTGGCTTGCTCCATAATTACTCCAACTGATTCCCTTTGATTTAAATGGGGCTTTCAACCACACTGGATAGTATGGAGGTCTCTAATTATTGTACAGCGATACTATGGAGACCTCTCTTGCACTAAAGGAGTTAAAAGGTCCATTTAAAGCAATGATAATATGGGTAACGTCTGTTTCCTCTGATGCAGTTGGCTTGCTCCAGAATTTCCCCATTTCTTCTTTGTACATCAGTCAAGGTGCTACATTTTTGGAATCTGATTTGAGCCAACTGAGCCAACTTCTTACATACTGTCAGACATTAACCAGGTTAGGATTTCACATTAGGCAAAGTAGTCAGCTGTGTAGAGTGCCAAATATTGAAGGATGTCGTCAGCTTAAATACCCATTTACTTCCCTTGTTCTTCGACCCCTGTTGGTCTCCTTTCTGCAACCTCTAGTCGAGCGTTGACCCCCTCAATCTCTAATAAAGTGTTTACCTCCTCAACCACTAGTCATGCTTTGACCCCCTCGACCACAAGTCGAGCTTTGACTCCATCGACCCATAGTCGATTCTTGATTTCCAGTCGTTCTTGTAATCTGTTCTATCCTTTATCCAGTCTGTCAGCAGTGACAACTATACTGCCAGTAGGTTCCCTCTTACCCTGTTTCCAGTTGTCATTGAGTGGCTACTGTTTCTTGGGTTGTCATCCGGGGTGCGGGACGGCGCCTCAGGTCAACACTAATCTGGCCTCACAGCCAGCTCCTTTATTCAGCTTTGGCTGCAGCAAGGATACCCAAGAGCAGCCATTGCTCACCAGCTACATTCCCCATCCATCTAACACCAGCATCTTGCTCACTGAGGCCTATCTAGCAATATTGTCTGTATTGTTTCCTGTTGTCTCTGTTTTATCATATAAAATAGCAGTCTGTACTCTGTAGAGATTCCACTCTTGAGCGCTTCCTAGTCTGGTCATAACAAAGCCCCTCAGCAAGCACCACCACAGGTTAAACTGAATGAAATATAGAACAAAATATACTGAGTAGTCACAGCTCCCAGCTGCTGGAAAATAAGTATGAGAATGTTCAGAATAGCTAGGAATAAGCCATGATCAGTAAGGAGATGCCCCCCTCCCCACCAACAAGAACAAACTGTATGCATATAGGTTTATGAGCATGAACCTCCTCTAAGCTCCCTCAGTCTTAGTAAGAATTCATATTTTTTGCCCACAGGAAGCATATATATGATGTTTTCCCAAATCTGGATAAAGCCTTCCCTTGTGTTCTCTTTCTTGTAGAGTAAGGATCCAAGGGATCTGTGTAAAATGAGTAATTTCTGTTTTCACTGACTGCATTATGGCAGTGATTTGTCTAACCACATATCCAAAATGCATTTAATGCAGTCATGATTGAGAAGTCTATGAAGTCTTCATGTAGTTTAGTTAAGTGGTCTTTGGTGTGCTCAGGATGAAAGCAGAGGAGGAAGCCTCTAAGGATATGTGCAGATTGACAGTGATAAATTGTTATATTTTATTCCAAAATGACTGAATATGATAACAGCTGTATAAAGTATGCAATTAGGTAGCATGTGTTAAATCACATTTGGTGCCACAATGTGTTTGGGCTAGTATGTGCCAATACGGGTGTTACTTAAACGCTATAGAGTATATAAACCAGTTCATGAAAGTAAGAGATATGTGGGTTTTTGAGTCATCTACGGAAACATACAAGGATATCATCTAATGTAATCTTTGGGATGTCAGCGAGCAAATTTCCCCCTCCAGTTGGTGGGTGGGGGGGAATTAGTGATCAATGAGTGTATTGAACTGAAATTATTTGAAACTATTTTTTTTCACACAATTTTCAACTAAGGTGACATCCTTAAACACTTGCATTAAAATCATACTAACTTTGTGTGTGTCCAACATCTGTGTTTAAGCCATTTACAGTACAGATGCAAACTTGATGCTATAAATCCCTTTTGTAATGCTTATAGACTCAAAGTGACCTGGCCAAGGTCACAAGAAGGCCAGCCAAAGTGCTTAAAACCTGGCTCAGCAGTATACTTACTATCAGCTTGTTCTACTATATATAAAACAATACTGAAATTCCATAAACCAAGATAATAATATATAATAATATACATAATAATATCATGGACTTAGTTTACTGTTGGTTCATCTTTGTAAAGCTTTTGTGGTTTGCATTCTTTAGTGTCCTGAAATGTTCTGCTAATAATAGTGCAAAGACAATAAGCCCTTACATATCAGGGATATTCTGTTCCTCTAAAATTCATGTTGCTATTTCTATCTTATTATTCTCCTTCCATCAGACCCCTTTTTCATCATTGTGATACATTTGCTAATACTGATTGTCCTTGTAATCAACCCAGAAAAAATACCAATGGAAACCCTAGAGGTCATGTAAGCAGCACCAAAAGAATCATGACAAATGCTATTAAAATTAAATGTTATGTGTTATTACGCATCCACAAAATAAAGTGAACTTCCACATAATGAGGACCCTAACTGGGTACTCATTTTAGGTGTTTTTTAGAGTACAATTATGCTTCAGTTTTCTCTTCTGCCCAGTTGGTGAAGAAGGCTGATGAACCAAGAACAGCAGTATTCTGGACCTAACCAACTGCAGAGTGCAGATCAATAAAGATTGAGGATTCCAACGCATTATGAAGCAATGTGCTGAAGATATCTCTCATATTCCTAGAGACATAGTTGATGATGTTGAAAAAAGACATGCTCATCCATAAAGTCCAACCTTAGCCATGTTTTGTTCACATAGAGGGAGGTAAAAAAGATGATTCCAATCATGCTCAAGTATGCGAGAAAAGGCAAAGAATTCCAGATCTTTTCTGCCATTAATGTAATATTCTCTGCCTTTGGTTCAGTTGAAAATGCCTTTCCTCTATTTGGATAACCACCTCAAAGATTTTGATTTATGCCACATACAGGAGAAGTGGTATAAAATTCAGATTATCTGTCATTTCATCACCTCCAAGATAAATGCTATGAACAAGCTTAATGTGCAATTATGGTATAGCGGTTGCAAAATTGGGTTCCCTGCTCCTCTGCTGGTGCACCTGTACTAATCTGACACCTTTTTGGGCAGGGGTCACAGATCTGATCTTGCCTTGCTTCCATAAACACATACTTCTAGATCCAAAGAAATGTCTCCTGTCAAGACCCTCTACAGATTGTATACTTTCTCAGAATAAATGATTTTCATTGGTAGTGCTCGTCTCTCTCAGATACATAACAGAAAAATAGAAACAGCCTAACCTTCTGCAAGATGGATGTGTTTACCTCCAGGATTAATGAAACACTTGGGCCCCTCTATCAATAGTGGGAGCCCTATGTGCTTCACACAATAAGTGTACAGGACAGGTATTCCATATTTCCAGACTTCTGTCACTGCTGTGAACTACCATGTATAAATATATAATCAAATACATGTCTCCACCCCCTTTCCCTCCCCCTTGTTTATTCTGTTGTCCCTCTTTCAATGAATTAGATATCATTCAATAAAAATAAGTTGAAGAAAGTTCCATTTAAATCTAGGGGCATTTTCATTGTGCAACTGGTTGATCCCAGAACTGATCCAATTCTCTTAGTACATCAGTCTGATTATTTCTCTGTAGAGGCATTGTTAAAAGGCAGGTCAACCAAAGTAAGTGAACATTTCTCCTGTTGCCTTTAAGGGGATAGTAATATGTCACAATAAAGGCAGCTCCAATTAATTTTCATAGTATTTGGACCATGGAGTGTGTTATTTCAATACTGTCAGAGTTGTAGTTCAAGAGTAATTGAATGATAAAGTATCCTCCTCCCGCCCCTTTTACTGATGTAATACTGCTCAGCTCAGAGCAGCAAGGTGGTGTCCAGGTGGATCACAGAGAGGGGTAATCCTCAATTAGCATAAGGGAAAAACCTGTCAAGGGGGGCAGGGTTTTCATTGTTCTCACAGAAGATTGTGCCTTGCTGTGAGCTGTCTGGTCTCAAGACCAGATTCCACATCTGAAGGGAGGTGGCTTACACTAGGTAAAAGGGGCGAGAGGGGGAAACTTTCATTCAATTACTCTTGAACTACAACTCTGACAGTATTGAAATAACACTCTTATCATGGTGCCTGTAATTGCCTCCAGCAACTGTGTGTACAGGCGACATTGCATTACTTCCTGGTTGTCACGCTGAAGCACAGTCGCTATTCTTATTGGCCGTTGTTAATTGCCATAGTGAGTCATTGCCTACATACTAGGCCTTAAAGGCCTCAGCCTGCCACTTCTCCCTTGCCCTTTTCGTGGTGTACCTGTGCACTATAGCTCTTGTGATTCCGATGCTCGATTCTTGTGTATGACTCCCGGCTTGTTTTGACTTCTGCTCCATTTGATCCCTGACTCCTGGCTCTGACTGACTACCTGCCCCAGTTTGACCTTTGGCTTTGGCTGACTACCCACTCCGTACTGACCCGGCTCCTGCTGACCTTTATCCTCAATACTCGTGGCCTGCTGTCTCTGCTTACGCGCCCTCATTCGAGCGGTGCTCAGTTTGTGTCAGTCCGTGTCACTGGCATTCTCACTATCTCCACATTTTTTCAAGCCCGGTAAGTTATTCAGTTTCCTGTGCTCCAAAAAATACAGATTAAAAAAAAACATTGGGCACTAACTGTAGCAGAGTTTTCTCCCACTGGAAAAAAAAATGCTGAAAGATGCAATTAATTGACTGTGTTAGCCCTAAGATTTGATAAGGAACCCACTTTAACGTGGGAAAAACTGCACCCAGTTATTAATAAGAAACCCTAAGTCCACAGTGGATGCATTGATATGTGCCCCTAAGCCCCATATCAATATGTCCAAAGCACACCCACAATGTGTCCAATGTTAGTAGAATCAACCCTATGAGTGCCAGTGGAATATAACTTTCACACTGGCACTTACAGAATTAATCCGACTAAGGTACAAAACAACCAATGACATGAAATACTTACCATTAATCCTGATGTCCAGTGGAGTCTTCAGCACCCTGATCAGCTACTGTCAGTTGTCTTCTATCTTCTCTCTACTTCCTCTCCATCTTCTTCCGTCTTCTTCAGTTCCATCTCTCTTTCCTGAAAAATATAAAAAAAGATCCATTTAAAATGTGTGCCCCAAACATAACGCTGATATCTGTGCATAGTGTAACCCTTTGCGTGCCAGAGAGGTACGCAACAGATTGCAGAGCAATGCGCTGCGTATTTCTCTGTCACTCAAAGGGTTAATCTATGCACAGATGTCAAAGTTAAAAATGTAGAGCATGGTAAAAGAATAAAATCATTGCCCCATAAATTTGCTGATAAGCAATATACATTGTCAAAAACAAAAGTACACTTTAGGGCCAAATACTGATGGAAATAAACATGACCCCATTGTCTTCTCCACCAGTGTTTGAGGGAGGCGGTGGCAGCAGAGAAAGGAAAAGTAGGCAAATTCCCCACTACTTAGTACCTCACAAGCCGATGCCCATTCCAGTGTGCGAGAATTTTTAACAGAGACTGACTTTTTATATGGGCAGTCTCTGTTCAAAATGACTCAAAGCCATTGGCTGGGATGTGTGCTTATGCACCTCTCAGCCAATCAGCTTTAAGCAGGTTCCATCAATGGGGGCATATTTATTTATATCAGTTTTTGGAACTAAAGAGTACTTTTGTTTTTGACAACATATATTACTTACCAGCGGATTTATAAAGCAATGATTTTATTTTTTTGGTATCCTCCACATGTCTCTGACATCTGTGCATAGTTTAACACTTTGGCATTCAAGGGGTTACACTATGAACAGATGTCAGAGTTATGTTTGTGGCAAACATATTAAACATATCTTTTTCTTTATTTTTCAGGAAGGAGAGAAGGGACAGAAGATGACAGAACAGAAGAAGGAGAGGAAGAAGAGAGAAAAGGAGAGAAGACGGGTGATTACAGAAAAAAGAAGAAAGAAGAAACAGGACAGTGGATGACAGGTAATTGTAAGACAGATCTGGGTGTTAGGATAGTGTTAGGGGTAGTATTGTGGCACTTTACTATTAGGAATAGTGTAGGGTTAATGTTTTGGAGGATAACTATATTTGAGCTAGCGATCATGCTTGAAAGTTTCTCAGGTATCTCAGGCATTGATCGTTAGCTTTTTTCCTTTGATGTTCCCATTATTGCCCATTATTTAGTGGCATTTTGGGAACTTAACACACAAAATGAAAGTTTGGCCACAAGACATTTTCTGCAGCCTAACATCTGTTATGCTTTCAGCTGGTAGGGCAATTGAATACCAACTGAGATTTTTTTTCTGTCGGTCAATAAACAATTTAGCCCTACCACCTTTTTTATTGTAAAGAATTGAATCGAGCCCTAAATCCTTAATTTAAGGATGACATTTTATGTAACCTTATTGTCACAAGTGAATAAAGCAATTTTTGCTCCCTTCATATCTCATTGGAATTGTTAATATTTTTTCCAGGTGTCTCCTTGTTTGGGCCGAAATGTTGATTAAATATATCAGCACTTTGTATTCACTTCAAAAGACCTGTGAGTGCGTTTTTTCCACTGGATATCGACACAACTCGGAGACTTGCACCCAGGCAAGTTTTCTATAAATTTGCAACGCGTGCTCTACCACAACATTGCATTTTTTATATATATATATATATATATATATATATATATATATATATATATATATATATATATAAACAACCAAACAAATTATATCAGTAGTGGTACCTGTTTATGTCAGTGTACACTTACAACCATCAATAGTTAAATAAAATGTCAGCCACTACAATCCCTATTTCTGATGGTGCTCAGAAATACAAAATAGAAAGAAAAAAAAAAGAGAAAAACGGGAGAGCTCTAGTAGAAATATACAATAAATTATAAAATTTAATAAATGACATTTGCAAGGGATAAAACAAACCTAATATGAATACTAAATAATGAAATAGTCCATTTGCGTCCAAAGGACCAGTATAACATTGTATAAAAAACAGTGAATTCATTTTACGGTTTGTTAGACACTCAGACCAGTAGGTAAAATAAATCAATCTTTTATTGAAAGAAATAAAATGCAAAGGATCGCCCTCTACAGTTGACTGCAACAATTGCAAGCTATTAGACAGTACATATAACTTTAATACAATATTCAAAAGGCGCCCAACATAGGTACAGAGAATAGGGAATAGGACCCTAAAGGGTGTATGGAAACAGTTAGTCAATCTCAGCTGTGGGGTTTGGCACAACACGAGCCAAGAGCCCCCGCGGGCGTTTACCTACAGATTGAGCAAGAGCTTGGAGCCTAACCTTGCCACCAATAGCCGCACCGGACACCTCCGTCGTTAACCGTGAGATCAAGAACGCCCAAACGGCCTACCGGGATTTACTACTCTGCAAATATAACCGGGAGTCGCCGTCCAAGTAGCGCCAACTCAGCAGCAGTAGAATTACAAGGCAACGGTTCAATATTGAGCAAGGAGGTCCGGTCAGTGAGGAGCGGCAGTGCAAGGGTTAATAGGTACGTTTGAATCTCCCAGGCTCGGTATGGTAGCTTAGCTCTGCAACGTGTAAAGGCTCGGTACGAGAGGCACAGCTTCTGCAAGTCGGCAAGGGACTCTGCACAGATGGATGGGTTACCCAGGAGGGTAATGGTCACACTAGCTTGGCACAGCAATGCAGGATTCAGAATGTCGCGGCGGCGACAAACAGCCAGGCAGCCGGGAAGGACTGGAAGCGGGAAGTCAGCCAGCCGGGCCGTAGCACGTAGAGGATTCTCAGACAAGCCGGGTCGAGCACGTAGAGGATTCTCAGACAAGCCGGGTCGTAGCACGTAGAAGATTCTCAGACAGGCCGGGTCGGTACACAGGAATCCGGATACAGGAACACAGCAACAGCAAGTCTGGCTCAGAAACACCTGGAGGCAAATCAATAGCGCAATCATTGGGTCGATGTTCGGGCAATGCTCTAGCCTCCCCCTTGCTGAATACGTCACTGAATTCCCCATATTCAACTGGCACAGCAGGAGAGGTACACATAATTTTGACAGGAAGCGATAGACAGTTTTCTTTACAGTAATCAGACCAGGACCTAACCTCACATTTTTGCCAATCAAATTGAGGATTATGTCGAAGCAACCATGGAAACCCCAAAATGACTGCATGGTGAGGTGAACGAATAATTTGAAACTGAACCTCCTCCTTGTGGAGTGCCCCAATTGACACAGAGATAGGAATGGTCTCCATAGTAATAAAGGCAGGTTCCAATGGTCTGCCATCAATGGCCTCTACTGCCAATGGAGATTCTTTCTTGCACAGGGGAATATTGTGTGAAGCCGCAAAGGCTTGGTCCACAAAGTATCCGGCAGCACCCGAGTCCACCAGTGCCAAGGTTACGAAAGGGCCTTCAGTCAGTCCTTCCAGCGGCAGCAGCGATATGCCAACCGTAGACGGCTGCCAGCGGTCTCCTTCCAGGTTGGGGATAGGGTATGGCTCTCCTCCAGAAACCTCAACCTGCAGGTTCCCTCGAATAAGCTGGCTCCCCGGTTTATTGGCCCTTTCGTACTGTTACGGTTTGTTAGACACTCAGACCAGTAGGTAAAATAAATCAGTCTTTTATTGAAAGAAATAAAATGCAAAGGATCGCCCTCTACAGTTGACTGCAACAATTGCAAGCTATTACACAGTACATATAACTTTAATACAATATTCAAAAGGCACCCAACATAGGTACAGAGAATAGGGAATAGGACCCCACACGGGTGTGCCAAACCCCACAGCTGAGATTGACTAACTGTTTCCATACACCCTTTAGGGTCCTATTCCCTATTCTCTGTACCTATGTTGGGTGCCTTTTGAATATTGTATTAAAGTTATATGTACTGTGTAATAGCTTGCAATTGTTGCAGTCAACTGTAGAGGGCGATCCTTTGCATTTTATTTCTTTCAATAAATGATTGATTTATTTTACCTACTGGTCTGAGTGTCTAACAAACCGTAACAATTCACTGAAAAAATGATTATAAAATAAAGTTAACTCCAAGTGTGATATTTAGCGTCAGACCCGTCTATGCTGAAATAAGTAGGGGATAGCTTCTCCGATAATTCCAAGCGGGCAGGTGTCTTGTATCAGGATGCACAATACAGTTCAAGCTGTGTTATCAGCAAGGCTCCCTCCCGACTCTGAGGCGGATATCACCGGATCTCTGTTTCAGCAAAAGATCTATAATTGTCTTGGTCCTATAACAGCAGGCAGGGACCTCAAAGTCACGAACAAAAACACTGTCCACAGCACCTCCCGTCAAATAGCATAAAAACGGTCCTATTACTTATCCGGATCCTGTTGTTTGTAACAGTGGGCAGGCAAGTTAGTGCTTTCTAATAGACTTGTAGTGCACAACACCTCTCCTCAACAAGTTGGTAAATTAATACAGCAATAGGGGGTCAGCCACTCAATGGGGTCAAAGTCCTATGCATTTCGTATAAATATAAACTTCCTCAGGGACATCTACTTCACACAGATATGAGGAATATGATTATTATAACATTATAGAGGTGTGCTGTGGGTTGCATGTTTAGGGAAGCCTTATGATTTTTCAGGTAGACTGACAGGTCTGATTCAGTGAGCCATAAACTGTCAGGCCAAACCCTGACCCTCCCAGGTAACACCCGGGGGGTCTGGCCTCTTAGAAGGAACTGTGGAAAGTATTTAAATATGGGTTTTTGGATAAAAACAGGAAATTTCTTTGTAACAACTGAAAGGGGGAACTACCATCTGAAGTTCCCTCAAGGACTCTTAAAATACCGGTAATTGTATTTAAGGATTTCTTGTGTTTCTCCCATTTTATTTTATGGACTGTTTTGCCAATGTGTAATGTTTATTTCTGTATATCTTTTATTCCTGTATTTTTGTACCTAGCACTGTGAAGTCTTTTTTCAGATTAAATGTTCAATTAATCAGCTCTTGTCTCTGTTCTCTAATATGAACTCACTACTCTGAAGGAAGCTCAGGTAGCACACGTTACTAAAGGTTTAATTCTATGTCTAATTATTAAGGTGATTTTATACTGTAATTCTGTTGTGTTTGGGGTAACCTAAGATGCCCAGATATAAAGTCTTGGTGTTGGCAGCAAATTGTAGTGCTGGGGTGATAGTGCAGGAGAGATTTCAAGGGTTAATTTGGTGGTTGCACGGGATCAGGGGTGTGGTATTGTTAACCCTTTCACTCCCACACTCTCCCCACTGTCTCAGCAGGGCCTATAGCCCTCGCTTGTGACACCACTAATGGCATGAGACTCAATTTGAATAGTGGGCATCAATATTATGGTGTAGATAAATCTTTCTGGTCTGGTTCATCCTCTCAATCTGACCACTGGACTGTGTATGGTACAAGTAGGAGTAGTGCAGCTTGATTCCCAGTCTGGCACAGAAAGCCTTCCAGAAACATAAGAAGAATTGTCTACCACAATGAGCTGCAATTTGGCTGGGAACTCCATGAAGATGAAATATTTCTTTGAGGAAGATGTCATGAGTTGGGCTATCGGCGGACTGGAAATGGAACTAAATAGACCTGCTTGGTGAATCTGACCACGACCGCTAGGATAGTGGTGCAATTCTTGGAGACGGGCAAGTCGGTGATTAAATCCATCGCCAAAAGAGTCCAGGGTGAGAAGAGAGAATTTATTTCAGGGGGACACATCTCACATGCTCTGACAAAGGCTTTCATGTCTTTCTTGATAATCAGTGACCAAAATCTTCAGACGAAAGGATCAGTAGTCCTAGAGACTCCAGGATGGCCAGCAAATGTGCCAAACAAAGAAGTGAGAGATGGAAGCGATTGGGTACGAATAGTAGGTGGTTAGGTGTTCTGCATGAAAGTCACCTATAACTCCCCTGTAAGGCCTTGATTGTGGAAAGCATGGTTATAGATAGTGCAGCCATAATTCATTCCATGGGAATAATCAGTCCCAGAGGAGGGTCGGGTTAAGGCGAGAACAGATGAGAGAGCACATCCACCTTGTTATTCTTGAACCTAGTGAAGAACAAGGCCCAGGAGGCTTGTCTAGGCTTTAGGCAATGCTCCTTTTCCAAAAACTATATGTCTTTGTTATCAGTTTGCATGGTTATAGGTATAGTTGAAGCTTCCAGGAGGTGGAGCCACTCTTCCAGCGCCATTTTAATCACTAACAACAACCGGTTGCCAACATCGTAGTTCTCCTCTGAAGATGTAAACTGTCTGGAGAAGAATCAGCAGGGGTATAGTAGTTACTCTGAGAGTCTCGCAGGGGCAAGATGGCTCCAGCCCCAAGCTCAGAGGTGTCTACTTTGATGATTAAAGATCAGGATAGATCCAGGTATCAAAGGAGAGGAGCCGTAGTGAAGATCCATTTCAGTTTGCAGAAGGTCGGCACTGCCTCTGAGGACCAGAATTTAGGATTTGCTCCCTTCTTAGTGATGGTAATGATGGGGGCAGTCACCTTGGAGTCATTTCAAATAAATCTCCTATGCTAATTTGGGAAATCAAGGAAGCCTTGGACTGCTCAAAGAGTAGTTGGGAGTGGCCAGGTAAATATTGCCTCATCTTTAGCAGGACCCATGCTGAATCCGGTATGCCAAAAAAGGCAATTGGATTGTTCAAACACGGTGTGGTTCAAGAGTTAGAGAGAATATTAGGATGTCATCCAGATAGACTACCATGTAAGTTAACAGGACATCTCTAAAAACCTTGTTCATAAAGTTTTGGAAAACAGCAGGGGCATTACAGAGGCCAAAGGGCATTACAAGATACTCGTAATGCCCATAATGAGGGTTAAATGCTGTTTTCCACTTGTTCTCCTCTCTGATGCTAACCAAGTTGTAGGTCCCAAGTAGGTTCAGTTTAGTGAAGACCTTGACTCCCTTCACTGCATCAAACAGCTTAGGGAAGAGAGGCAGACAATATCTGCCTTTGAATGTAATGCAGTAATCTATACAGGGTCTAAGGGACCCATCTTTCTTGGCAACAAAGAAGAAACCAGCCCCCACCGGGGATGAGGAGTGACTAATGAATCCCTTGGCAAGATTTCCATCAATGTATTCACTGAGGTTATACTTCTCGGATGCAACAAATGACATTTAACTCCACAATAAAGACAAAATCCTTGGGTCTTGTGACAATGTTTCTCATCCTCTGAGTCTAGAAACCAAACTCACCTCCCCAGGTTCCTCTCTTATAGTCAGATTATGATGAAGAAGTAGTCCTGCTGCTGAGAAGATGCGGACTGCAGTCTCTCTCCAGATTTCTGCATTCAGGGGTCTAATTCTAGACACAGGATTATGAAGCCTTAAAGATCCTCTGGTATCTCCAGATATGTTAGGGTATCTTTTAGTCTGTAACTGAGACCTCTTCAGAATGCTTCCTTCAGAGCCCTTGGAGTCCAGTCAGTCTCATACGATAATGTATGAAATTCCAGGGCAAACTGTGCAACCATTTTGGGTCCCTGCTGGAGGTCAAGGAGACTGACTTCTGCAGCTGCACTGATTTCTGGCACATCAAACACTGTGCGGAAGGCTGCAATAAAAGCATCTGAATCCTCCAGTAAAGGTGAACCCTTTTCTACCAGAGGTGAAGCCCAGGCCAGAGCCTCTCCTTTAACAGGAAGATGAGAAAAGCCACCCTGGAATCATAGGTGCTAAAGGAATGAGGTTAGGTTAAAAAATGAAACAGGCACTGGTTTAGGAACCCACGACAATCCACAGGAAGCCCAGAGAAGCGTGCAGGTAGCTGAATCTTGAGATACTTATGTCTGGGTGGACTGCTAGTAACCGCATATTCCCAGAGGATGAAGTCTGGGATTGAGGAGGCTACTGGGTAGCTGGAGTCATAGTGGTGGATCTCTGTATTTCTAGAATAGTGTCCCTTTATGATCCAGATTCTGTAAATGAACAGCATGAGTGGACAAGATTTGGTCTTTCTAGTCCTGGCTGGTTTGGATTCTGGCTGCCTCTGCAGGATCCATAACAGTGGCTTGATCTTACTGCCAGAATCAGGATGGACCTAGTAGCTGAGTTGTACCTAGGTGCAAGGTAGCCAAAGGTTGATGCCAGTCCAATAATATATGACTCAGAAACAGAAAGCAGAGTTGGAGGGCATAGCAAGAGGTCAATGCCTGTCGAACAGTATACAAATCAGGAACAACAAGCAGAGTCAGAGGTTGTACCTAGGAGCCAGCACTTAAGAAACTTTAATAGACCATTTCCATGATTATCAATATATTAACAATTAATTGGGGGCAACTTAAATGTGCATGAAAGTTCCATTCAACCCTCTGAGTGTCCGTTTGTTTTCCAACATCAAACATATTAACTGAAGGGTGAGGGAAAGTGGGGAAAACATGTATTATTATTATTATCAATATATTACTTTCTAACTCCCACTATCTAACTGCTAAACTTACTATCCAAACAGGAATTTAACACTCATAGGATTAACATCAAAACTATATATCTTTCTTTTATTCACCCAGATCTCAGGGACTGCCACCATAGACATACAACCACAGGCATAGTTTCCAGTTGACCTCCAAATCCACCTCTTATTGTTAATTTATGTTCTAGGTCACATAGGATGATATATCATGTGATAGTCAATCACTCTTCCTGGCAGGTAACTCTATAATTTAACCAGATCATTTTCCTAATGTTAAAAATATCTTCTATTAGTCTCTTTCTGTTATAAATGTATTAACAAATATAGCAATTTTTGCTGCCAATACCTATTATAAAAATAGTATACAATTTTATCATCTGCATTCTATTATATATGATTAGACAAGAGGAACTCAACCCTATCCTATAGGTCTGCTAAGACGGCATGTCTTTTGGATTCTCCTGCTTATGCACAAGTAAGTTAACCCTTTGAATGTTATGGAGGTCTCCAATGCACTGCAAGGCATTGACTAAGCCAAGGTATTGAATTGGGTCTGTATCACCTTGAATGCTATAGGAATGTGCAAAGCATTGCTTTCTCCCTAGAATTTCAAGGGTTAAATGGCAGGTCACACAGGCTTAGTTCTCTGTTGATCTTCTAATCCACCTCTTGTTGATAATTTATGTTCCAGGTCACTTAGAATGATATACTGTGTGATGTTATATCTCTCTTCCTGGCAGGTAGCACTGTAATATTTATCAGGATCATTTTTCCAGTGTTAAAAATATCTCCTTTTAGTGTCTTTCTGTTAGAAATGTATAAACAATTATAACCATTTTTGCTGCCCATCCCTATTATAAAAAGATTATACCCTTTCGTTATCTGCATTGTATTATATATAAGATGACTAGACAAATAGAACTCAACCCTCTCCATAGGGACTGCTAATATGTTATGTCTTTTGGATTTCCCTGCTTGTGCACAAGTAAGCTAACCCACTGAATGTTAGGGAGGCCTCCAGCGGATTGTGTAGAAATGTGTTGTATCCCTCTCTAGCATTCAGTGGGTTAATTAAGTGGCGGAGCCAAGTTGACAAATGGGACCTTTATCGCCTTGAATGCAATGGGGATGTTCAAAGCATTCCTTTCCATTGCAACAGAGACCTCCCTAGAATTTGAAGGGTTAAAAGCACATTTTCATCAATGAGCATATTCATTGGTTCCCCGTAGTACAGATGGTTTACCCCAGACTTGCTCTTATTTAGCTTTCTCCTAGTAATAAGTCCCCTGCACTCTTAATAAGAACATCTGCATTTTACTTTCTGTTGGTTTCATCATCATTTATATTGAATTAACCCCTTAACGACCAGCGGTCGCGGGGTGAGTGGTCCTTTAAGGACCAGATAGAAAATTTTGGCGTGCCGCCCCATGTGACTGATCACGTGGGGCGGCACGCCGAACTGAGGGACTGAAAGAGATTGCTCCGGTCTTGGAGCGATCAAATTCAGTCCCCGGTATTACTCACCGCGCTCCTGCAGGAGCGCGGTCAGTAATAGTACGTGACGTACCAGGACCGTCACTGGTCCTTAAGTGCCGGACCAGCGTGACGGTCCGGGTACGTCACCGGACTCTAAGGGGTTAAACAGAATGAGGGTGAAAATAAATATGAAGTGCAGTTCGACTAAGTCGAGGGCGTTGTCATGAAAATACATAAAAAAAAGGAGAAAAAAAATCATACACAATTAAAACAAGGAAACCTCAAAGGAGAAAAAAAGACTCTACCCGCTACTCCTCCGCTACTTCTCCAACTTTCACACCTCAGGCCTGTCGACTAAGTTGAGGGCGTTGTCATGAAAACACCCAAATAAAAATAAAGAAAAAGGAGGAAAAAAATCATATACAATTAAAACCAGGAAACCTAAAAGGGGAAAAAATGAAATGGGGGGGGGGAAAAGGGAATTTTTGTGCTTACCGATGAATTATTTTCTCTTAGTCCATTGAGGAATGCAGGGACCATGGGATATAGGACCTCCTAGCTGAAACCCCTCCCACTTCCAGGGGCCTATATCCCTCCATCAATGGAGTCAGTTTTTGTATATTAAGTCAAGAAAAGAATAGAAAATAGAACAGAGCTGCCATGAAACAGCAGGGCAACCCTCCCCAAATTTTCTGTGGGAGCTGGTCAACTATGCAGAGTTGGTCAACAGTACTTTGACTTTTCAGGGCCCATGAAGTACTGATTAAATGAGTTGAATGGGCTGTAATATGGAAAGGAGCCAGAACAGACTTGAGTCTGCAGGCTTGTCTTATAGTCTTTTTAAGCCATGAGACAGTGCTTGTCTTTGAAGCTGGTCTCCCCTTCTTTGGGCCATCAGGAATGACCATGTACAATATGCATCTGTCTAAAATGGGTGACTTGAACATAGTGTTGAAGACAGCCAACCACATCCAACGTATGAAGGACTTCCTCTTTTTATTGCTCAGATTACGCCACAAGGAAGGAAGAATTCAATCTTGATTGATGTGAATTAAACATGAAGTCAGGAACAGTCCTTATACTGATGAAAGATAAGATGTGGAGATGTGCATGATAAAGCTCTGTGTTCAGAAACCCTTTGTCACTCCTCCTTACCTGTGACCACTCCTTCCCTCTCTCTCATTGATGGTGCTGCTTTAACTACTAGCTTGGGGCCCAAACCTTTGCTCGATTTTCTATAATGGTGCCCATGCTATTCGGCAACATTCTGTCAGTCTACTCTCCTGCTTTACACCTATTGGTTGATCTATGATTGTCCCACCCAGTATTGTCCTTAAATACAGGGTTTTGGCACAGCCCCGGTGCCCTTTCATGGTGTTCCAGTACCAGCGCTTGTTCCTGATTATTGTGTGCTCTCAGTGTATTGACCCGGTCTGCCTGACTACTCTGCATCTCGTTTCCTGCCTGTGCACTGACCCAGACTGCCTGGCCATTCTGCTTCTCATCTCCTGTGTACCGAACTGGCTTGGATGACATTCCTGCTCCGTGTGCCGACTTGGATTGGCTGACGTTCCTGCTCCGTGTACCGACCCGGCTTGGCTGACGTTCCTGCTCCGTGTACCGACTTGGATTGGCTGACGTTCCTGCTCCGTGTGATCCTGCCCGGTTGGCCTGCTGCCTCCTCTGTACGCCCTGACCGGTCTCCGGTTTAGGGTAGTGCTTCTCTCTCGCTGTCTGTGAACAGCTGTGCAGTTTGGCCTCAGTTGCCTCTGTGTCGCCCAAGTGACATTCCTATAGGCCTGCCTTACGATCCGTTCCAGGTTGGGTGCATCTCAGGGCGAGTTGCTCAGATTCCGTTACTATTACGGCAGTGCTCAGTTGCTCAGTCTCCATTACTGCCATGGCAGTGTCCAGTCGCCTAGTCTCCGTTACTGCTACGGCAGAGCTCAAATGGCTTAATCTCAGTTACTGCTACGGCAGTGCCCCTGTGGCTCAGACTCCGTTATTGCCATGACAGCTCCTCAGTTGCTCAGTCTCCGTTTATGCCACAGCAGTATCCAATTGCCTAGTCTCCGTTTATGCTACGGCAGTCTCCAGTTGCTTAGTATCCGGTACTGCTACGGCAGCGCTCTCGTGGCTTGGTCTCCGTTACTGCTATGGCAGTGCTCCAGTTGCCTGGTCTCCGTTACTGCTACGGCAGTGTCAATGTCACTCAGTCTCCGTTACTGCTATGGCAGTTTTCACGTGGCCTAGTCTCTGTTATTGCTATGGCAGTGCTCAAGTTGCTCAGCCTCCGTTACTGCTAAGGCAATTCACCATTGCCTGGTATACTTATTCTTGGGAGTTACTCGTACTTAAGCTCCACCCCTATGTGAGCTCCTTAAAAGGCCTTACCATACATGGGACTGTTTACATTCACTGTCTGCTATTAACCCATGCAGTACCTATACACTGGGACTAATACAAGATCTGCCTGACCTGTGTCAGTATAATGTGTTATGGACTCTTTACTTATACTGGTATCACGGTGCCTGTGATTCGTGCTATCCTGTGTCTATCACTTGCTGGAGTTCCTCATTGGCTGTCTGTTATCAGCCCTCCTCACTCAGCCTATTTAAACCCAGTTTGGGCACTCCCAGGTTGCCCTTTCGTGGTGTTTCTGACATCACTTTACCTGACCTGCTTGTCAGACTTTTGGGCCTGATATACCAGTGTTCCAGTATTCCAGTACTCCGTTGTTCCGGTGTTCCTGTGTTCCAGTACTCCGTTGTTCCGGTGTTCCTGTGTTCCTGGGTTCCAGTACCTCGCCAGTTGGTTGTTCCTGAGTTCCTGAGTCTCCTGCCTGCTACTCTCTCCAGCCGGTTCCGGTCTCTTCCATGGCTCCAGCAGTTCCGGTCATCTGTCAGTGCAGCTGTGCTCGCTCCGGTGTGTCCTCCTCTTGATCTCTGGACTCTCGCTCTATCTGCTGTCGCTTAGGCGACATTGTTCTTTCTTGCTCCGGAGACCTATACTGTTGGTCCCAGCGTGAAGACGCTGGTTTACTCCATTATCTGGTTGCGCTCACTCTGTTGGTCCCAGCGTGCGGACGCTGGTTTACTCCATTAACCTGGTGAGCTCTCTCTGTTGGTCCCAGCGTGCGGACGCTGGTTTACTCCATTAATCTGGTTGCGCTCACTCTGTTGGTCCCAGTGTGCGGACGCTGGTTTACTCCATTAACCTGGTTGCGCTCGCTCTGTTGGTCCCAGCGTGCGGACGCTGGTTTGCTCCATTAACCTGGTTGTGCTCATTACTGTTGGTCCCAGCATGTGGACGCTGGTTTACTCCATTGATCTGGTTGCGCTCATTACTGTTGGTCCCAGCGTGTGGACGCTGGTTTACTCCATTAAACCTTGTGGCACTAGTAACTGTTGGTCCCAGCGTGCGGACGCTGGTTTGCTCCTTGACTACTCATACTGAGGACAGGTTGCTGTCCAATTCCTTACGCAGTTGTCTGGTATTCTCAGGCTAAAGACTTCTGCTGAGGAGACCATTGTTCCTCTCCATACTACTGTCATTGTCACCTGACAGCTTGGTCTCCTCTCTTGGGCTGCCCTGCCCGGTATTGGTAAGGCCGGTAGAACCTAAATACGTTAACATCTTAAGGTTGCCTTACCCGGTATAGGCAGGGCCGGTAGAGCCTACTATCAGAATTTCCTCAGGCTGCCCTGCCCGGTATTGGTAAAGGCCGGTAGAACCTGTTCTTGCTGCCATCCTAAGGTTGCCTTACCCGGTATTGGCAGGGCCGGTAGAGCCTACACTCAGTACTCCATTGGGCTGCCTTGCCCGGTATTGGTAAGGCCGGTAGAACTGGTACATGTCATCTCACGGTTGCCTTACCCAGTATAGGCAAGGCCGGTAGAGCCCATCTCTATTGCAACTGTCACTCGGGTTGCCTTGCCCGGTATTATTGGCAAGGTCAGTAGAACCTATTCTCTTGTCATTTATTGTTGTATTGTTATATATGTATGATACCCTACGGGGGATTGCCTTAACTTTTCAATAAAGTTACGTTTTTACCAAACCTTAAGTCTGAGAATCTTCAAATACCGTGACAACTGGACCTGTGTGGGCTTACCTCTATATAACCTGTCTTGTGGCTGTACTGTATTAAGCCTGTGAGGGTTATTGTGATCTTAATTTTTTAATAAAACTGTGTTTTATCCAAACCTACTGTGTCTGTGTGTCGAACAAACCGTTACATTTTCATGCAGTGTAACTGAGAGTCGCTGTTCCTGTTAATCCATGCACCCAGATTTCCCTTGTACCAACCTTGGCTTCTCCTGACCTTGCTTTCCAGCTCCTGATTTTGACTATCCAACTCTGCTGTCCTTGACCCGGCTTCTTCTTCCCTGACTCCAACTCTGTCTCATCCCCTGGTACTTCTCCCTCCTGTCTGGTTCTGACCTTGACTCGTCCCTGACTACTCTCTGTCTTCAACATTTACCTCACTCTGCTGTCTATCGACTCACAACGGGTATCCCTACAGCCATCACCAGCCAGAGTCCCCTGTTGCTTGTTGTGGACTCTACCTGCTACTCCTCCGACTTTCACAACTCAGGACTATCGACTAAGACGAGGGTGTCGTCATCGGTACTCCGGCAACTGCCTCTGGACCTCCGACTAGTTGGGGGTGTGAATTGTTGATTGCCTGCAACTCCTACCTCTTGCCAGACTGACTTGTTGAGGGCGATGTTGGTCGAAGCCTTGCGACCACCACCTCCGGGCTTTCTGATTTGTTGAGGGTAGTGTTAGTCAAAACTCTACAATGTCACCTTGAAGCCTGTTTGTCGGACTCCTTTGACTTATACAGCCTGTAGACCTTCAACCTTAATATCAGGTTCAATATTTGGAGTTCCTGTAATTTTGTGCCACAGGTTATACAAGAAGTTGTAGAGCTTTTGTTGCTCAGGTTCCTTTTCTACCTCTCTTGGCTCTGCCGTAGAGTCTATGTCTGCATAGTTTGCGATGAAAGTAACGAATATTTAGCCTCTGCTCAACCTCAGTGGCTTTCTGTGAGGAAAAAAGGGTGTGCACTTGTACATGATGTAGATAAGTGGGCATACTTAAACTCTAATGTCTGTCCTCAGTCCAGAGCCTAGGCTGTTATGTGTCAGATAAACCTCTGTGCAATTATGACAAAAAACGACTGGTGCTCCCATCAGCCCATCCGGGATTGAAAGCCGGCACAAATTAGCCTCACCGCTATTACTGGCTGTGTACGCCCGATCCTTTAGTTCCATTTTGTGAGCCAAAATAAGTGGAAGTGCACAGTTGCATCACCTGGCCAGTATTCTTTCTTCTTGTATAAATATTTCAGACACAAGTACACACAAAAGGCAAGGTGGCATAATTTGTGATCCTGTTTAGACTATTAATAGACAGAGTGTCAGCCGGTTTCAGCGACTCTCCCCACAAACATATTTGTTTATGTAAATATCCTGCTTTGGAAAATATCCCTATACCTCCAGAAGGACACTCTAAAAAATGACTTTGATCTCATTGGTGGCGGGGAGGTATAGGCTACTGGAAATGGGAGGAGTGTCTTGCCTTCAATAGAAGCTAGCGAAAGTAGAGTTTATTTGTTCAACATTTGACCTTAAAGTATAAGTGTCACATTGTAACAACTCTGATTTTGGAAGAGCTTTCAAAAGCAAAGTATATTTATTTTAGGCATTTTGTTATTTAAAACAATACTTTATAAGATAACTTTATTTATTTTTCAGTTACTACAAGTCCATTAGGCATGCGTGGAAGACTCACATAACTCTGTATTACCAGCAGTCACTTCCTACCAGGAAGTACTAGCTCAGCTGCATAAACCTTTTAACAAATATGTGATTTTAAAAGCGCTTTCAGATTTACCTATACTTATGACAGACATTTTATCTTAAACAATAGTTTGTGAGATTTTTAGTTTTGTTTCTTTTTCCTTAAATAAATGCTTTTTATTAGAATAATTTTTATTGAGCAGTTTTAAGGAAAAAGAGACATAAAAGCTTGACAAACAGGAGAAGGATGTGCACTTTTAAAAATAGTACCAGCATATAATAAAATAGCTGTGAAGATACAAATAATTTGTCAGAATAGCCGACTAATGTAGTGTTATTAAACAATCAATAAACATATTCTGAAATTTCGTCACGGAAGGAGACAGAACCCTCTGAACATTGTTTCAAGCCATGGAGAATATAAAGTGAAAAACAAGAAGAAAGAAAGAGAAGAACAGAAAAGAGAAAGAGAAAGGGAGAGTAGAGAGTAGAAGAACAGAAGAGAGGAACAGAGCTCGGAGTCAACAAAACCAATGTAGAGGTGTCTGTTTAGAATCATTACCAGATGAAGAAGCCTATAGAAAAGAGTGTCGTATGGAGTACCAGAAGAGTCAAGGAGGAGAGATCTTTTCCCAATTTAAGCCAATTCATCCTAATATGAAGAATGAAGAACATAGTAAAATAGTAACATAGTTGATGAAGCTGAAAAAAGATATGTGTCCATCAAGTCCAGCCCATGCCAAAAACACCCCTGTTGATACAGAGGAAGGCAAAAAAAAAAAAAACTTCTGGAGCAATTTTTAATTTAGCCGCAAGTGGGTAAAAAAAATTCCTTACGGACTTCAAATGGCAGTTAGATATTTCCCTGGATTAACATCCTATCTGCTTTGAAGCCATCTGTCATAATTTTCAATATTGTTCTGTGCTAAATAGGCATCCATTGCTTTTTTGAAGCTGTTGCATTATCTGCAAGTTCAACATGCCGAGGTAAAGAATTCCATAGCTTAACCGCCCTTACTGTAAAGAATACCTGTGTTACGGTTTAGTACACTCAGAAATGGAAGGTTTTGGTAAAACACAGTTTTATTAGCACACAAAGAATAACAGCATACAGATAAATAGAAAACTGACACAGGACAGGTTACAAAGATATGATTAACCCACATGGGTCCAGCATCTAAGAACAATATACAATACTGACAAAGGTCATGTACAGTTCATATGATAAAGTGTGCATATGTCAGAATGATACTATTAGGCCAGGAACAGCTAATTGGCCCTAATAGTGGAAGGCCCCAAGTATACTCTCTACGCAGAGAGTAACAATAGCAACTGGAATCACAAAGGAGCAGGTGAAGCCAGGATATGAGACTGGCTACAAGGCACCAGAGGAAGGCGGCTACCAACGGTATTGAGAATGCCAACCGGGGACTGCAAGGTTTCGTGACCCAAGTGCACAGCACCGGATGGTGCAGGGTAACGCCAAACTGAGACAGCACTGGATAATGGCCCAAGTGCATGGCACCGTAAGCAGCAACGTAAAGCCAAACTGAGACTACCGTGGATATAGATGCAAGTGCACTGCACCGCCCCGCAAGGGGTTAACGAACGCTCCAGTCTGTGGCAACTGCAGATGTAGAAATAGCCTGAGGTGCCCAACGGTAACCCAACCTCAGGGACAGCAGTAACAGACCAAGCGATCGTGGTGCAACAGGTGATACTACCGGAATGGAACAACAGGCACTTATGAGAGAACAGGTCACAGACAGGACTATCTGCAAAGAACCGAGGCAACCGGAGGTCTGGTACAGACCACAGAGAGCGTGTGAGCAACTCTGACCGCACAGCAGGAGCAGGACGTCTTCCAAGCAGGAACAGTACACAGAGCGGGAACTTCAGCCAAACCGGGTCGGTACACAAAGCAGGAACGTCAGCCAATCCGAGTTAGTACACAGAGCAGGAAAGTCAGTCAAGCCGGGTCGGTACACAGAGCAGGAATGTCAGCCAAGCCGGGTCAGTACACAGAGCAGGAAAGTCAGTCAAGCCTGGTCGGTACACAGAGCAGGATCGTCAGCCAATCCGGGTTGGTACACAGAGCAGGAACGATAAATAGGCAGAATAGTCAGGCAGTCCGGGTCATACACTGGTATCATACAAAAGTAACGGAACAATCGCTATGCAACAGAAACACCACAAAAGGACAGCGCATAAATGTATTTTAAGAGTATTTAAAGGCTGTCAATGGGAGGAGCAAAGACATAGTAGCCAATAAAAGATATCAAGGAGTAAACATGTGTCAAAATGTTGCCCGTTGTCACGGTTTTGCTGAACACTCAGACAATTTGGTAAGATAAAACAATGAAGCTTTATTAAAACAGTATAAAGCACAACAAGGCCATACACGGGTCCAGACTATACACAGAGGACAGATATATGGTCTGACACAGGTCAGGGCAATACAGTTGACACAATATGCAAATGTGACTGGAACGCAGACAGGAACGAAACCTCAGCAGTACAGAACCGGAAAGGCCCGAGGAGGGAACTATACTGCAGGGCAGGCACCTCAGTGTAGGGAGGTGAATAGGCTCTACCGGCCTTACCGATAACCGGGTAAGGCAGCCTAGTAACTGGTGTTAATAAGGAATAGAGGATGCTCTACCGGCCTTACCTATAACCGGGTAAGGCAGCCTAGTAAGTGGTGGCAACAAGGAATAGAGGAGGCTCTACCAGCCTTACCTATAACCGGGTAAGGCAGCCTAGAAAGTGGTGCCAACAAGGAATAGAGGAGGTTCTACCGGCCTTACCTATAACCGGGTAAGGCAGCCCAGGAGTAGCACAAATGGAGATAGCGAAATATACGGACTGACAGGAGGTCACCACTAGTGACCGGAGGTCACAGGCTGTATAGCACGTAACGTAGGCTGCAATGAGGCACAGGCTTGGAGTAGCACAACCGGAGGCAACAGTAGGAGCAGACTGACAAGTGGTAACACCACTAGTGACCGGAGGGCACAGGCTGTATAGCACGTAACGGAGGCTGCGATGAGGCACAGGCTGAGAGTAGCGCAACCGGAGGCAACAGTTAGGAGCAGACTAACAAGTGGTAACACCGCTAGTGACCGGAGGGCACAGGCCATATAGCACTTAACGGAGGCTGCAATAAGGCACAGGCTGAGAGCAAGTGCAACTGGAGGCAACAGAGAAACACCTACTGGCAGCTATTGTAGAGGCAAGGCACAGAACACAACAGGGACAACGGAAGCACTAGCGACAATCGGACACTAGGCTGACTAGCCAAAGCCTGGATCTGTACACAGAGAGAGGTAGTCATCCAAAGCCTGGATCAGTACACAAGGAGCGGTAGTCAGCCAAAGCCTGGATCTGTACACAGAGAGCGGTAGTCAGCCAAAGCATGGATCAGTACACTGAGTGCGGAGACAGGAGTAAGGTCAGACGAAACTGGATCATACACGGAACTGGAACACAGATACAAACGTCAGGTTAGGAACACCACGAAAGGGCACTGGCCTAGTGACAGGAGGGCGTATATAAAGGCAAGCCCTGGGAGGGGCTAGCAAGCCAGAACCAATAAGCAGCCAAGACAAACCCGGAAGTAGGAATGTCACATAGTGAATCACTGGCAGCGTGATACCGTATAGCACAGGCACCGTGATAACCTGCCTTTGTTTTAGTCGAAAGCACCTTTCCTCTAGTCTTAATGGATGACCTCTTGTTCTTAGCTCAGCTCTTTGCGTAAATAATTCATTGGCTAGTTCTTTCTATTGATCTTGAATGCATTTGTAAATGGTAATCAAATCACCTATTAGATATCTCTTCTCTAATGTAAACTAACCCAGTTTGGCTAGTCTCTCTTTATAACTTAGATCCTCCAATCCCTTATCAGTTTTGTTGCACGTCTCTGCACCATTTCCAGTTCAACAATGTCTTTTTAAAGAACTGGTGCCCAAAATCGTACTCCATATTCTAGATGAGTGGTGCGATTTTATTTGACACTCATACACAGTAGGTGAGATAAAACACAGTTTTATTGAACAGACTCAGAAATGGTAACCCTCACGGGTCCAGTGGTATATGTATACACAATATAGTACTGACACAGGACAGGTTACAGCAATATATATACCCACACGGGTCCAGTATATGTACAATACAGAATTTACAATATACTGATACAGGTCAGGCAAAGTTCATGTGAAACTCAACCGAGACAGCAATGAATGGGTTACTATTAGGCCAGGAATGCTTACAGGCCCTAAAGTGCGAGGCCCTTAAGACTCTCCCTCTGCAGAGAGTGCTTAAATAGCGAGAAAAGCCCAGTAGACAACGGAGGTCCAGGATCAGCTTAAGGACTGCCTTAGCAGTAATGGAGGACTGAGACAGTATGCCTGGGAGGGCACTCAACGGAGATTGCATGGTAGAATAGTCAGTGAAGTAATGGCACCTTCCCCGAAGGAGTTAACGAACGCTAAGACCAATGTCGACTGCCTGATCGTAAGCACAGCCTGAGGCTCCCAATGTAAGACCAACCTCAGCTTATAGGCAGGAATGAGGGTCAAGCTTACAGTGGTGCACAGATGGGAAGTAGACACCGGAATGTCGCCCTCGCGACACAGACTGAACTGTGCCTAGACTGCAGGAGGCACTAAGGCACAATGGTACTGTCTGGAGACAGAAGCCCAGAGGAGAACCCAAAACCTAGGACCGGAATGGGAACGCAGGCAGTAGAGATACACAGGAAATGTAGCCCTACCGGGACGGTACACAGGCAGGAACGTCAGCCAATCCGAGTCAGTACACAGAGCAGAAATGTCAGCTAGGCCGGGTCGGTACACAGTGCAGGAACATCAGCCAATCCGAGTCGTTACACAGAACAGGAACATCAGCCGGGCCGGGTCGGTACACAGAGCAGGAACATCAGCCAATCCGAGTCGGTACACAGAGCAGGAACGTCAGCCAATCTGGGTCGGTACACAGAGCAGGAACAGATACAGCAGAGTAGTCAGGCAGTCCGGGTCGGTACACAGGCAGGAACGGATACAGCAGGATACAGCTAGGCAATGGAAACACCATGAAAGGGCAGTGCATAAGTGTATTTTAAGAGTATTTAAAGGCTGTCACTGGGAGGAGCAAAGACACCGTAGCCAATAAAAGATATCAGGAAGTAAACATGTGTCAAAATGTCACCCGTATAGCACGGGCACCGTGATAACCTGCTTTTGTTTTAGTCGAAAGCATCTTTCCTCTAGTCTTAATGGATGACCTCTTGTTCTTAGCTCAGCTCTTTGCGTAAATAATTCATTGGCTAGTTCTTTCTATTGATCTTGAATGCATTTGTAAATGGTAATCAAATCACCTATTAGATATCTCTTCTCTAATGTAAACTAACCCAGTTTGGTTAGTCTCTCTTTATAACTTAGATCCTCCAATCCCTTATCAGTTTTGTTGCACGTCTCTGCACCATTTCCAGTTCAACAATGTCTTTTTAAAGAACTGGTGCCCAAAATCGTACTCCATATTCTAGATAAGTGGTACGGTTTTATTTGACACTCAGACACAGTAGGTGAGATAAAACACAGTTTTATTGAACAGACTCAGAAATGGTAACCCTCACGGGTCCAGTGGTATATGTATACACAATATAGTACTGACACAGGACAGGTTACAGCAATATATATACCCACATGGGTCCAGTATATGTACAATACAGAATTTACAATATACTGATACAGGTCAGGCAAAGTTCGTGTGAAACTCAACCGAGGCAGCCATGAATGGGTTACTATTAGGTCAGGAATGCTGACAGGCCCTAATAGTGCGAGGCCCTTAAGACTCTCCCTCTGCAGAGAGTGCTTAAATATGAGAAACGCCCAGTAGACAACGGAGGCCCAGGATCAGCTTAAGGACTGCCTTAGCAGTAATGGAGGAATGAGACAGTATGCCCGGGAGGGCACCCAATGGAGACTGCACGGTAGAATAGTCAGTGAAGTAATGGCACCTTCCCCGAAGGGGTTAATGAACGCTAAAACCAATGTCGAACTGCCTGATCGTAAGCACAGCCTGAGGCTCCCAATGTAAGACCAACTTCAGCTTATATGCAGGAATGAGGGTCAAGTGTGCCGTGGTGCACAGATGGGAAATAGACACCAGAATGTCGCCCTCGCGACACAGACTGAACTGAGACTAGACTGCAGGAGGCATTAAGGCACAATGGTACTGTCCAGAGACAGAAGCCCAGAGGAGAACCCCAAGCCGAGGACCGGAATGGGACCACAGGCAGTAGAGATACATGGGAGATGTAGCCCTTCCGGGCCAGTACACAGGCAGGAACGTCAGCCAATCTGAGTCGGTACACAGAGCAGGAACGTCAGCTAGGCCGGGTAGGTACACAGTGCAGGAACATCAGCCAATCCGAGTCATTACACAGAACAGGAATGTCAGCCGGGCCGGGTCGGTACACAGAGCAGGAACGTCAGCCAATCCGAGTCAGTACACAGAGCAGGAATGTCAGCCGGGCCGGGTTGGTACACAGAGCAGGAACAGATACAGCAGAGTAGTCAGGCAGTCCGGGTAGGTACACAGGCAGGAACGGATACAGCAGAGTAGTCAGGCAGTCCAGGTCGGTACACAGGAATCACACAAGAACTGGAACAAGCACTGGTAATGGAAACACCACGAAAGGCACCGGAGAAGTGACAAGGCCCAGTATTTAAGGGCAAATACTGGGCGGGACAAAGTCACTTCAGCCAATGAGCGTCAGCAGTAAACAGAGACTGACAGAATGTCGCCAGCATAGCACAGGCACTGTGATAATGAGGTCTAACCAAGAATTTATACAGAGGTAGGATAATATTAGCATCCCTTTGATCTACACTTCTTTTTATGCAGGCTAGTACCCTATTTGCTCTTGCAGCACCTGAGTGACTCTGCACACTGCTTTGAAGTCTATCGTCTATCATCACTCCTAAATCTTTCTCTAATGAGGATTCCCCATGTTGTTTCCCATTTAGAGTATATGTAGCAAGTTTGTTTCTACAGCCCAAATGCATAACCTTACATTTATCTACATTAAATGTCTTCTGCAGAGAAAAAACATACAGCTCTGTACGTATTTCCTTACATAGATTAGTGTCATCAGCAAAGATTAAGATGCTACTTTCACTTCTCACTTCTAGATCATTATTAAACAAACTAAAAAACATTGGGCCCAGGACTGAACCCTGTGGCACCCCATTTATAACTTTAGACCAATTTGTAAAGGTTCCATTTACAACAACTCTCTGCCATCTATCATTTAACCAGTTCTCAATCCATGTACAAATAACATCATCCAAAACAAAGCCTTTTAATTTATGCAATAACCTGTTGTGAAGCACTGTATCAAAGGTTTTTGCAAAATCCAAGTATACTACATCTACAGCAATTCCCCTGTCCAAATTACTACTTACTCTTTCATAAAATGCAAGTAAATTAGTCTGACCTGATCTATTCTTCATGAAACCATGCTGATTTGTACTAATAATTTTGTTTGTCTTCACATATATCTGAATAGTGTCATTTAGTAACCCTTCTAGTATCTTACCCACTATGGAAGTCAAGCTCACAGGTCTATAATTTCCTGGTTTGGATATTGCTTCCTTTTTAAACAATGGAACTACATCAGATTTCCTCCAATCACAGGGTACTCTGCCTGATGAAAGTGAATCAATAAATATTAAATATAATGGTCTTGCTATTACTGAACTAAGTTCCTTAAATACCCTTGGGTGCATACCGTCAGGTTCAGGTTCTTTATGTGCCATAACCCTCTCCAGTCTCTTTTGGACCTAGTCCTCAGTAAGCCATGCAAATAATAGAGGAAATTCCGTCATTGTGTCTGTTTGCCCATAACCCGTCATTGCTGTTTCCTTTGTATATACCGAAGCAAATAATTGATTTAGGGTGTCAGCCATAGCCTTATCCTCACTAATCAATTCACCTGTCTCAGTCCTAAGAGGACCAATATAAACCTTAACTTTTTTGTTATTAATATACTTGTAGAATTGTTTAGGGTTTTTCTTACTCTCATTAGCAATATTTCTAACATTTTCAATTTTAGCTAGCTTAATTGCTTATTTGCAGATTTTGTTACATTCTTTATATTTTTTAAATGATACATCTGACCTATTCAACTTAAACACTTTACAAGCCTGCTTTTTATTTATCAGTTCCCTGCAAACCTCATTATTAAGCCACATTTGTTTCCCTTTACTCCTCTTGTGCTTATTCACCAGTGGTATATATTGACGAGTAAATTTGTTTAAGAGCATTTTAAATACATTACATGATTCTTGTGCATTTTTATCTTTGAAAATTACACCCCACTGAATATCCTTTAATACTTCTTTTAACTTTGTAAAATTTGCCTTTTTAAAATGTAATGTTTTAGTTTAACCCTTGCTATTGGGTTTCTCATAACAAATTTCAAGGGATACCATATTGTGGTCACTGCTACCCAAATGTTCCCTTACTTGTACATTGTTTATCATGTCAAATTGTTTGAGAGCACTAGGTCAAGCAAGGCCTCTTTTCTAGTTGGCTCCTCTACTAGTTGGGACATAAAATTATCATTTATCATACTTAAAAAATGATTTCCCTTTGTTGTGCCGGAGGTCATATTGTTCCAGTCAGTTTCAGGATAGTTGAAATCTCCCATTAACCCCTTAAGGACCCATGACGGTCCTGCACCGTCATGGGTTGTTATACCCTTAACGACCCATGACGGTCCAGGACCGTCATGGCTTAAATGATAGCAGCGTGCCTCCGAGCACGCTGCTATCATTAATTCCAGGCTGAGACTGAGCGCTCCGAGACCGGGGCATTCAGTCTCAGCCCTTCTTTCTTCTACCGGTTCATGCGATCGCTGTATCAGCGATCACATGTACCGGCATTCTGAGACAGAGGTAAGCACACAACGCATGCTTACCTCTATGTGTCTCCTCTTTTTCTGTCTCCCTTGCTATCAAAGTAAGGGAGACAGAAATAGACGGGAGACACCTAGTGGTAAAAAAAAAAAACAGCAGCTGAGGGTATTAACCCCTTCACTGCTGGTGCAGGAGGCTGGCTAAATGCAGGTCAGTTTTTGACCTGCAATTATACACTTTTTTTTTTAATAAAAAAAAAACACAACACACTTTTTTTTTTACAAAAAAAAAAATTTTAGTTAAAAAAAAATATATATAACTAAACAATATTGCAAGTGTGATTGTTGTGGAGCCATGTAATACACTTATATACACCATCAAATGCCAGGTATAAAAAGTGTCAAAATAGGGTGGGAAAAAGGGACATGGGGATTTTCACCCAGGGGGGACAGTGGCCACTTTAAACTGCGCATTTTGTAGGTATGACTGACCGGTCATACTTTTCATGCAGTCTCCATAAAAATGTAACCCTTTGTGGCTAATTGATCCCAAGAGAAAAATCAAAAATGGTGGGGTTTTTTACTTTTTTTTTTCACTTTTTTTGTAAATTTTCATAAAGTAAATGGTGGGTTATCTATATAAGTGGGGTATCAAAAGAGAGCCCTATTTGTGCCTAGAAAAACAGTATATAATTTATGTGGGTGGAATAAAAGCCTAAGAGGGAAAACACTGTTGAACAAAGACATAGTCAAAAAGGTCAGAATTTTCCCGGTCCTTAAGGGGTTAAGATTACCTTTGTTGACCTAGAAACCTTTTCCATTTAAAGAAAAAGTTGGGCTTCCTCCAGCTCCCCATTATTAGGTGGCTTGAAGCAAATCCCCATTAACATTTTTTTATTATGTGTGCCCCCAGTGGATATTTCAACCCACAAGGTCTCTACCTTTTCATTTAACTCTTCATTTATATCTTTCCTTAAAGGGATAGTAATACTTCGTTTTAACTTTATTTTATTTTGTAGGCATTAAAAAAACATGAAGAATGATCTAAGTCTTATCTCACAAACCTTTATGGTTTAAGAGATATTCACAAGCAAAGTTTCCCCTCCTGCCCCTTTTACCTAGTGTAAGCCATCTCTTCTCAGATGTGAATCTGGCTGTAAGACCAGACAGATAACAGCAGGGGACAATCTTCTTTGTATGAAAAGAATGAAAGCTCTTCCCCCCTTGACAAGTTTTTCAGCTTTTTCCCTTATCTTAATTGAAGATTGTCCCTCTCTGCAGTCTACCTGGGCACCTCCCTTCTGATGTGGCTGAACAAGGGGGGGGGGGGTTATTTGCTTGTGAATATCTCTTAAACCATAAAGGTTTGAGAGATAAGACTTATATCGTTCTTCATGTTTTTTTAATGCCTACAAAATAAAATAAAGAGACAACGAAGTATTACTATTTTTTTAAAATTTTCAAAAGTTTATTGAAGAATAAAGCAATACAAAGCCTGAATATCAGCAGAGGTATGCAGACAAACAGATCACAAAATGAAATATTGAAATATCATACATTATACAATGAAATAACATATACAGTACATTGTTATAAGCACAAAAATCATGTCATAAAAAGTAGAACACCTGAGAGAAAATATAGAAATGTAAAGAGCAGAAAGAAACAGGGGAAAAGAACTGGTGAGAAACAAAATATGGAAAAGGACAGTCTACGAGGAGGAGTACACAAAGAGGGGGAAGAGGGGAGATGAGAAGGTCTTCATGCCAGCAAGGGACACGAGTGTCCCAATTCAAGAAATGGCAAGTATAAATTATGTGTCGTGAGAAGATAGGAAAGCACTCCAAGTGGAGAACTGTGCATTGAACTCCAAAAGGGTATTAGTTGAATGAGAGAGTAAGCGCTCCATCTCCATTAACAATTTTAGGCGTATTTTCCAGTGAGACATTGTAGGAGATTCAACAGAACCCCAGAGAGCAGGAACACAAATCCTCGCAGCAGTCACAAGCAAAAGCCATGAGCGTAATTACTCCTTAGACAGTACGCACAGCATGTCCTCCGTTGGCCATATATCTAATAATAATACCTGGGGTAGATAAGGCATACGAATCCCAGTGAGGACTGCAAGAGAAGAATGGACTGAAGTCCAGAATGGTTGGAGAAGGGGACAACTCCACCAAATATGGAGTAGAGACCCAGCCTCCTGACCACACCTCCAACAATCCCCTGATGTATTGGGAAAAAAAACATCTCAACATTAATGGAGTCCTATACCACCTCAGAATGGGCTTGTAATTCACTTCCCTATGTGCCATACAGGTTAGAAAAGAAGTATGCCATCAGAAAGATCTAAACTATTGATCATCAGAAATAGTAATATGAAGATCTTGTTTCCACAGTCTCCTATGAAAGGATGGTGAGTTAAGTGATGGAGGACATAAGATGGCCTGAAGTTTAGAAATACCTCCACGAATTGGCCTATCTTCCAGAACCAACTTCTCAAAAGGAGTGAGCGACCTGGGGATGAAACCTCTCATAGCCTGAGATTGAAGTAAGTGTCTAATTTGAAGATAGTGCCATAGTTCCTCATTCTGGATGTTGAATTGCAGTTGAAGTTCCCTGAATGAAGGGAAAGAGTCCTTAGGGACAAGGTGATTGTCACGGTTTGTTAAGACTCTCAGACGTAAGGTTAGGTAAAAACACAACTTTATTGAAAAGTTTAAGACAATCCCATAGGGTATTTACACACATACAGACAATACATAGAATAGGCAAATGTCCATAACTGTAGCAATACAGGTTCTACCGGCCTTGCCAATATATCGGGCAAGGCAACCTGGATGAATACCAATAGGTGGCTCTACCGGCCCTGCCAAATACCGGGCAAGGCAGCCTAATGGAAACTGAAGAATAGGCTCTACCGGCCTTGCCAATATACCGGGCAAGGCAGCCTGATAGAATAGATGTAGTTGGCTGTACCGGCCTTGCCAATACCGGGTAAGGCAACCTTGTGATGGAATAATAGGAGGTTTTACCGGCCTTACCAAATATACCGGGCAAGGCAGCCAGACGGAATACCAAGGTAGTGGGCTCTACCGGCCTTGCCAATACCAGGTAAAGCAACCTTGAGATGGAATAATAAAAGGTTCTACCGGCCTTACCAATATACCGGGCAAGGCAGCCCAAAAGGAAGGTGACAACCACGATAACCTCAGGGACTGTCAGATGGACAATAGACAGTAGTGACGAATATAAAGGCTACCAGGTCAGTGGTTTCACTAGAGTCTGACACTCAGTATCTGTGTACATCAGAATGGTAGCTGTCTAGGACTGGACAGCGCACTGAGAAGCCTCGAGTGCAAGAGCAAGAGACAAGGAGTAGACCAGTGCCCTACTTAGGGAAACATCAAGCATAATATTGAGCAAACCCACAGGTCATGGAGCAAACCAACGCCCGCGCGTTGGTAACCAACAGACAATAATGTAGCGAACCAGCGTCCGTATGCTGGAACCAACAGGCAGCCAAATGCAGCCGCAAGGCTATTGGAGCAAACCAGCATCCGCACGCTGGCAACCAACAGATAGCGTATAGTCCGCAAGGCCAAGGAGAGAACCAGAGCCCGCACACTGGGACCAACAAGCTGTAAATGTAGCCACAAGGCTAATGGAGCGAACCAGAGCCCGCACGCTGGGAACCAACAGATAGAGTATAGGCCGCAAGGCCAAGGAGCTAACCAGCGTCTGCACGCTAGAACCAACAGGCTGTGAGCGAAGCCGCAAGGCTAAAGGAGCAAACCAGCGTCCGCACGCTGGAACCAACAGGCAGAGTGTACCCGCAAGGCTAATGGAGCAAACCAACGTCTGCACACTGGGAACCAGCAGGATAGCGACTGTCGCCGAGGCGACTGATGACAATGTCGCCACGGCTTGCAGGAACTGGAAGCAGGAAACGAACAGGAACCAGCAGGGATGGACAACCGGATCAGGAACGGCAGGAGAAGACTGGCAGCAGGAACAGCAACCTCTCACGATGACAACCGGAACCGGACAGGAACTGACACAGCAGGCAGGAACTCAGGAAAAGGACGACTCAGCAACTCAGGAACACAGCAACAGGCCCAAATAACAACAGTAGCAAGGAGAAAGAGGCTGCTGTCAGAGACAACACGAAAGGGCAACCAAAGGGTGCCCAGACTGAGTTTAAAAAGGCAACGTGAGGCGGGCTGAAGGCAGACAGCCAATGGGAGCCCCCTACAGGTAACAGACACGTGAATGCAGCAATCACGGGCACCGTGATAGTGATCTAGATCGGTCAGGCCTACACTTTGCCACCAAGCAAATTGATCCTGGTGTAACCCTGGTTTAAAACTGGATTCCCTAAGATTGAGAATAGAGGGGATGGGGAAGTGGAAAGTGAAAGAGCTGTAGACCATTTAAACCATAACGTAAGCAGATGACCTATCACTATATTACTGGAAAGGGCTTTAGGTAAAGTGTGCTGCGGCACCCATAATAGTTGTGGGAAAGATATGGAGGGGTATAAGGACTGGAGGATTCGTGCCCAATCTTTCCAGGGGTTCGCGCTACATAATTCCAATAAAGACTGTAAAGAAATCGCACTCCAATAATCCATAACACTAGGCATACTCAGACCTACCTTGCCAAGGGGCCTGGTCAAGACTGACTCCTTATTTCTAGGGGGTCCAGACTTCCAGACAAATCGCCGTAAATGAGATTGAAGACGTTTGAGGTAAGACTGAGGAATAGGCATAGGTAAAGACCGAAGAACATATAAAATTTTTGGTAGTAGGACCATTTTAGACAAGTTAATTCTGCCCGTCCATGATATGAACAAACTCTTCCAGGAGGAGATATCCTGTTGAATCGCGGTTTCCAGGCTGTTCAGGTTTAACAGGATTACAGAAGCCAGATTCGAGGGGATAAGAACCCCAAGATATGTCAAATGCGAGACAGCCCACGAAAAGGGAAAACGTGATTGCATATCAGATTTCAGTCCCAATGGTACATTGAGACCCAAAATCTCAGATTTCTGAAGATTAACCTTCATAACGGAAAGTTAGCAATATTGCTCCAGAAGAGCCATAAAAGCTTTAAGGGACAAAAGAGGACGCGATAAGCTAGCCAGAATATCATCCGCAAAACAGGATATCTTAACGTTTCTATGACCCACCTGGACACCAATAATAGCATCATGAAGCCGTACGGCAGCCAGAAATGGTTCTAAAGTTAACACAAATAACAAAGGTGATAGTGGGCAACCCTGACGTGTTCCATTGCTGATAAAAAAGGGAGACGAGAGGGTGCCATTAACCAAAATCCGTGCTGAAGGAGAGTTGTATAGGGAAAGAATTGCAGTTAGAAACCTATTATTCAAACCTATCCATTTCAGAACCTCAGTCATGTAAACCCAATTCACTCTATCAAAGGCCTTCTCTGCATCCAACGAAAGGAGCAGAGAAGACTCAGAACTAAGAGAAGCCACTTGTAAAAGGGATAGTATGCGTATGACATTATCTCTAGTTTCCCTTCCTGGTACAAAACCAGCTTGATCCGGTGCAATAATAGAGAATAAAAGAGGTTTAAGTCTTAAAGCCAGAATTTTCACAAAGAGTTTCAGGTCGTTATTCAGCAGTGAGATTAGTCTATAACTCCCACAGTTGGAGGGATCTTTCCCTGGCTTCCTTAAACTAGATTTTAAGGCATGTTTTACATATAGACATATCCCTCCTCCCCTTTTATTAACATTATCCCTCCTAAAAAGTGAATAACCCTCTAGATTGACTGCTAAGTCATATGTATCACCTAACCAGGTTTCAGACACACCAATGAGATCATACTGCTCATGTGTTGCAGTCAATTCTAATTCCCCCATCTTACCAGCCAAACTATGAGCATTTGCATGCATTCATTTTATCATTTTGCCATTCTGATAGATTTCCTTCTTTGTCAAATGTCAAATGTATCTGCCTTTTATCAGGCTGTAACAATGGCAACTCCCTATTAGATGGTTTAGGCCATTACCCCTCTCTACCCCCATGCCCCTTCTCTAATCTCATTTTCTCAATTATGCTACCTTCCCCATCCTGTGTTGCATCACCCCCCCTTTCTAGTTTAAAGTCTCCTCCAGCCCTCTAACCATCCTAACACCCAGCATCGTGGCCCCCCTTCCTCTAAGGTGCAATCCATCACGACTATAAAGATTGCCCCCAAGGGAAAAGGCTGCCCAATGTTCTAGGAACCCAAACCCCTCCTGCTTACACCAAGTCTTTAGCCACTCATTTAACTCCCAAATCTCCTGTTGTCTTTCTAATGTAGAATGTGTCACAGGTAGTATTTCAGAAAATACTACCTTAGATGTCCTCTGCTTAAGCTTATATGCTAAGTCCCTGAAATTCTTCATAACAGACCTCCATTTTCCACTGACTTTCTCATTAGTACCAATATGTACCATGACAGCTGGGTCATGCCCAACCCCTTCCAACAACCTATTAACTCGATCAGCCACATGTCGAATCCGAGCTCCCAGGAGACATCAAACGTTATGATTGTAGAGATCCTGGCGACAGATTACCCCTTTTGTTTTCCTAATAATAGCATCCCCTACCACCACCATCTGTCTAGGTCTACCTGAGTCCCGGATCCCAACAGTGCTAGAGGGGCTGTTCTCCCGGCTGTTAGAGAGAGAACAGTCCTCTCCAGCAAAGGCATTCCTGTGTCAACATCCCCAACTTCATTATTCAAAGCAGCAAATCTGTTAGGGTTAGTAACCACAGGAGTATCCTCTTTATTCCTCTGCCCCCCCTTGCTATGTCTAACTGTAACCCATCTGGCTACCTGCTCATTCTTTCTGCAGTCTCCACTCCCAGAACTACCACCCACCACTTCCTACTCAAGATTGGCTGTCTCTCTCAATGTTGCACATTTCCCCTCCAGATCTCTAATACTAGCTTTCAGAGAGACCACTTGCTCACATCTACCACAGAGGTATGCACCCTGGAACGGTTGTTCCAGGTGTGCAAACATATGGCAGCTTGTGTACTGAGTTAAATGGACAATCATGCTACCACTCATATTATGCCAGTTACCACAAGCTAAAAGGCAGGGAAAAATATCTGCACAATAAGGCTAAAATATATGTGTTCACCTATTTGATCCCCAGAGTTTGAATCCCCTGTTTTTTAGATTCCCAACACTTTGCAGACTTCTGCACTTACACACTGATGCAAGATTCACACGTTCAAGTATTCACTGTGTATCTGTTATTTAAAGCAAAAACCCACCACTTACAAAACAGCAATTAACCACTCCCACAACACCAGACTGCAATCAGTTTGCTACTGCAAAGGAAGGGGAAAAAACATTTTTTTTTTTTTTTTTTAATTTGTTTATTAAGTATTCAAAAGTACAAAGTAAAGAAAAACCAATAAAACAAGCCAATCCATACATACAGAATTGCATAGATATCACATCATGAAAGCAAAGGAACATAGTATGAGGTCAGAATACTGTCCATGCAAATGTAGAGACCTGATGGAATAACAAACAGACAGTCATAATTGCTAATGTTAGTGATGATTTACTCCATCAAATGTCGAATAACCATGGTCAACTGTCCAGACAGTGTCAGCAAAGAAATTCTGTATGTCTGGTAAGACAAATATTGAATGCTTGAAAGTGAGGACATGCTTAGAGGAAAGGGAGACTACAGAAAATGAAGAGAAAGAGTAGAATGAGAAAAAGGAGAGAAGCCGTATAGAAAATAAAAGCAAGAGCAGCAAGAAAGGGAGATAAGAAGGGGTGGGGAAGGGAAACATGTTGCAAAGTATCTTATCCAGCTTCACTGGAAGTCCCTAGCTCCTCCTTCAGTGGCCTAGTGGCGACAACAAGTAAATCATATTTATGATATGCATATACTATGCCATACGTCACTGGGTTCATCCCTTGACGTTCCCACCACACACAAAATACTTATTCAATTTTTCCAGCAAATATATCAAGTGTAGCTGCTCAGATCACAGAAACTTACTGTAGCAATTATCAAGTGTAGATATAGAAGTAGTTTTCCAGAGCAGCTGAATGACCACTTTCAATATCTGTCTTACCAGACTTAAGAAGGAAATCTTTCTTTACTAGAGGAATGGGGGTGAATATTATGAAAAAGAAGAACAAACCAAGGATTGCTAGGAATGGAGATCTCCAATAATTGTTCCACCTTAGTAATACAATCAGACCAATAAGATAAAATGGAGGGGCAGGACCACCAAATATGAGAAAATTTACCTACATGGGTCTTACATCGACAACAGAAGGAGCTGCAATGACAGTCAAATTTGTGGAGTTTCGAGGGGGTATAATACCAGCAGAATAGCAGTTTATAATTTACATCAAGATAACGAGCAGAGATGGATGATTTACTCATGGTTCTCCATACTGAAAGCCATTCCGGAATAATCAGTTACTTACCAAATTATTTTTCCCATGCCGTTGCATAGGGTGGTTTGCAACTCAAATCCTTGGTTGATAAGACCGCATATACTTTACCTAAATTTCCCAATTTATGTGTGGAAGATAGGTGCATCAACATCTTGAAATTGGTCATTTTGCAGGAAACACAATGCTTAAAAGAGAGGTTATCAAGAAAATGTTTAATTCGTATATAGGACCATATATCTGAGGGTTGTAGGTAGTATTGGGATTCAACTTCCTCAAAATTTTTGACTTCCACAGCATCTTGTAAATGTCTTAACACTATATCCCGAGATGTAGGCCAAGATGGAAAATAATGAGAAGACAAGGAATAAGTGGAAGGGCATGAGATGCAGCTTGAAGAAGTGCTTCCGTTAGGGGGTCCAAAGTAGATAGAAGAGATCTTTCTGCTTGTACCCATAATTTATCCTGTGTGCAAGAGTGCCAATCAGTTAGTGAGGCTAAAAGGATTGCTTGATAGTACCATTTTAGGATTGGAAGACCAAAACCTCCTAAAGATTTGTTTCTTGATAACGTAGGTAGGCTCAATCCAGATCTACAGGAATTCCAGAGAAACGTAGAAAGTATACCCTGAGCTTTAATGAAGAAAGAATTAGGTATTGCCATTGGTAGAGTCTGCAACAAATATAAAAATCTCAGAAGAGCATTCATCTTAATGGTATTCAACTTTCCGAACCATGAGATATACAAGGAATTCTACCTAAAAAGATGTTTTTTTATGACTAATAAAAGTGGAGGGAAGTTTAAACTGAAGGTGTCCTTCAGGTTAGAAGGTATATAAACACCCAAATATTTAAGTGCTTTAGTAGACCACTTAAAGGAGTATGAAGACCTTAGAGACCGAAGAGTATCTGTTCGAATATATATTATTTATTTATTTATTTATTTAAAGTCAGAGAGATCAGAAAAACAATCTAATTCAAGCATAAAGGCTGATAAAGATGAAACAGGGTCTGTCTTCTGCAAATATAGAAAATTTAAATTCAGTATTTTGTGCTCTGATTCCTGTGATATTCGGATTATAACGTATATATTGGGCAACTGTTTCCATAGTCAGAATGAACAGAAGAGGACAAAGGGGGTATCCCTGTCTGGTACTTGTAACGGGCCCTAGGCCGTTACTAAGAACTCATATACGAACGGGTCACCCTGCTCCCTTGTCTAGGTTATAGGGCTATGGACTGTCGAATAATTTAGTATGTTAGATGTGCGAGGGGGATATGCGGACACCGCGGCTGGGGGGTTTCCCGGTTCCTTTGTTCGAGGCATCAATGCTGCCGCGAACGCGGGAACCGGAGGCAGTGAGTCGATGCCGGATTGGCCGACGTACAACTCACTGCACACGCTGGTTGGCCAGGGTTGGAGCTGCATAATCACCCTAGTGTGTACGTGCTTCAGCCCTGGTATAGCCCTCCCAAATGTGTATTCCCCCTCATCAAACCTTTTGTCTTTGTCTTAACCTAATTATACTGTCTGTACTGCAGAGGTTGAGCAATATGTTAACTAGGACAACTGCCATTGGCCTCTTTTCTCTGCTTACCATTGGCCCTTCTGTTCCATCGGCCATTGGTCCTTGTTGTCACCAGTGTCACCTGTATAGTGTGTTTGATTGGTCCCTAGCCCAAGCCCTTATTATAATGCCTAGCCCCTCCTGTCCCACTGTGACCCTGTGATGAAGTGTATAAAAACATGTGTTCAGTTCAATAAAGTGTGTTCGTGTGGCTACAGAAGTCTCCTGTGTCGTTTGTGTTTGGATGGTCTAAAGGATCCACTCTGATCCCCATCCTCCGAGACGTCTTCGGGCTTATTCACGTTCCTGCGAATCCCGCCTCGAACTGCGATTCCCGGTCCTCCTGAACCTCCATTTTTTGATACTCGGCGGGATTCGGTGTCCGAACCGGTGTCGGCATTCGACGGGTTCGAGAGTGCCTTGACAGGTTTCGCTCCAACCGGGGTGTTCGAGGAAATCTAGCCGCATTCGAGAGCAGAGAATCCGGCAACGACGGCCCAGGGCTTCCCGGCTTCCTGGGTTACCGTTATACTGGTGGCAGACGACGGGATCGTTCGAACCAACTGAAACCAGCATCCAGGGGGAGATACAGCCGCTGGCTTGACCCCGGTTTCAGCAACAAATTCCCTGCTCTCTAGAAGTCCGAAATCCAGCTTGGAAGCACGGCTACCAGTGGAATGGCAGATTTATACAAACATGCCCCGTTGGCCACACTACAGAACTTAGTGGCCCAACGTGGGCATAGCATCACAGGACTGAGGAAGCAGGATTTGGTACAAATTCTCTTGGATATGGACGCAGAGACTGCGGAGTTGGCTCGGCAAACGGACTTGCCCCTGGAAGACCACTCCACCCATTGCCCGGAGCCCTCCGGAACCCCCGGGGTGACAAGGCGGGGTGCGGACTACCGGGTGCCTCGTACGGCAATCGAGGATGGGGTCGCACAGAGGAGTTTCGAAGAAGATGATCCAGTGGCCCGGATAGTTGCACAGTGGTTACCACTGTATGGACCTAATCCATCGATCGAGCTGATCGACCGCGTCATGGCGCAGGCTAGGGAAGACTGGGCAAGGAGTATCCGAGAGGTGGCTCCGACAGCAGAAGGGCGCCCCGAAGTGGTCAAGGTGGGGCTGCCTGTAACTCATCAGACTTTCCCGACCTTCGACGACACAAAGGGGGATATCGACGGTTTCTTGAGGAACTTTGAGCGAATGTGTCGGCTGTTGCAGGTCGACCAATCCCAGTGGACTGCCATCCTAGCAGGGAAGCTTACTGGTCGAGCTATGGATGCCTATCGACCCGTACCTGACCAGGACATCCTGGATTATGACAAAGTGAAATCTCGACTGCTGGCTCGGTATGCGATTACCCCAGACACGTATCGTCGGCAGTTTAGGGAACTGCAAAAGAAACCCCAAGATTCGTACGTGGAGTGGGCTCAAGCGTTTGAAAGGGCGGCCCGCAACTGGATGCAGGGCTGCGGGGCGCAGACCCTGGAAGCTTTTCTTCAGCTGGTCTTGTTGGAACATTTCTTTTTAAACATAATAGAACCTGTCAGGGATTGGGTTCGGGACCATGAACCCAGCACTGTGGATCAAGCAGCCCAGCTGGCGGACCAGTATGAGGACACCAGGAAGATGGGGTCCAGGGCCCAGTGACCTCTAGGTGGAGGGGGGAATCGGGGGTCTCAAAGTTTCTATCCCCCACGGCCCGCCAGGGCACCTTCCCCACCCAGAAGAGCCCCTCAGTCTGGTCCCCAGTGCTACAGTTGCAATCAGCGAGGGCATCTACAGTACAACTGCCCAGTGAATCGGGGGGGTTCTGGCAAGCCCCAGGACCAAAGGGGGCCACCCTCCAGGTATTCAGCCCCTGTGAGAGCAGTTCCAGCCAACCCCTTCTCCCGGCCGACCCCTAAACCTACACTTTGCGTCTCCAGGGCAGAGGCCTGAAGCCCCAGTAAGGAAGTTGTGGCCCCGGAATGGCCGGCTCCCCTGGAAGTCCCATGCTCCCCTAAGGATTACTGTGAATGGGGCACATACCAGGAGGTGGCCATGGCACAGGGGGATAGTACAGACAATCGCCGGCAGCACCTACAGCCAGTACTTGTCAACGGTATGCCAGCCACAGGAATGCGGGACTCAGGAGCCACTATCACCCTGGTTCAACCCTCCTGCGTGTCCCCTTGCTGCCGGACCGAGCAAGTGGTGGAAGTGCGGGTAGCAGGAGGGAAGGTGTACCAGTGTCACGGTTTATTATGACTCTCAGACACAAGTTTTAGGTAAAAATCAATTTTATTGAAATAATAAATTGATAACGTAGGATGGCAACCACATACATACAGATATATTCAGAATATAACAAGACAGAAGGCAGACTCTACCGGTCCTGTCAATATACCGGACAGGACAGTCTGAAGTAATAGAATGTTAGGCTCTACCGGCCTTGCCAATACCGGGTAAGGCAACCTGCAGATGGAATCGCATAACGGTTCTACCGGCCTTACCAAATTACCGGGCAAGGCAGCCTCAATAGATTCATAATGTAGGCTCTACCGGCCCTGCCAATACCGGGTAAGGCAACCTCATATGGAATGTGGCAAAAGGTTCTACCGGCCTTACCAATAACGGGCAGGGCAGCCCAGAGATAGTAGCAGCAGTCAGATGGTAATGGCAAATTGACAGGATCGTAAGCAACCCAGTGTACACACACTGAGACTAACAGGGGAATCGTAAAGCCGCAAGGTTTTGGAGCAAACCAGCGTCCGTAAGCTGGGACCAACACTGAATTGTATAGCCGATAGGCTTAGGAGCAAACCAGTGACCGCACACTGGTGTAACAAGCGAGTTAGTATAGCCGTAAGGCTTAGGAGCAAACCAGCGTCCGCACGCTGGGGCCAACACAGAATTGTATAGCAGATAGGCTTTGGAGCAAACCAGTGACCGCACACTGGTGTAACCAGCGAGTTTGTATAGCCGCAAGGCTTTGGAGCTAACCAGCGTCCGCACGCTGGGACCAACACAGAATTGTATAGCTGATAGGCTTTGGAGCAAACCAGTGACTGCACACTGGTGTAACAAGCGAGTTTGTACAGCCACAAGGCTTTGGAGCAAACCAGCGTCAGCACGCTGGGACCAACACAGAATTGTATAGCTGATAGGCTTTGGAACAAACCAGTGACCGCACACTGGTGTAACAAGCGAGTTTGTCTAGCCGCAAGGCTTAGGAGCAAACCAGCGTCCGCACGCTGGGACCAACACAGAATTGTATAGCCGATAGGCTGTGGAGCAAACCAGTGACCGCACACTGGAGTAACAAGCAATGTCGCAGACGTGACCAGGCAGGAGGTCGCCAGGATACAGGAGACAGGCGATGCGATGACAGGAACCAGCAACGATCAGTCAGGTCAGGAAACCGCAGAGAAGAAGTTCAGCGGGAACTGCAACACCAGAGACTAGGCCAGAACCAGGACTGGAAGTACTTCAACATGCAGCAAACCCTGGAACAGTAGAGATCAGGAACTCAGGAACACATGAGATCAGGAACTCAGGAACACTGGAACAGAGGCCCAGCTATCACTTGCATAGTGATAGCAAGAAGGTCAGAAACAACACGAAAGGGCAACCAAAGGGTGCCCAATCCAGGTTTAAATAGGCAATGAAAGGCGGGCTATCTGCAGACAGCCAATAGCAGCCCCCTACTGGTGACAGACAAGGAACTGCAGCAATCACGGGCACCGTGATAACCAGTTACCTATGCCCAAGGTTCAGCTGAACTGGGGGGCGGGGCCTGAGGAGCGCCTTGTTGGGGTTATGCCGGATTTGCCTGCCGACATTCTTCTGGGAAATGACTTGGGAAATCTACAGAGTCGCTTCGGCTCTCTGGATACTGTCGAGGACTGCCACGCCATCACCAGAGCCGCCGCGCAGCGTCAGAGGGTAAGCACACCAGTCCCTGACCCTATTAGCCCTTCAGAGCCTCCTATAGCTTGGTTACCTCCCCTAGAGTTCCGTAAGGCTGTGTTAGAGGATACCACCCTGGCAGGGTACAGGGGTAGAGCTGAGACAGGGGAAGTGGGAAAAGGGGGGGAACGCTTCCTCTGGGAAGATGGGCTGTTATATAGGAGCACCCAGACGCGCTGTCAGGGAGACACCCAGGTTACACGCACTCAGCTTTTAGTGCCTTTACAGCATAGAGATGCCCTTCTGTCCCTAGCTCATGAGGTGCCATTGGCAGGTCACTTGGGAATCCGACGCACTGAGCAGCGGCTAACCAGGGCCCTCTTTTGGCCTAACTTGTCAAGGGATGTGCAACACTTTTGCCGGACCTGTGACATCTGTCAGAGGGTCGGGCAAAGGGGAGACCATCCCCCAGCTCCCCTGCAACCTCTACCCCTTATAGGGGAACCCTTTCAGCGGGTAGGGATAGACATTATAGGACCATTGGCTAGGCCCAGTCGCACTGGTAAGAGGTTTATTCTTACCATTGTGGACTTCGCCACACGCTACCCCGAGGCGGTAGCACTCTCCGCTATCACGGCGGAAAGTGTAGCCGATGCCCTCATTAGAGTATTTTCCAGGGTTGGATTTCCTGCTGAGGTCTTATCAGATCAGGGAACCCAGTTCACCTCCGAGGTCTTGCACCAAGTGTGGAACCTCTGCGGGGTGAAACCCATCCACACTACCACCTATCACCCACAGACGAATGGCCTATGCGAAAGATTCAACGGCACCCTGAAGCAAATGCTGCGGGCTTTCACTGAGTCAGAAAAGGACTGGGAGCGCTTTTTGCCCCACCTGTTATTTGCCTACCGGGAGGTGCCTCAGGAGTCCACCGGATTCTCCCCCTTTGAGCTGTTGTTTGGGAGGAGGGTCCGGGGACCCATGAATATCCTCCGGGAATATTGGGAGGGCAAATGCGACTCAGAGGAAACCCCAGCAGTCACTTATGTGGTTGAACTCCGGGAAAAGCTAGCCACTAGCGATGATCGAGCACCCCGATGCTCGGGTGTTCGGGTGCTCTGGCCGAGCGCCCCCGGAGGCTCGAGTGCTCGGCCGAGCACCCGAGCCCCATTGAAGTCAATGGGAGGACTGGAGCATTACACCAGGCACCCCCTGCTCTGATGAGGGGAGGGTGCCTGGTTCATCGATTTTTCGGAACTGGGGCCATGATTAAGAGGGAAACGTGCGCAGCGTAAAGCAGGTGTTCAACGTGGTTATGGCCCGGGTAAGGTACAGCATTCAGGAACGGAGGCCGCAGCTACCACAGGTTTTACAACATGTCCGTTTGCCCTTGTTAAGTCCAAAATTTATAGTCGGAACAGTGGGGTCTGATCCATTGAGTAAAAGTGAAGAAGTGACTTAGTGGATGAAGCCAAGAACTACCTTCTGCTCTGTCGAACACCCCAGCCCTATTTAATTCAATGGGAGGACCTGAGGCACTCCGATACAACCTGTATATCACAAAATGGAGGGCCTCATTCACATTGTGGTACAATAGTTCAGGTAGTGGTCCAACACTCATAAAGCCTATGCACTAAGTGAAAGGGCTGCCAAAAATTAGACTGAAATGTCACTCCAATACAACCTTTATTACACATAAAGGAGGGCATCATACACACCCTTGAAAAATTAGGATTAATGGCCTGCTGGTGACCCTCTAAAACATTAGGGGCGAGGGCATGCCGCTAAGCTGACCATCTAAAACATTAGGAATGAGGGTCTGCTGCTGAGCCGACCATCTAAAACATTATGGGTGAGGGTCTGCTGCGGAGCTGACCATCCTAAACATTATATGCGAAGGCCCGCTAGTGAGCTGACGCTATAAAACATTATATGAGAGGGCCCGCTAGAGAGCTGACCCAATAAAACATTATATGAGAAGGCCCGCTGGTGAGCTGACCTATACAAAAATTGTCAAACAGGGCCCGCTGGTGAGCTGGCCCTATATAAAAATTATATCACAGGGCCCGCTGGTGAGCTGGCCCTATATAAAAATTATATCACTGGGTATATGGAAGAGGAGGAGGAGGATGAGAAGATTAAGAGTCAACCATATACCCGTTTTTTGGGTGGAAGGGGTGAATGGGAATACAGAGTATTCCCATCATTGTAAATAACATATCTAAAGTGACTTTATGTTCACCCGGGGCTTTCCTCCAGTGGAGTGGAGAAGTCAGGGGAAATCCAGGCCTTGTTCATTTTTATAAGTGTCAACCTATCAGCATTTTCGGTGGAAAGGCGGATACGCTTATCTGTTATGATGCCACCAGCAGCACTAAATACCCGCTCAGACAGAACGCTGGCGGCAGGGCAGGCCAGCACCTCCAAGGCGTAGAGTGCCAGTTCATACCACGTGTCCAGCTTGGACACCCAGTAGTTGTAAGGCACAGAGGGATCATTGAGGATGCTGACACGGTCTGCTACGTACTCCTTCACCATCTTCCAAAACTTTTCCCTCCTTGTGACACTAGGCTGCGCATCAGGGTGAGGGTGCTGGCGGGGTGTCATGAAGGTGTCCCACGCCTTGGAGAGTGTTGCCCTGCCTTTCTCGGAACTGCTGTGTGCTCCCCTTTTCTCCCCTTCTCGGTTGGCCAAGGTAGCACGTACTCTGCCGCCAGCGTTGTCAGATGGAAAATTTTGGAGCAATTTTTCGACAAGAACCTTCTGGTATTGCACCATTTTGCTTGTCCTCTCCACCGGAGGAATGAGAGATGAGAAATTCTCTTTGTAGCGGGGGTCCATAAGGGTGAACACCCAGTAATCCGTGTTGTCTAAAATGCGTATAACGCGTGGGTCACGGGAAAGGCAGCCTAACATAAAGTCAGCCATGTGTGCCAGAGTACCAACAGGCAAGATTTCGCTGTCCTCACCAGGAGGATGACTCTCAATCTCCTCATCCTCTTCCTCCTCTTCTGCCCACCCACGCTGAAGAGATGGAAATAAAGTTCCATGGCTACCCTCTGTAGCGGAGGCAACCGTGTCTTCCTCCTCCTCCTCCTCCTCCGCCTCCTCCAATTGTCGCTGAGAAGACGAAGTGAGGGTGCTCTGGCTATCACCTTGTGTAAGCTCTTCCTCCCCCATTTCCACCTCTTCCACATGCAAAGTGTCGGTTTTAATTGTGAGCAGCGAGCGTTTCAGTAGACACAGAAGTGGGATGGTTACACTGATAATAGTGTTATCGCCGCTCACCATCTGTGTCGATTCCTCAAAATTGCGTAAAACCTCACAGAGTTCTGACATCCATTCCCACTCCAAATACAAACATGACCGCACCAAAAGAAGACACTCACTCTTGGATCAAATAAAATCATCTTAGCGTACCTTTATTGTTGTCGTAGTAAAATCACAGTAAAGTTGGTGATAGGCTGTATGGCAGAGCTATACACTGGTGTTCACAACAGAGAGATGCCCTAACGATCCGATCAACGCGTTTCGCGTATAAAACGCTTAATCCTGATCTCTATCGTACGTCCACAACTTCCGTCCTTTTGAAATTGCAACAGCCTATCAGAAAGGTTGTATCTTACTCACATGGTTCATACCATCTAAGCCCACATGAAAAACCTCCCTTTATTAACCAGATCTAAACCACCATCTTAAAGGGGAATTTACTTAAAGGCAATGTGGGTATAAAACCTATCTATATCAAAAAACTATCAATATTTATTACAGATTTAACTGATGGTAGATGCAATCGCAAAAATAGACGGAAGATGATGACTAGCCCCTAAAACAAATATTTAAACAAAATTGACATCATACATATATAATAAAATCATCCTTTTGATACCAAAGTGTAGAATAAAACATCTCATATAGCTCACTTTGTCTATATACCTCTTTGCTTAAGAAATCTTCATGACGTTGATATATTTGGGAAGATGTAAATAATTATTACTCAATATATTTACCTGAAAACATCAATTAGGAGAATATTTAAACATAACAAGAAACATCATAGTTCTTATTAAAACCCTCAGGGAATCTAGTACCTAAGGTGAATATCCAGAATGCTTCTCGACGTAATAGCTTTGCATCTAGATCTCCTCCTCGTTTACCCAGTGTAACTCTCTCAATCCCTTGTATATTCAAAGAATCTGTATTTCCATAATGGATTTCTTTGAAATGATTGGCTACCGAGGATTTAAAACTTAAGTTCCTCATATCACTTAAGTGCTCATTTAGACGCTCTCGTAACGTTCTAAGGGTTTTCCCCACATATTGGAGCCTACAGATGTTGCAAGACAACAAATATACTACACCTCTAGTGGCACAATTTATATACATACGCATCTTATATTTATTGCCATTAGTAGTAGAATAGAATTCTTTCGTAATATTCATAAAATTACAACAATTACATCTGTTGCTGCCACATCTGTAATTACCAATTGTGGACAACCAATTCCCTGAATTAGTTTTTCTGTCACTTACATACATACTTGGTGATAATAGGTTCCCCAAGGTTAATCCTCTCTTTGCTACATATTTGAAACCTTCCAAAACTACTTTGTGTAGTTCTAAATCTGCACTCAAAGTAGGTATATGTTTTATTAATATTTTTTTTATCCTATTGAACTCCAGACTATATTGAGTGGAAAATACTACTGATGATTTATTAATCTCCCTTCTTGTCTTGGGTTTATATTTTATTAATTCTTTCCTATCTTTTTGGTCCACTATTTTTTTGGCTCTATCCAACATCCACCTTGGATATCCCCTTTGTACAAATCTTCTATAGAGCTCAACTGATTGTTTCTCAAATTGTTCCTCAGAGGAACAATTACGTTTTAAACGCATAAATTGTCCAACTGGGATACCCCTAATGGTATGGGAAGGATGACAACTATCTGCCCTAAGTAAACTATTTCCTGCTATAGGTTTTCTATAAACATCTGTATGTATCTCTCCTGTTACCACATCTCCTATTAGTATTAAATCCAAAAAGTGAATAATAGTTTCATGACATTCATAGGTAAAACTTAAATTTCTCTCATGATCTTCTATATAATTTACAAATAACATTGCTTCATCTTTAGTACCCCTCCATATAAACAGGAGGTCATCGATGAATCGATTGTATATCACAATATTATTCCTATAGGGGTTATCACATCCAAAGACGCGGGACTCCTCCCACCAACCCATAAAAAGGTTCGCGTAGGATGGTGCAAACTTTGCACCCATTGAAGTCCCGCGTCTTTGGAGGTAAAACTCCCCATCAAACAAGAAATAGTTATGAGTCAGCAGATACCAAGTGGCTTCCAATATGAAGCCCTTCAAATTTTCTCCATATGGACTATAAAGATCTAGATGATAGCGTAATGCTTGCATACCATATCTGTGTGGGATGGACGAATAAAGTGACCTCACATCACATGAAAGCCAGATCAGTTTTTCTGACCAACACACTCTCTGCAATATCTGCAAAACATTAGTTGTGTCTTTGATATAGCTAAACAGTCTAGTGACCAGGGGCTGCAAATGTAGATCAACCCATTCACCCAAGGTCTCATTCAATGATCCTATGCCCGATACTATGGGTCTGCCTTTCACATCACTCAGGGACTTATGTACCTTGGGAAGGTGATGAAATATGGGAATAACTGGTTTTCTAATTTTAAGAAATTCTTCATTTTTCTTTTCAATCACTCCCAAGGTAACTCCCTCATCAATAAGTAAATGGATCTGTTTTTTAAAAACCTCAGTGGGGTCATGAGTTAGTCTCTCATAAGCCCCCTGATCACTCAACTGTCTCATTGCTTCAGCATGATAATAACTAGTATCCAAAACCACAACCGATCCGCCTTTATCCGCTCCCTTTATTACAATCTCGTCCATCCCACACAACTGTTGCAATGCCTGCCTCTCCTCTACACTCAAATTATGAGTTATGGATTCATTAGACAAACTAGAGTGCAAAATCATCAAATCTCTTTCTACCAATTGTTGGAAACTATCAATGACTGCTCCCCTACAGCTGATAGGATAAAAACATGACGTAGAAGTAAGTTTCAAATTAAGTTTTTCTTTTAATGGACTATTACCCATCTTCACATTGCTGTCAAATTGTATAGTACTCAGATCTAATAGACAGCAATAATCATTAAACAGAAAAGTTTCCATGTTAGATCGCTCAACCACATTTTCCTCAATATTAGTCGACACTTCGTTTGTTTCCATAGGCAACTCAGTCTCTTTGTTGAAATATTTTTTCAATGTTATTTTCCTAACAAATTTATTCACATCTATTAAAGTGTCAAAGAGACTGAAATGCCTAGTGGGGACAAAACTCAATCCCCGTTCTAAGACTCCCAATTCCACAGGTGAAAGAGAATACTTAGACAAGTTTACTACTGATACTATTTCCTCTGTTTGTTCTTCTTCTTGCGATGTTTTTGAATTTTGTTTTCGACATTTGGTTCTTCCTCCCCTTCTTGTCTTTTTTCTTTTAGTCTCGACACTCGTGATCGCGATGACGTTCTCCTCAATGGAGGATCCTTCCTGTTCGTTTCCATGAACACTGTTGCTAATTTGTCCTCCCTCTTTGGGGATAAAAAAGAAGATGATGATGTAGATATATTATTCAAATTGTCAGATGACAAAACAAGATTTTCTATGTCCATATTTTCTACCATTTCAGTATCCGTACTATTAAAGCTTACTCTTTTCAAACTAGATTTCAAGATAGACCTATGTCTCCCATTGTAATTGGAGCCTTTAATTGGTTTCTTCCAAGTATAAATCTTTCCGGATTCATAGTCCTCTTTATCACGTTGAAATTTCCTGCTTTTAATATCCATTATAGTTGTTTCCAATTTCTCCAAATGTGTCGCTAATTCTGTATCCAAAATATCAAAGTCAGGAGTACCCTTGAATTTAACTACCGTGTTTTGTTTCTCCTTTATTTCAATCTGTAATTACAGATTGAAATAAAGGAGAAACAAAACACGGTAGTTAAATTCAAGGGTACTCCTGACTTTGATATTTTGGATACAGAATTAGCGACACATTTGGAGAAATTGGAAACAACTATAATGGATATTAAAAGCAGGAAATTTCAACGTGATAAAGAGGACTATGAATCCGGAAAGATTTATACTTGGAAGAAACCAATTAAAGGCTCCAATTACAATGGGAGACATAGGTCTATCTTGAAATCTAGTTTGAAAAGAGTAAGCTTTAATAGTACGGATACTGAAATGGTAGAAAATATGGACATAGAAAATCTTGTTTTGTCATCTGACAATTTGAATAATATATCTACATCATCATCTTCTTTTTTATCCCCAAAGAGGGAGGACAAATTAGCAACAGTGTTCATGGAAACGAACAGGAAGGATCCTCCATTGAGGAGAACGTCATCGCGATCACGAGTGTCGAGACTAAAAGAAAAAAGACAAGAAGGGGAGGAAGAACCAAATGTCGAAAACAAAATTCAAAAACATCGCAAGAAGAAGAACAAACAGAGGAAATAGTATCAGTAGTAAACTTGTCTAAGTATTCTCTTTCACCTGTGGAATTGGGAGTCTTAGAACGGGGATTGAGTTTTGTCCCCACTAGGCATTTCAGTCTCTTTGACACTTTAATAGATGTGAATAAATTTGTTAGGAAAATAACATTGAAAAAATATTTCAACAAAGAGACTGAGTTGCCTATGGAAACAAACGAAGTGTCGACTAATATTGAGGAAAATGTGGTTGAGCGATCTAACATGGAAACTTTTCTGTTTAATGATTATTGCTGTCTATTAGATCTGAGTACTATACAATTTGACAGCAATGTGAAGATGGGTAATAGTCCATTAAAAGAAAAACTTAATTTGAAACTTACTTCTACGTCATGTTTTTATCCTATCAGCTGTAGGGGAGCAGTCATTGATAGTTTCCAACAATTGGTAGAAAGAGATTTGATGATTTTGCACTCTAGTTTGTCTAATGAATCCATAACTCATAATTTGAGTGTAGAGGAGAGGCAGGCATTGCAACAGTTGTGTGGGATGGACGAGATTGTAATAAAGGGAGCGGATAAAGGCGGATCGGTTGTGGTTTTGGATACTAGTTATTATCATGCTGAAGCAATGAGACAGTTGAGTGATCAGGGGGCTTATGAGAGACTAACTCATGACCCCACTGAGGTTTTTAAAAAACAGATCCATTTACTTATTGATGAGGGAGTTACCTTGGGAGTGATTGAAAAGAAAAATGAAGAATTTCTTAAAATTAGAAAACCAGTTATTCCCATATTTCATCACCTTCCCAAGGTACATAAGTCCCTGAGTGATGTGAAAGGCAGACCCATAGTATCGAGCATAGGATCATTGAATGAGACCTTGGGTGAATGGGTTGATCTACATTTGCAGCCCCTGGTCACTAGACTGTTTAGCTATATCAAAGACACAACTAATGTTTTGCAGATATTGCAGAGAGTGTGTTGGTCAGAAAAACTGATCTGGCTTTCATGTGATGTGAGGTCACTTTATTCGTCCATCCCACACAGATATGGTATGCAAGCATTACGCTATCATCTAGATCTTTATAGTCCATATGGAGAAAATTTGAAGGGCTTCATATTGGAAGCCACTTGGTATCTGCTGACTCATAACTATTTCTTGTTTGATGGGGAGTTTTACCTCCAAAGACGCGGGACTTCAATGGGTGCAAAGTTTGCACCATCCTACGCGAACCTTTTTATGGGTTGGTGGGAGGAGTCCCGCGTCTTTGGATGTGATAACCCCTATAGGAATAATATTGTGATATACAATCGATTCATCGATGACCTCCTGTTTATATGGAGGGGTACTAAAGATGAAGCAATGTTATTTGTAAATTATATAGAAGATCATGAGAGAAATTTAAGTTTTACCTATGAATGTCATGAAACTATTATTCACTTTTTGGATTTAATACTAATAGGAGATGTGGTAACAGGAGAGATACATACAGATGTTTATAGAAAACCTATAGCAGGAAATAGTTTACTTAGGGCAGATAGTTGTCATCCTTCCCATACCATTAGGGGTATCCCAGTTGGACAATTTATGCGTTTAAAACGTAATTGTTCCTCTGAGGAACAATTTGAGAAACAATCAGTTGAGCTCTATAGAAGATTTGTACAAAGGGGATATCCAAGGTGGATGTTGGATAGAGCCAAAAAAATAGTGGACCAAAAAGATAGGAAAGAATTAATAAAATATAAACCCAAGACAAGAAGGGAGATTAATAAATCATCAGTAGTATTTTCCACTCAATATAGTCTGGAGTTCAATAGGATAAAAAAAATATTAATAAAACATATACCTACTTTGAGTGCAGATTTAGAACTACACAAAGTAGTTTTGGAAGGTTTCAAATATGTAGCAAAGAGAGGATTAACCTTGGGGAACCTATTATCACCAAGTATGTATGTAAGTGACAGAAAAACTAATTCAGGGAATTGGTTGTCCACAATTGGTAATTACAGATGTGGCAGCAACAGATGTAATTGTTGTAATTTTATGAATATTACGAAAGAATTCTATTCTACTACTAATGGCAATAAATATAAGATGCGTATGTATATAAATTGTGCCACTAGAGGTGTAGTATATTTGTTGTCTTGCAACATCTGTAGGCTCCAATATGTGGGGAAAACCCTTAGAACGTTACGAGAGCGTCTAAATGAGCACTTAAGTGATATGAGGAACTTAAGTTTTAAATCCTCGGTAGCCAATCATTTCAAAGAAATCCATTATGGAAATACAGATTCTTTGAATATACAAGGGATTGAGAGAGTTACACTGGGTAAACGAGGAGGAGATCTAGATGCAAAGCTATTACGTCGAGAAGCATTCTGGATATTCACCTTAGGTACTAGATTCCCTGAGGGTTTTAATAAGAACTATGATGTTTCTTGTTATGTTTAAATATTCTCCTAATTGATGTTTTCAGGTAAATATATTGAGTAATAATTATTTACATCTTCCCAAATATATCAACGTCATGAAGATTTCTTAAGCAAAGAGGTATATAGACAAAGTGAGCTATATGAGATGTTTTATTCTACACTTTGGTATCAAAAGGATGATTTTATTATATATGTATGATGTCAATTTTGTTTAAATATTTGTTTTAGGGGCTAGTCATCATCTTCCGTCTATTTTTGCGATTGCATCTACCATCAGTTAAATCTGTAATAAATATTGATAGTTTTTTGATATAGATAGGTTTTATACCCACATTGCCTTTAAGTAAATTCCCCTTTAAGATGGTGGTTTAGATCTGGTTAATAAAGGGAGGTTTTTCATGTGGGCTTAGATGGTATGAACCATGTGAGTAAGATACAACCTTTCTGATAGGCTGTTGCAATTTCAAAAGGACGGAAGTTGTGGACGTACGATAGAGATCAGGATTAAGCGTTTTATACGCGAAACGCGTTGATCGGATCGTTAGGGCATCTCTCTGTTGTGAACACCAGTGTATAGCTCTGCCATACAGCCTATCACCAACTTTACTGTGATTTTACTACGACAACAATAAAGGTACGCTAAGATGATTTTATTTGATCCAAGAGTGAGTGTCTTCTTTTGGTGCGGTCATGTTTGTATTTGGATATGCGTATAAGGGTAAAAGAGAGCCCTTGACCGGCACATCGTGAGCACACACCTATGGTTGTGATTGTAAAGGACTGCAGTCTTTTTGAATATTTTATTCAAACTTTTTGAAGTTCCGTTGAAATATTGGAGCCGCCTATTACGTGAAATGTTATCCATTCCCACTCCTCACTTCTGATTACAGGAAGTTGAACGGAGAGGCGACGACCGTGTAACAGCTGGTACTCCACTACTGCCCTCTGCTGCTCACAAAGCCGGGCCAACATGTGTAAGGTGGAGTTCCAACGCGTGCTCACGTCACACAGCAGCCGGTGAGCTGGCAATTGTAAGCGCTGCTGCAGCTTCAACAGGCCGGCTGAAGCTGTAGATGACTTACGGAAATGTGCACACACGCGGCGCACCTTCGTCAAGAGATCATGCAAATTGGGGTAGGTTTTTAGAAATCGCTGAACCACTAAATTAAATACATGCGCTAGTCATGGTACGTTTGTGAGCTTGCCGAGCTCCAAAGCCGCCACCAAGTTACGCCCATTATCACACACAACCATGCCTGGTTGCAGGTTGAGTGGCGAGAGCCACTGCTCGGTCTGGTGACTAATCCCCTGCAACAGCTCTGAGGCCGTGTGCTGTTTGTCCCCAAGGCAGATCAGCTTCAGCACGGCCTGTTGACGCTTCCCCACTGCAGTGCTACACTGCTTCCAGCTACCGGCTGATGGGTGAGTGGCGCTGCGCGCAGAGAATTCGGAGGTGGAAACGGAGGAGGAGGAGGAGGAGGAGCCAATAACGTAGGTGCTGGCGGAAACTCTGATGGAGGTAGCGCCCGCAATCCTCGGCGTGGGTAGCACCTGTGCCATCCCAGGGTCCGAGTCGCTCCCAGCCTCCACGACATTCACCCAGTGTGCCGTCAGGGAAATGTAGCGTCCCTGGCCACAAGCACTTGTCCATGTGTCAGTCGTTAAGTGGACCTTCCCAGTAACTGCGTTGGTCAGGGCACGGGTGATGTTAAGGGACACATGGTGGTGTAAGGCGGGGACGGCACACCGGGAAAAGTAGTGGCGGCTGGGGACTGCGTACCGAGGGACAGCTGCTGCCATCAGGCTGCGGAAGGACTCAGTCTCCACAAGCCTAAATGGCAGCATTTCGATGGCCAGTAATTTGGAAAGGTGTGAGGTTAGTGCTATGGCCTGTGGGTGGGTGGCTGGGTATTTTCGCTTGCGCTCAAATGCCTGGGGTAACGACATTTGGACGCTGCGCTGGGACAGGGAAGTGGATGTGGTCACTGATGGTGCTTCAGATGGTACAGGTGCAGGGCGGGAGGTATGCGGGCCTGCGCCTTCGACAGCCAATTGGCCGGTACCGAAAACAGGGTAAGAGGAGGCAGTGGTGTGGCCTGCAGACACAGATTGGCGATCCGGGCGTTTCTCCCACTTATTACGGTGCTTGGATGCCATGTGTCGGATCATGCTGGTGGTGGTGAGGTTTCTAGTGTTCATGCCTCGGCTCATTCTGGTGTGGCACAGGTTGCAAACTACAATTTTTTTGTCGTCCGCACTTTCCTTAAAAAAACGCCATACCGCGGAACACCTAGCCCTTGGCAAGGGAGATTTACGCAAGGGGGTGCTCCATGGAACATTTGCGGGCTGGTTTGGTGCGGTCCGCCTTCTTTCTTTAGCCACACCACTGCCTCTTCCAGCCTGTTGCGGTGCTGCAGATGGCTCACCCTCAGGACTGCTGTCATCGCTCGGCTTTCCACCTTCCAAGGTGGGGTCAGTGACCTCATCGTCCACCAAGTCCTCCTCCACTTCCTCACTCTGATCATCCTCCTCATTTCTTGATCCCACCACATCCTCAGTCATTGACAACTGTGTATCATCCTCCTCATCAAGGTCTTGAGACAGTAATTGTGGTTGATTTGATGGCAACTGTGTCTCATCATCATCATCCACTTCCTTTGACCTTAAATGCCGTTCCCCTCTGTCATCTTCTTGTGATTGGGTACCCTCTAGAGGTTGTGAATCAGTGCACAAGATCTCATGTTCCTCTGCAAGCGTGCTTGGAGAGAGGTTCAAATCAAGGATTGGTGATGAGACGAGCTCCTCACTATATCCCAGTGTGGGATCAATTCTTTGGCTAGACCCTCTATGGTGGGAGGAAGGATGATCAGGGTGAGGATTATGTTGACCAGACTCTTGGCTAGTGAGAGTGGACTTGGTGGAAGACAGGGTGGTGCTTAACCGACTGGAAGCAGTATCAGCTGAAATCCAACCAACCACCTGTTCGCAGTGGTCTGACCTCGAGAGTGATGTCCTGCAACGCCCTGTAAACTGAGACATGAAGCTAGGTATGGTGGATGTCTTTCTGTCTTGTGCTCTGGCACCAGGCACAGTTTCTAAGCGTCCTGACCCGCGCCCTGAACTATCAGGATCACGTCCACTTCCACGTCCCTTTTTACCCGCCTTCTTCATATTAAACGGAATATATGCCGGTAATCTGCGGATAGGCACACTAAACAGAATGTGACGCTAATCTGCGGCTAGGCACAGTGAACGGAATATGTGACGTTAATTTGTGAATTTGCACACTAAACAATATGTGACGTTAATTTGTGAATTTGCACACTAAACAATATGTGACGCTAATCTGCGGCTAGGCACACGAAACAGAATGTGACGCTAATCTGCGGCTAGGCACACTAAACAGAATGTGACGCTAATCTGCGGCTAGGCACAGTGAACGGAATATGTGACGTTAATTTGTGAATTTGCACACTAAACAATATGTGACGCTAATCTGCGGCTAGGCACACGAAACAGAATGTGACGCTCATCTGCGGCTAGGCACACTAAACAGAATGTGACGCTAATCTGCGGCTAGGCACAGTGAACGGAATATGTGACGTTAATTTGTGAATTTGCACACTAAACAATATGTGACGTTAATTTGTGAATTTGCACACTAAACAATATGTGACGCTAATCTGCGGCTAGGCACACGAAACAGAATGTGACGCTAATCTGCGGATAGGCACACTAAACAGAATGTGACGCTAATCTGCGGCTAGGCACAGTGAACGGAATATGTGACGTTAATTTGTGAATTTGCACACTAAACAATATGTGACGTTAATTTGTGAATTTGCACACGAAACAGAATGTGACGCTAATCTGCGGCTAGGCACAGTGAACGGAATATGTGACGTTAATTTGTGAATTTGCACACTAAACAGAATGTGACAATAATCTATGGCTAGGCACACGTTTAAAATGTCCCTTTTTGTCGCTGCGTTGTACAATATTTGTCCCTGTGCACCTAGTACAATGTCACCTTACTAATATCCCGCCATCAAAAAAAAAATGAAATTGTGCCCCCCCAAACAAAATATAAATGCTGCCCCCACACACAACAGTCCTAAAAAGGACTTTTGGGTCTTGAAAGAGTACCAACACTTTTATTCTCCCTACACTGACTTTCCCTGCCTGATCGCATCTCTCCCTGGCTGAGAATGAGCAGAACTCGTGAGTCTGGTGCTATACAGCACCCGATCACGGGTTCTGGCCAGCCAATCAGTGTAATGCCAGCATTACAGCAGCTGGCATTAAACTGATGTCAGAGCCTCCCCGCACGTTTATTGGCTGCGCAGCAGCCGCGAAACGTGCGGGGAGGAGACCCGAGCATGGCGGGCGAGCACATGCGGTACTCGTACGAGTACCGCCATGTGCCGAGCAGAGCGATGCTCGAGCCGAACCGAGCTTCGGCCGAGCATGCTCGCTCATCACTACTAGCCACCCTTATGGGGCTAGCTCACCAGCACCTTCAGCATGCCCAGCAGAAACAGAAACAGGGCTATGACAAGCGCACTAGGCACAGGGCCTTCCAGATAGGACAGCAGGTGCTTGTGCTCCGTCCCGTCCGGCAAAACAAACTGCAGACAGCCTGGGAGGGTCCCTATCAGGTAGTTGATAGGCAGGGGGAGACTACATACATCATCGCCAAAGGGGCTAAGTGACAGAGTCAGAGGACCTGCCATGTGAATGCCCTCAAGGCATATCATGACAGGAGCGAATCCGTAATGGCCATTTGCACCCCGGAAAGTAGCGATCCGGAGGATCAGGACATTCCTGCTCTCCTGGCCAACACCAGGCCCACAGACACCGGCAACACCCTGCCCCTGGGACTACAGTTAGATTCGACCCAGCAGCAGCAGATTAGGGCCATGATTCAGAAGTGGCCCCACCTATTTTCTGCTAGGTCTCACCTCCTTAGCCCAGCATCAGGTCCTTACCACAGGGACAGAGGCCTTACGCCAACCTGCATATAGGGTCCCTGAGGCAGTGAGGAAGGGAATGTGGCAGGAAATACAGGAAATGCTGGACTTGGGGGTCATCGAACCGTCCGCTAGCCCTTGGGCTTCCCCGGTAGTCATGGTGCCCAAAAAAGATGGGTCCACCCGATTCTGCGTAGACTACCGGAGGCTCAGCGACCGGACGGTCACGGATGCCTATCCCATGCCACGGGTGGACGAGCTGCTGGACAGGCTTGCTGGGGCTAGCATCGTCTCAACCCTTGATCTCAGTAGAGGGTACTGGCAGATACCGCTTGACCCTGATGCGGTGGCCAAATCAGCCTTCATCACCCCTTATGGCCTCTACCAGTTTAAGGTGATGCCTTTTGGGATGAAGAACGCGCCGGCCACCTTTCAGCGGTTAGTGGATAATTTGCTAGCGGGGGCGCAGGAATTTGCTTGCGCTTACTTAGATGCCATCGCTATCTTCAGCAACACCTGGGAAGAACACTTGCTCCACCTAGAGGCCATATTGGGCAGAATCATGCGGGCAGGCCTCACTCTCAAACCAGAAATGTGCCAGATAGGGATGGGAGAAGTGCAATATTTGGGCCACCGAGTAGGGGGGGGACAACAGCGGCCTGAACCAGCCAAAATTGCCGCTATTCTCAACTGGCCCACCCCCCGGACCAAGAAGCAGGTCATGGCATTTCTGGGTACTGCAGGGTATTATAGAAAATTTGTTCCCCAATATAGCACCTTGGCCAAACCCCTGACTGACTTGACTGGGAAAAACCTACCCCGCAATGTGGAGTGGTCTGTGGCCTGTGAACAGGCGTTTCAAGCTCTCAAGGAGGCGCTAGGGAAAGGTCCTGTGCTAGCCGCCCCTGATTTTAACAAATCTTTTTTGGTTCACACAGACGCCTCCGATTGCGGACTAGGAGCAGTTCTCAGCCAAGTCAATGCCGCCGGGGAGGAGCACCCCGTTGTGTACCTGAGCAGAAAATTGTTACCCAGAGAGGTGGCCTATGCAGCTGTGGAAAAGGAATGCCTGGCCCTGGTCTGGGCGCTCAAGAAGTTGCAACCCTATTTGTTCGGAAGGGAGTTCACAGTGTTAACAGACCATAACCCTTTGGTTTGGCTGAACCGGGTCTCAGGGGATAACGGACGGTTACTGAGATGGAGCCTGGCTCTGCAGACTTTTAATTTTACTATCAAATACCGCCCTGGAAAGGATAATCGAAATGCAGATGGGCTATCACGACAAGAGGACCAGTAGAGGATATCCCAGTGGATTATTATGTTTTGTTGAGTGCCTATATTTCTTCCCCCCAGGAGGGACACCAAAAAGGGGGAGTGATGTAACGGGCCCTAGGCCGTTACTAAGAACTCATATACGAACGGGTCACCCTGCTCCCTTGTCTAGGTTATAGGGCTATGGACTGCCAAATAATTTCGTATGTTAGATGTGCGAGGAGGATACGCGGACACCGCAGCTGGGGGGTTTCCCGGTTCCTTTGTTCGAGGCATCAATTCTGCCGCGAACGCGGGAACCGGAGGCAGTGAGTCGATGCCGGATTGGCCGATGTACGACTCAGTGCGCACGCTGGTTGGCCAGGGTTGGAGCTGCATAATCACCCTAGTGTGTACGTGCTTCAGCCCTGGTATAGCCCTCCCAAATGTGTATTCCCCCTCATCAAACCTTTTGTCTTTGTCTTAACCTAATTACACGGTCTGTACTGCAGAGGTTGAGCAATATGTTAACTAGGACAACTGCCATTGGCCTCTTTTCTCTGCTTACCATTGGCCCTTCTGTTCCATCGGCCATTGGTCCTTGTTGTCACCAGTGTCACCTGTATAGTGTGTTTGATTGGTCCCTAGCCCAAGCCCTTATTATAATGCCTAGCCCCTCCTGTCCCACTGTGACCCTGTGATGAAGTGTATAAAAACATGTGTTCAGTTCAATAAAGTGTGTTCGTGTGGCTACAGAAGTCTCCTGTGTCGTTTGTGTTTGGATGGTCTAAAGGATCCACTCTGATCCCCATCCTCCGAGACGTCTTCGGGCTTATTCACGTTCCTGCGAATCCTGCCTCGAACTGCGGTTCCCGGTCCTCCTGAACCTCCATTCTTTGATACTCGGCGGGATTCGGTGTCCGAACCGGTGTCGGTATTCGACGGGTTCGAGAGTGCTGTGAAGGGTTTCGCTCCAACTGGGGTGTTCGAGGAAATCTAGCCATATTCGAGAGCAGGGAATCCGGCAACGACAGCCCAGGGCTTCCCGGCTTCCTGGGTTACCGTTATAGTACTGTTTGCAATATGAAAAAGATCTAGAGAGACCATTAACTCGTATTTTAGCATTAGGGTTTGTATACAGAGCACGAACATAAAAAATAAAAAAGGGTCCTATGACGTATGCACTGAGAGCAGTCAACATGAAAGTCCAGTCTACCCTGTCAAAAGCTTTTTCAGCGTCAGTTGTAAAGAATACAATTGGTATTTTGTTAAGTTCAACACGTCAGAGAATATTGAGTAACTTACGTATGTTTGATCAAGATTTATCAGTAAGGGAAGAGCAAGTTTGAATCTATTAGCTAATATTTTAGCATATATTTTAAAGTCTAGGTTAAGCAGAGATATCGGTCAATAGTTTGACCAACTAAATGGATCCTTTTCAGGATTCAGTAAGATTACAACATGGGCTTCAGTAACATACAGAGAACAGGATATACCATCTGGTAAAGCCGAAAAAATTGAGTAAACAAATGAACTTGTCTATCTCTGAATAGCTTATAATAGGCCTGGGAATATCCGTTGGGGCCTGGGCTTTTCCCTGCAGGTAAATCTTTGATCACTTGACTTATCTCATCATCCGAAATCGTTGCCTCTAAAGAAGAAAACGTGGGCTCATCTATGGTAGGTAATTTGGCCTCCTGGATATAAGCTCGCAGCGCCCTTGCATGTGATTCAGAATGTGGTACGCCCCCTCATAAGTTATATAAATTTTCATAAAAAGTACACAATTCTTCCGTGATATCAGCTGGAGTTTGGAGACACCTGCCCAATGAGTTGCAGAGTTTTAGGATATAGGTCTTAGATCATTTGTCTCGCAGTTGCCTAGCTAGCAAGAAACCTGGTTTGTTACCATCCTCAAAGTGGGTTTGCTTTGCATTGAAGAAGGATCTCTCAGTCATAATAAGCATCAAATTTTTGAGTTTAACTCTAGCTGCAGTAAGTTTTGTAATTACTGATGTCACTAAAGATGCTTTATGTACCTTTTCTAAAGAACGACTATCCTGAAGAAGAGCCTATATGTCTTGTTGTGCTTTTTTCTTATGTCTAAATGCTAATTTGATCAACTTGCACTGAACAACACATTTATTTGCCTCCCATATCGTGATAGGAGAAATGTCCGGCGAGCAAAAAAAAGATCCAGAATCTTATCTATATGGGTCTGGGAATCACAATGTTGCAATAAATATTCATCTAGTCTCCAGGATGAGGAATAGGGAAGAGAAGAGCATCTTCTCAGTGAAACCAAGACTGGGGCATAGTCCCACCAAGAGATGTTGCCCAGTGAAGCTGTTTGCAGTAATTGAATAGAAGAATGATGAATAAAAATATAATCAATTCTGGAGTAAAGTGAATGTGGGCGAGAGTAAAATAAGTAATCTTTAATATTCGGAAATAGCTATTTCCAGGTATCAATAAGTTGGAAGGAGTGTATAGTTTTAGTGAAGCCTCTGATCAGGGAAAGTGAGTAGGAGGAAATACCAGAAGAACAGTCTAGCATGGGATAAATCGGCATATTAATCCAGAATCCCTTCTTTGAATGATGCTAAAGACTCTAAAGCATTATTCAAAAAGGAAACTTGAAGTGTGTTAGGTGCATATACAGTAGCAAAAGTGTACCACTTGTTCAATATGATACCTTTAAGTATCTCCCCTCCTTATCCTTAAGGGTGTCAACAAGGTGAAAAGGTACATTTTTGTGAAACAGAATGGCAAATTCATTGCTCTTCAATGAGGCAGAGCTGAAATAAGCAGAAGAGTAAAATCTATATAAAAGCCTACCTTCATGGTTGCATTTAAAATCAGTCTCTTGGAACATAATAATGTCGCCACCTAAGCGCTTCATTTCATAAAGTGACATGGAACACTTCTGAGGTGAGTTCAAACCTTTGGCATTTTGGGAAATTATGTTAAGCATCTCACTTGTATGAGCCATTGTTGAGGCATAGAATGATATTGAGAAACAAATGCAACAATCTGTGACCAAAGCGTATATTCTGTTTGTCAACCCCAAGCCCTATAGAGCAGAAGAAAGGAGTATAGAAAAGAGTACAGAGACTGAAAAAGAAATGGAAAGGGAAGAGGAAAGGAAGAAGCCAAAGAGCAAAGAAAGGAAGAAAAAAAACTCTTGCTAGAGAGCAGAGAAGATGTAACACCTAATCTCTCTGAGCAGCAATGTACATACATGATGAGGGATAACCTGAACAATGGTTTTATTGATGCATATAAGAACAAAAAAACAAAAAAGAGAAAAAACATGTTTGTCTTAGAAAAGGGGATATATCTCTGAATCCCCTGAGAAGATGCGGTCCAACAGGATAAACTTAGTTTAAGTAACAGTGTAACAAAGTTAACAAAATGGAGTAACGGCGGTGAACTTCTACCTTGGTACACAGTATAGCAGTGATTCTCAACCAGGATGCCGTGGCACTTTGGAGTGCCACGAACATCAGCTTAGGGTGCCCCATGTTTTGTATGAAGACTAACAAAAATGGACTTTTAAATAAAGATTTATAGAAATCGTTATGCACAATATGTTTAGTTTTGTTATTAAGATTATAAGACCTAATAATAACTGTATATTTATTAGACATGTGCGAATTCATTCGGAGACATTCGGATTTCGTCGAAAATGGGGTCATTCGGAGACATTCGGCCAATCCGGAACTCAAGGGTCATTCGGAAAAAATGATCCGACTCCAAACAGCCCAGGTCCGAAATTCGTCAAAACTTTCGGAAGTTTCGGCAATCGACACATTTCCAAAAGTTTTGACTACTTTTGACCAGGACATTTTGTACTTCCTGTGCGTGCTCAATTACTTTCCCTCCATAATTTTCCCTCCATGTGTCTCTAGTCCAATTCCATTCTCCATTTCATGCACTACTTCCCTCTTTTGTCTGTATTCGAATAGCCTTATTCGTTTCATGATGGGGGTTGGACTAATGACACAGTCACACAGACAGACTGCCTGCATTTCCTCATTGGTTTGTTGGAGCTCAGAGAGAGAAGAGATTAGAGAGTGTACAGTTGTTGTGTAGGCAGGCAGGTAGCATTAGGCTAGGCATAGGTAGGCAGCCAGCATTAGTTCCAGTTATTGCCACTGCAAGAGCAAGTAATATTTGTTCCTGTGCAAAATATAAAAAAATATTAGGTATTTGTTTGAATACAGGGCCGGCCCTTACATGGGTTCCAGTGGGTCCATGGACCCAGGCGGCACTTTGACAGGGGCGGCAATTTGCCGTCCCATAGCATGTTTATTTTGTGCTCTTCCGCCATTTCTGTGTTGCAGGGTGTCCCATCAGTGTGACTGTCAGCAGCCGGGCAGCCCTATGCTCACTCAGTGGCGATGCCTGCTGGCTGCTTCAGTGACGTGAATTATGTGATAGTGAAACATTATGCCTATTTTGTATTGTTTATCGCCCACCTAAAGTCAAGACTTGAGTAAATAGGTCTACCATCCCAGATTTGCTAGAGAGGTTTTACAAATACAGGAGGGTGCCCCCTGTACAAAATGAGTCTAAACATTTGGGATCCCTAGTATGAGTGCACAACAGTGCATGATGTGTCCTGAACAGGATTGCTGTGAGGTGTCTCCACCCAGAAGGTGCTGGCCGGGCTGAGCTTCAACATTGCGACAAGTGACCAACTAAGAGCACCATGCCGTGCAGCCATAGCATCACCCCCTCCTACTCTCCGGGTCCCGCTGACTGGCAATAACAGGTGAGTCACTAAGAGATCTGAAGCCTTTCTGGAAGTCCTTTCACTTGGAAAGGGGATAGGTATTACTTGGGGGAGTTGCCTCGTGTGTAAATAATTTCTAGGTGGGAGATGAACGTGCATCACTTATGTGTTTCCTAACAGTAGTTAGAATACAACTCCCATCATCCCCTGATTATGACATTGGGAAATGCCCAGCAATTACCGTAGAGCCCTGTATTGCACACTCACGGAAAACGGTGATATTGCTATACTAAGACAATGCTGTGGACCCCTCTTCAGTATAGATGGCAAGCATTTTTTTTTATTTCTCTCCTGTGTTGCAGTTTGTTCACAACAGAATGTCTCAATTTTTCTTTTTAACCCTTTGAATGCCAGAGTGGTATGCAACGTATTGCTTTGCAATGCATTGCGTACCACTCTGGCACTCAAAGGGTTAACACATTACATCTATCACATTACAATCATAGATGTTTATTCTTGATGTAGTATGAAACTCTACAATGTATATACACATAGAGTTATCTGATATGAGGGGAAATCAGGATAGGAAAACGAGAGAGAGGAATTTGGGTACTAAAGAGGGACAGTAGGGTAGGAGGCTGGTACCAGAAAATGAAACCTTAATCTTTACCCATGTACTAACATAGAATGTGACATGTAGTTTGTCCATATTCGAGTCGACCACTTATGTTGAGTAGGATGTGACAGGCATGGGTTTTCGATGTCGAGCATATGCTAAATTGAATGAAAGGCATGAGGTTTCGATGTTTGAACATATGCTAGATTGAAGGACAGGCATGGGGTTTCGATATTCGAACATGCTAAATTGAATGACAGGCATGGGTTTTCGATGTTCGACGTTTGCATTGTGACTGGCATCCCATGCTAGAGTAGAGGCATGCACAGACTTTCAATGTATGACAATGTCCGTTTTTGGGATGGATCTTTTTTAGTGTTGAGCGAGCATGCTCGGCCGATGCTCGGATCGGCTCGAGCATCGCTGTGCTCGGCACATGGCGGTACTCGTACGAGTACCGCATGTGCTCGCCCGCCATGTTCGGGTCTCCTCCCCGCACGTTTTGCGGCTGCTGCGCAGCCAATAAACGTGCAGGGAGGCTCTGACATCGGTGTAATGCCAGCAGCCATGTTGGCTGCTGGCATTACACTGATTGGCTGGCCAGAACCCGTGGTCAGGTGCTGTATAGCACCTGACCATCGAGTTCGGCTCAGTCTGAGCCAGGGAGAGCTGAGGATAGGAAGGGAAAGGCAGTGTAGGGAGGAAAAAAAAAAATTGTGACAAAAAAGAACCAAAAGTCCTTTTTAGGACTACAGTGTGTGGGGGCAGTAGGTTATTTTCTGTGGGGGGAAAAAAACAAAAAAAAAAAAAAAAAAATATTCTGTTTAGTGTGAAAAGTTGCAGATTAGAGCACATTCTGTTTAGTGTGCACAGTTGCAGATTAGAGCACATTCTGTTTAGTGTGCAAAGTTGCAGATTAGAGCACATTCTGTTTAGTGTGCAAAGTTGCAGATTAGAGCACATTCTGTTTAGTGTGCAAAGTTGCAGATTAGAGCACATTCTGTTAAGTCTTCAAACTAAAATATCAAAGTCACGTATTCCATTCAGTGTGCGTCGCCGCAGTTTAGCAGCACATTCTGAGTACTGTGCAGAGTTGCAGAATAGGAAGAAATACTGTTAAGTCTTCAAACTAAAATATCAAAGTCACATATTCCATTCAGTGTGCTTCGCCGCAGTTTAGCAGCACATTCTGTGTACTGTGCAGAGTTGCAGAATAGGAAGAAATACTGTTAAGTCTTCAAACTAAAATATCAAAGTCACATATTCCATTCAGTGTGCTTCGCCGCAGTTTAGCAGCCTATTCTGTGTACTGTGCAGAGTTGCAGAATAGGAAGAAATACTGTTAAGTCTTCAAACTAAAATATCAAAGTCACATATTCCATTCAGTGTGCTTCGCCGCAGTTTAGCAGCACATTCTGTGTACTGTGCAGAGTTGCAGAATAGGAAGAAATACTGTTAAGTCTTCAAACTAAAATATCAAAGTCACATATTCCATTCAGTGTGCTTCGCCGCAGTTTAGCAGCACATTCTGTGTACTGTGCAGAGTTGCAGAATAGGAAGAAATACTGTTAAGTCTTCAAACTAAAATATCAAAGTCACATATTCCATTCAGTGTGCTTCGCCGCAGTTTAGCAGCCTATTCTGTGTACTGTGCAGAGTTGCAGAATAGGAAGAAATACTGTTAAGTCTTCAAACTAAAATATCAAAGTCACATATTCCATTCAGTGTGTTTCACCGCAGTTTAGCAGCCTTTTCTGTGTACTCTGCAGAGTTGCAGAATAATAAGAAATACTGTTAAGTTTTCAAACTCAAATATTAAAGTCACATATTCCATTCAGTATGTTTCACCGCCGTTTAACAGCCTATTCTGTGTACTCTGCAGAGTTGCAGAATAATAAGAAATACTGTTAAGTTTTCAAACTCAAATATTAAAGTCACATATTCCATTCAGTGTGTTTCACCGCCGTTTAACAGCCTATTCTGTGTACTCTGCACAGTTGCAGAATAGGAAGAAATACTGTTAAGTTTTCAAACTCAAATATTAAAGTCACATATTCCATTCAGTGTGTTTCACCGCCGTTTAACAGCCTATTCTGTGTACTCTGCAGAGTTGCAGAATAATAAGAAATACTGTTAAGTTTTCAAACTCAAATATTAAAGTCACATATTCCATTCAGTGTGTTTCACCGCCGTTTAACAGCCTATTCTGTGTACTCTGTACAGTTGCAGAATAATAAGAAATACTGTTAAGTTTTCAAACTCAAATATTAAAGTCACATATTCCATTCAGTGTGTTTCACCGCCGTTTAACAGCCTATTCTGTGTACTCTGCACAGTTGCAGAATAGGAAGAAATACTGTTAAGTTTTCAAACTCAAATATTAAAGTCACATATTCCATTCAGTGTGTTTCACCGCCGTTTAACAGCCTATTCTGTGTACTCTGCACAGTTGCAGAATAGGAAGAAATACTGTTAAGCCCAGCATCAGGTCCTTACCACAGGGACAGAGGCCTTACGCTAACCTGCATATAGGGTCCCTGAGGCAGTGAGGAAGGGAATGTGGCAGGAAATACAGGAAATGCTGGACTTGGGGGTCATCGAACCGTCCGCTAGCCCTTGGGCTTCCCCGGTAGTCATGGTGCCCAAAAAAGATGGGTCCACCCGATTCTGCGTAGACTACCGGAGGCTCAGCGACCGGACGGTCACGGATGCCTATCCCATGCCACGGGTGGACGAGCTGCTGGACAGGCTTGCTGGGGCTAGCATCGTCTCAACCCTTGATCTCAGTAGAGGGTACTGGCAGATACCGCTTGACCCTGATGCGGTGGCCAAATCAGCCTTCATCACCCCTTATGGCCTCTACCAGTTTAAGGTGATGCCTTTTGGGATGAAGAACGCGCCGGCCACCTTTCAGCGGTTAGTGGATAATTTGCTAGCGGGGGCGCAGGAATTTGCTTGCGCTTACTTAGATGCCATCGCTATCTTCAGCAACACCTGGGAAGAACACTTGCTCCACCTAGAGGCCATATTGGGCAGAATCATGCGGGCAGGCCTCACTCTCAAACCAGAAATGTGCCAGATAGGGATGGGAGAAGTGCAATATTTGGGCCACCGAGTAGGGGGGGGACAACAGCGGCCTGAACCAGCCAAAATTGCCGCTATTCTCAACTGGCCCACCCCCCGGACCAAGAAGCAGGTCATGGCATTTCTGGGTACTGCAGGGTATTATAGAAAATTTGTTCCCCAATATAGCACCTTGGCCAAACCCCTGACTGACTTGACTGGGAAAAACCTACCCCGCAATGTGGAGTGGTCTGTGGCCTGTGAACAGGCGTTTCAAGCTCTCAAGGAGGCGCTAGGGAAAGGTCCTGTGCTAGCCGCCCCTGATTTTAACAAATCTTTTTTGGTTCACACAGACGCCTCCGATTGCGGACTAGGAGCAGTTCTCAGCCAAGTCAATGCCGCCGGGGAGGAGCACCCCGTTGTGTACCTGAGCAGAAAATTGTTACCCAGAGAGGTGGCCTATGCAGCTGTGGAAAAGGAATGCCTGGCCCTGGTCTGGGCGCTCAAGAAGTTGCAACCCTATTTGTTCGGAAGGGAGTTCACAGTGTTAACAGACCATAACCCTTTGGTTTGGCTGAACCGGGTCTCAGGGGATAACGGACGGTTACTGAGATGGAGCCTGGCTCTGCAGACTTTTAATTTTACTATCAAATACCGCCCTGGAAAGGATAATCGAAATGCAGATGGGCTATCACGACAAGAGGACCAGTAGAGGATATCCCAGTGGATTATTATGTTTTGTTGAGTGCCTATATTTCTTCCCCCCAGGAGGGACACCAAAAAGGGGGAGTGATGTAACGGGCCCTAGGCCGTTACTAAGAACTCATATACGAACGGGTCACCCTGCTCCCTTGTCTAGGTTATAGGGCTATGGACTGCCAAATAATTTCGTATGTTAGATGTGCGAGGAGGATACGCGGACACCGCAGCTGGGGGGTTTCCCGGTTCCTTTGTTCGAGGCATCAATTCTGCCGCGAACGCGGGAACCGGAGGCAGTGAGTCGATGCCGGATTGGCCGATGTACGACTCAGTGCGCACGCTGGTTGGCCAGGGTTGGAGCTGCATAATCACCCTAGTGTGTACGTGCTTCAGCCCTGGTATAGCCCTCCCAAATGTGTATTCCCCCTCATCAAACCTTTTGTCTTTGTCTTAACCTAATTACACGGTCTGTACTGCAGAGGTTGAGCAATATGTTAACTAGGACAACTGCCATTGGCCTCTTTTCTCTGCTTACCATTGGCCCTTCTGTTCCATCGGCCATTGGTCCTTGTTGTCACCAGTGTCACCTGTATAGTGTGTTTGATTGGTCCCTAGCCCAAGCCCTTATTATAATGCCTAGCCCCTCCTGTCCCACTGTGACCCTGTGATGAAGTGTATAAAAACATGTGTTCAGTTCAATAAAGTGTGTTCGTGTGGCTACAGAAGTCTCCTGTGTCGTTTGTGTTTGGATGGTCTAAAGGATCCACTCTGATCCCCATCCTCCGAGACGTCTTCGGGCTTATTCACGTTCCTGCGAATCCTGCCTCGAACTGCGGTTCCCGGTCCTCCTGAACCTCCATTCTTTGATACTCGGCGGGATTCGGTGTCCGAACCGGTGTCGGTATTCGACGGGTTCGAGAGTGCTGTGAAGGGTTTCGCTCCAACTGGGGTGTTCGAGGAAATCTAGCCATATTCGAGAGCAGGGAATCCGGCAACGACAGCCCAGGGCTTCCCGGCTTCCTGGGTTACCGTTATAGTACTGTTTGCAATATGAAAAAGATCTAGAGAGACCATTAACTCGTATTTTAGCATTAGGGTTTGTATACAGAGCACGAACATAAAAAATAAAAAAGGGTCCTATGACGTATGCACTGAGAGCAGTCAACATGAAAGTCCAGTCTACCCTGTCAAAAGCTTTTTCAGCGTCAGTTGTAAAGAATACAATTGGTATTTTGTTAAGTTCAACACGTCAGAGAATATTGAGTAACTTACGTATGTTTGATCAAGATTTATCAGTAAGGGAAGAGCAAGTTTGAATCTATTAGCTAATATTTTAGCATATATTTTAAAGTCTAGGTTAAGCAGAGATATCGGTCAATAGTTTGACCAACTAAATGGATCCTTTTCAGGATTCAGTAAGATTACAACATGGGCTTCAGTAACATACAGAGAACAGGATATACCATCTGGTAAAGCCGAAAAAATTGAGTAAACAAATGAACTTGTCTATCTCTGAATAGCTTATAATAGGCCTGGGAATATCCGTTGGGGCCTGGGCTTTTCCCTGCAGGTAAATCTTTGATCACTTGACTTATCTCATCATCCGAAATCGTTGCCTCTAAAGAAGAAAACGTGGGCTCATCTATGGTAGGTAATTTGGCCTCCTGGATATAAGCTCGCAGCGCCCTTGCATGTGATTCAGAATGGGGTACGCCCCCTCATAAGTTATATAAATTTTCATAAAAAGTACACAATTCTTCCGTGATATCAGCTGGAGTTTGGAGACACCTGCCCAATGAGTTGCAGAGTTTTAGGATATAGGTCTTAGATCATTTGTCTCGCAGTTGCCTAGCTAGCAAGAAACCTGGTTTGTTACCATCCTCAAAGTGGGTTTGCTTTGCATTGAAGAAGGATCTCTCAGTCATAATAAGCATCAAATTTTTGAGTTTAACTCTAGCTGCAGTAAGTTTTGTAATTACTGATGTCACTAAAGATGCTTTATGTACCTTTTCTAAAGAACGACTATCCTGAAGAAGAGCCTATATGTCTTGTTGTGCTTTTTTCTTATGTCTAAATGCTAATTTGATCAACTTGCACTGAACAACACATTTATTTGCCTCCCATATCGTGATAGGAGAAATGTCCGGCGAGCAAAAAAAAGATCCAGAATCTTATCTATATGGGTCTGGGAATCACAATGTTGCAATAAATATTCATCTAGTCTCCAGGATGAGGAATAGGGAAGAGAAGAGCATCTTCTCAGTGAAACCAAGACTGGGGCATAGTCCCACCAAGAGATGTTGCCCAGTGAAGCTGTTTGCAGTAATTGAATAGAAGAATGATGAATAAAAATATAATCAATTCTGGAGTAAAGTGAATGTGGGCGAGAGTAAAATAAGTAATCTTTAATATTCGGAAATAGCTATTTCCAGGTATCAATAAGTTGGAAGGAGTGTATAGTTTTAGTGAAGCCTCTGATCAGGGAAAGTGAGTAGGAGGAAATACCAGAAGAACAGTCTAGCATGGGATAAATCGGCATATTAAAGTCTCCCCCTAGATCCAGAATCCCTTCTTTGAATGATGCTAAAGACTCTAAAGCATTATTCAAAAAGGAAACTTGAAGTGTGTTAGGTGCATATACAGTAGCAAAAGTGTACCACTTGTTCAATATGATACCTTTAAGTATCTCCCCTCCTTATCCTTAAGGGTGTCAACAAGGTGAAAAGGTACATTTTTGTGAAACAGAATGGCAAATTCATTGCTCTTCAATGAGGCAGAGCTGAAATAAGCAGAAGAGTAAAATCTATATAAAAGCCTACCTTCATGGTTGCATTTAAAATCAGTCTCTTGGAACATAATAATGTCGCCACCTAAGCGCTTCATTTCATAAAGTGACATGGAACACTTCTGAGGTGAGTTCAAACCTTTGGCATTTTGGGAAATTATGTTAAGCATCTCACTTGTATGAGCCATTGTTGAGGCATAGAATGATATTGAGAAACAAATGCAACAATCTGTGACCAAAGCGTATATTCTGTTTGTCAACCCCAAGCCCTATAGAGCAGAAGAAAGGAGTATAGAAAAGAGTACAGAGACTGAAAAAGAAATGGAAAGGGAAGAGGAAAGGAAGAAGCCAAAGAGCAAAGAAAGGAAGAAAAAAAACTCTTGCTAGAGAGCAGAGAAGATGTAACACCTAATCTCTCTGAGCAGCAATGTACATACATGATGAGGGATAACCTGAACAATGGTTTTATTGATGCATATAAGAACAAAAAAACAAAAAAGAGAAAAAACATGTTTGTCTTAGAAAAGGGGATATATCTCTGAATCCCCTGAGAAGATGCGGTCCAACAGGATAAACTTAGTTTAAGTAACAGTGTAACAAAGTTAACAAAATGGAGTAACGGCGGTGAACTTCTACCTTGGTACACAGTATAGCAGTGATTCTCAACCAGGATGCCGTGGCACTTTGGAGTGCCACGAACATCAGCTTAGGGTGCCCCATGTTTTGTATGAAGACTAACAAAAATGGACTTTTAAATAAAGATTTATAGAAATCGTTATGCACAATATGTTTAGTTTTGTTATCAAGATTATAAGACCTAATAATAACTGTATATTTATTAGACATGTGCGAATTCATTCGGAGACATTCGGATTTCGTCGAAAATGGGGTCATTCGGAGACATTCGGCCAATCCGGAACTCAAGGGTCATTCGGAAAAAATGATCCGACTCCAAACAGCCCAGGTCCGAAATTCGTCAAAACTTTCGGAAGTTTCGGCAATCGACACATTTCCAAAAGTTTTGACTACTTTTGACCAGGACATTTTGTACTTCCTGTGCGTGCTCAATTACTTTCCCTCCATAATTTTCCCTCCATGTGTCTCTAGTCCAATTCCATTCTCCATTTCATGCACTACTTCCCTCTTTTGTCTGTATTCGAATAGCCTTATTCGTTTCATGATGGGGGTTGGACTAATGACACAGTCACACAGACAGACTGCCTGCATTTCCTCATTGGTTTGTTGGAGCTCAGAGAGAGAAGAGATTAGAGAGTGTACAGTTGTTGTGTAGGCAGGCAGGTAGCATTAGGCTAGGCATAGGTAGGCAGCCAGCATTAGTTCCAGTTATTGCCACTGCAAGAGCAAGTAATATTTGTTCCTGTGCAAAATATAAAAAAATATTAGGTATTTGTTTGAATACAGGGCCGGCCCTTACATGGGTTCCAGTGGGTCCATGGACCCAGGCGGCACTTTGACAGGGGCGGCAATTTGCCGTCCCATAGCATGTTTATTTTGTGCTCTTCCGCCATTTCTGTGTTGCAGGGTGTCCCATCAGTGTGACTGTCAGCAGCCGGGCAGCCCTATGCTCACTCAGTGGCGATGCCTGCTGGCTGCTTCAGTGACGTGAATTATGTGATAGTGAAACATTATGCCTATTTTGTATTGTTTATCGCCCACCTAAAGTCAAGACTTGAGTAAATAGGTCTACCATCCCAGATTTGCTAGAGAGGTTTTACAAATACAGGAGGGTGCCCCCTGTACAAAATGAGTCTAAACATTTGGGATCCCTAGTATGAGTGCACAACAGTGCATGATGTGTCCTGAACAGGATTGCTGTGAGGTGTCTCCACCCAGAAGGTGCTGGCCGGGCTGAGCTTCAACATTGCGACAAGTGACCAACTAAGAGCACCATGCCGTGCAGCCATAGCATCACCCCCTCCTACTCTCCGGGTCCCGCTGACTGGCAATAACAGGTGAGTCACTAAGAGATCTGAAGCCTTTCTGGAAGTCCTTTCACTTGGAAAGGGGATAGGTATTACTTGGGGGAGTTGCCTCGTGTGTAAATAATTTCTAGGTGGGAGATGAACGTGCATCACTTATGTGTTTCCTAACAGTAGTTAGAATACAACTCCCATCATCCCCTGATTATGACATTGGGAAATGCCCAGCAATTACCGTAGAGCCCTGTATTGCACACTCACGGAAAACGGTGATATTGCTATACTAAGACAATGCTGTGGACCCCTCTTCAGTATAGATGGCAAGCATTTTTTTTTATTTCTCTCCTGTGTTGCAGTTTGTTCACAACAGAATGTCTCAATTTTTCTTTTTAACCCTTTGAATGCCAGAGTGGTATGCAACGTATTGCTTTGCAATGCATTGCGTACCACTCTGGCACTCAAAGGGTTAACACATTACATCTATCACATTACAATCATTGATGTTTATTCTTGATGTAGTATGAAACTCTACAATGTATATACACATAGAGTTATCTGATATGAGGGGAAATCAGGATAGGAAAACGAGAGAGAGGAATTTGGGTACTAAAGAGGGACAGTAGGGTAGGAGGCTGGTACCAGAAAATGAAACCTTAATCTTTACCCATGTACTAACATAGAATGTGACATGTAGTTTGTCCATATTCGAGTCGACCACTTATGTTGAGTAGGATGTGACAGGCATGGGTTTTCGATGTCGAGCATATGCTAAATTGAATGAAAGGCATGAGGTTTCGATGTTTGAACATATGCTAGATTGAAGGACAGGCATGGGGTTTCGATATTCGAACATGCTAAATTGAATGACAGGCATGGGTTTTCGATGTTCGACGTTTGCATTGTGACTGGCATCCCATGCTAGAGTAGAGGCATGCACAGACTTTCAATGTATGACAATGTCCGTTTTTGGGATGGATCTTTTTTAGTGTTGAGCGAGCATGCTCGGCCGATGCTCGGATCGGCTCGAGCATCGCTGTGCTCGGCACATGGCGGTACTCGTACGAGTACCGCATGTGCTCGCCCGCCATGTTCGGGTCTCCTCCCCGCACGTTTTGCGGCTGCTGCGCAGCCAATAAACGTGCAGGGAGGCTCTGACATCGGTGTAATGCCAGCAGCCATGTTGGCTGCTGGCATTACACTGATTGGCTGGCCAGAACCCGTGGTCAGGTGCTGTATAGCACCTGACCATCGAGTTCGGCTCAGTCTGAGCCAGGGAGAGCTGAGGATAGGAAGGGAAAGGCAGTGTAGGGAGGAAAAAAAAAAATTGTGACAAAAAAGAACCAAAAGTCCTTTTTAGGACTACAGTGTGTGGGGGCAGTAGGTTATTTTCTGTGGGGGGAAAAAAACAAAAAAAAAAAAAAAAAAATATTCTGTTTAGTGTGAAAAGTTGCAGATTAGAGCACATTCTGTTTAGTGTGCACAGTTGCAGATTAGAGCACATTCTGTTTAGTGTGCACAGTTGCAGATTAGAGCACATTCTGTTTAGTGTGCAAAGTTGCAGATTAGAGCACATTCTGTTTAGTGTGCAAAGTTGCAGATTAGAGCACATTCTGTTAAGTCTTCAAACTAAAATATCAAAGTCACGTATTCCATTCAGTGTGCGTCGCCGCAGTTTAGCAGCACATTCTGAGTACTGTGCAGAGTTGCAGAATAGGAAGAAATACTGTTAAGTCTTCAAACTAAAATATCAAAGTCACATATTCCATTCAGTGTGCTTCGCCGCAGTTTAGCAGCACATTCTGTGTACTGTGCAGAGTTGCAGAATAGGAAGAAATACTGTTAAGTCTTCAAACTAAAATATCAAAGTCACATATTCCATTCAGTGTGCTTCGCCGCAGTTTAGCAGCCTATTCTGTGTACTGTGCAGAGTTGCAGAATAGGAAGAAATACTGTTAAGTCTTCAAACTAAAATATCAAAGTCACATATTCCATTCAGTGTGCTTCGCCGCAGTTTAGCAGCACATTCTGTGTACTGTGCAGAGTTGCAGAATAGGAAGAAATACTGTTAAGTCTTCAAACTAAAATATCAAAGTCACATATTCCATTCAGTGTGCTTCGCCGCAGTTTAGCAGCACATTCTGTGTACTGTGCAGAGTTGCAGAATAGGAAGAAATACTGTTAAGTCTTCAAACTAAAATATCAAAGTCACATATTCCATTCAGTGTGCTTCGCCGCAGTTTAGCAGCCTATTCTGTGTACTGTGCAGAGTTGCAGAATAGGAAGAAATACTGTTAAGTCTTCAAACTAAAATATCAAAGTCACATATTCCATTCAGTGTGTTTCACCGCAGTTTAGCAGCCTTTTCTGTGTACTCTGCAGAGTTGCAGAATAATAAGAAATACTGTTAAGTTTTCAAACTCAAATATTAAAGTCACATATTCCATTCAGTGTGTTTCACCGCCGTTTAACAGCCTATTCTGTGTACTCTGTACAGTTGCAGAATAATAAGAAATACTGTTAAGTTTTCAAACTCAAATATTAAAGTCACATATTCCATTCAGTGTGTTTCACCGCCGTTTAACAGCCTATTCTGTGTACTCTGCAGAGTTGCAGAATAATAAGAAATACTGTTAAGTTTTCAAACTCAAATATTAAAGTCACATATTCCATTCAGTGTGTTTCACCGCCGTTTAACAGCCTATTCTGTGTACTCTGCACAGTTGCAGAATAGGAAGAAATACTGTTAAGTTTTCAAACTCAAATATTAAAGTCACATATTCCATTCAGTGTGTTTCACCGCCGTTTAACAGCCTATTCTGTGTACTCTGCAGAGTTGCAGAATAATAAGAAATACTGTTAAGTTTTCAAACTCAAATATTAAAGTCACATATTCCATTCAGTGTGTTTCACCGCCGTTTAACAGCCTATTCTGTGTACTCTGTACAGTTGCAGAATAATAAGAAATACTGTTAAGTTTTCAAACTCAAATATTAAAGTCACATATTCCATTCAGTGTGTTTCACCGCCGTTTAACAGCCTATTCTGTGTACTCTGCACAGTTGCAGAATAGGAAGAAATACTGTTAAGTTTTCAAACTCAAATATTAAAGTCACATATTCCATTCAGTGTGTTTCACCGCCGTTTAACAGCCTATTCTGTGTACTCTGCACAGTTGCAGAATAGGAAGAAATACTGTTAAGTTTTCAAACTCAAATATTAAAGTCACATATTCCGTGTAAGATGAAGAAGGCGGGTAAAAAGGGACGGGGAAGTGGACGTGATCCTGATAGTTCAGGGCGCGGGTCAGGACGCGGAGAAACTGTGCCTGGTGCCAGAGCACAAGAAAGACAGACATCCACCATACCTAGCTTCATGTGTAATTTTACAGGGCGTCGCAGGACATCACTCTCGAGGTCCGACCACTGCGAACAGGTGGTCGGTTGGATGACAGCTGATACTGCTTCCAGTCGGTTAAGCACCACCCTGTCTTCCACCAAGTCCACTCTCAGTAGCCAAGAGTCTGGTCAACATAATCCTCACTCTGATCATCCTTCCTCCCACCATACACGGTCTGGTCAAAGAAGTGATCCCACACTGGGATATAGTGAGGAGCTCGTCTCATCACCAATCCTTCATTTGACCCTCTCTCCAAGCACGCTTGCAGAGGAACATGACATCTTGTGCCCTGATTCACAACCTCTAGAGGCTACCCAATCTCAAGAAGATGACAGATGTGAACGGCATTTAAGGTCAAAGGAAGTAGTGGATGATGATGATGATGATGAGACACAGTTGCCATTAAATCAACCACTATTTCCGTCTCAAGACCTTGTTGAGGAGAATGTTATACAGTTGTCAATGACTGAGTATGTGGTGGGATCAAGACTTGAGGAGGATGATCAGAGTGAGGAAGTGGAGGAGGACTTGGTGGACGATGAGGTGACTGACCCCACCTGGGAAGGTGTAGAGCCGAGCGATGACAGCAGTCCTGAGGGTGAGCCATCTGTAGCACCGCAACAGGCTGGAAGAGGCAGTGGTGTGGCTACAGAAAGAAGGCGGACCGCACCAAACCGGCCCGCAAATGTTCCACGGAGCACCCCCTTGCGTAAATCTACCTTGCCAAAGGGTAGGTGTTCCGCGGTATGGCGTTTTTTTAAGGAAAGTGCGGACGACAAAAGAATTGTAGTTTGCAACCTGTGCCACACCAGAATGAGCCGAGGCATGAACACTAGAAACCTCACCACCACCAGCATGATCCGACACATGGCATCCAAGCACCGTAGTAAGTGGGAGGAACGCCTGGATCGCCCATTTGTGTCTGCAGGCCACACCACTGCCTCCTCTTCCCCTGTTTTCGGTGCCGGCCAATCGCCTGTCGAAGGCGCAGGCCCGCATACCTCCCGCCCTGCACCTGTAGCATCTGAAGCACCATCAGCGACCACATCCACTTCCCTGTCCCAGCACAGCATCCAAATGTCGTTACCCCAGGCATTTGAGCGCAAGAGAAAGTACCCAGCCACCCACCCACAGGCCATAGCACTAACCTCACACCTTTCCAAATTACTGGCCATCGAAATGCTGCCATTTAGGCTTGTGGACACTGAGTCCTTCCGCAGCCTGATGGCAGCAGCTGTCCCTCGGTACGCGGTCCCCAGCCGCCACTACTTTTCCCGGTGTGCCATCCCCGCATTACACCACCATGTGTCCCGTAACATCACCCGTGCCCTGACCAACGCAGTTACTGGGAAGGTCCACTTAACGACTGACACATGGACAAGTGCTTGTGGCCAGGGACGCTACATTTCCCTGACGGCACACTGGGTGAATGTCGTGGAGGCTGGGAGCGACTCGGACCCTGGGATGGCACGGGTGCTACCCACGCCGAGGATTGCGGGCCCTACCTCCATCAGGGTTTCCACCAGCACCTACGTTATTGGCTCCTCCTCCTCCGTTTCCACCTCCGAATTCTCTACACACACCGCCACTCCCCCATCAGCCAGTAGCTGGAAGCAGTGTAGCACTGCAGTGGGGAAGCGTCAACAGGCCGTGCTGAAGCTGATCTGCCTTGGGGACAAACAGCACACGGCCTCAGAGCTGTTGCAGGGGATTAGTCACCAGACCGAGCAGTGGCTCTCGCCACTCAACCTGCAACCAGGCATGGTTGTGTGTGATAATGGGCGTAACTTGGTGGCGGCTTTGGAGCTCGGCAAGCTCACACACGTACCATGCCTAGCGCATGTATTTAATTTAGTGGTGCAGCGATTTCTAAAAACCTACCCCAATGTGCATGATCTCTTGACCAAGGTGCGCCGCGTGTGTGCACATTTCCGTAAGTCATCAACAGCTTCAGCCGGCCTGTTGAAGCTGCAGCAGCGCTTACAATTGCCAGCTCACCGGCTGCTGTGTGACGTGAGCACGCGCTGGAACTCCACCTTCCACATGTTGGCCCGGCTTTGTGAGCAGCAGAGGGCAGTAGTGGAGTACCAGCTGTTACACGGTCGTCGCCTCTCCGTTCAACTTCCTGTAATCAGAAGTGAGGAGTGGGAATGGATGTCAGACCTCTGTGAGGTTTTACGCAATTTTGAGGAATCGACACAGATGGTGAGCGGCGATAACGCTATTATCAGTGTAACCATCCCACTTCTGTGTCTACTGAAACGCTCGCTGCTCACAATTAAAACCGACGCTTTGCATGTGGAAGAGGTGGAAATGGGGGAGGAAGAGCTTACACAAGGTGATAGCCAGAGCACCCTCACTTCGTCTTCTCAGCGACAATTGGAGGAGGCGGAGGAGGAGGAGGAGGAGGAAGACACGGTTGCCTCCGCTACAGAGGGTAGCCATGGAACTTTAGTTCCATCTCTTCAGCGTGGGTGGGCAGAAGAGGAGGAAGAGGATGAGGAGATTGAGAGTCATCCTCCTGGTGAGGACAGCGAAATCTTGACTGTTGGTACTCTGGCACACATGGCTGACTTTATGTTAGGCTGCCTTTCCCGTGACCCACGCGTTGTACGCATTTTAGACAACACGGATTACTGGGTGTTCACCCTTCTGGACCCCCGCTACAAAGAGAATTTCTCATCTCTCATTCCTCCGGTGGAGAGGACAAGCACAATGTTGCAATACCAGAAGGTTCTTGTTGAAAAATTGCTCCAAAATTTTCCATCTGACAACGCTGGCGGCAGAGTACGTGCTACCTTGGCCAACCGAGAAGGGGAGAAAAGGGGAGCACACAGCAGTTCCGACAAAGGCAGGGCAACACTCTCCAAGGCGTGGGACACCTTCATGACACCCCGCCAGCACCCTCACCCTGATGCGCAGCCTAGTGTCACAAGGAGGGAAAAGTTTTGGAAGATGGTGAAGGAGTACGTAGCAGACCGTGTCAGCGTCCTCAATGATCCCTCTGTGCCTTACAACTACTGGGTGTCCAAGCTGGACACGTGGTATGAACTGGCACTCTACGCCTTGGAGGTGCTGGCCTGCCCTGCCGCCAGCGTTCTGTCTGAGCGGGTATTTAGTGCTGCTGGTGGCATCATAACAGATAAGCGTATCCGCCTTTCCACCGACAATGCTGATAGGTTGACACTTATAAAAATGAACAAGGCCTGGATTTCCCCTGACTTCTCCACTCCACTGGAGGAAAGCCCCGGGGGAACATAAACTCACTTTATATATGTTATTTACAATGATGGGAATACTCTGTATTCCCATTCACCCCTTCCACCCAAAAAACGGGTATATGGTTGACTCTTAATCTTCTCATCCTCCTCCACCTCTTCCATATGCCCTGGGATATAATTTTTATATAGGGCCAGCTCACCAGCGTGCCCTGGGATATAATTTTTATATAGGGCCAGCTCACCAGCGGGCCCTGTGATATAATTTTTATATAGGGCCAGCTCACCAGCGGGCCCTGTTTGCCAATTTTTATATAGGTCAGCTCACCAGCGGGCCTTCTCATATAATGTTTTATTGGGTCAGCTCTCTAGCGGGCCCTCTCATATAATGTTTTATAGCGTCAGCTCACTAGCGGGCCTTCGCATATAATGTTTAGGATGGTCAGCTCTGCAGCAGACCCTCACCCATAATGTTTTAGATGGTCAGCTCAGCGCACGTTTCCATCTTAATCATGGCCTCAGTTCTGAAAATCAAGGAAATTTTTGGGAGAATTTGCCTCTGCGCACGTTTCCCTCTTAATCATGGCCTCAGTTCTGAAAATCAAGGAAATTTTTGGGAGAATTTGCCTCTGCGCACGTTTCCCTCTTAATCATGGCCTCAGTTCTGAAAATCAAGGAAATTTTTGGGAGAATTTGCCTCTGCGCACGTTTCCCTCTTAATCATGGCCTCAGTTCTGAAAATCAAGGAAATTTTTGGGAGAATTTGCAGATGATATACAAGTAAATATACAGCAAATATTGTTTGGTAACAATTTTTCGCCTAAAGTCGTTTTTATTTTCCTTTTTGTGTGTTTTATGGTCAGTCTGTAAAAATGGCGTACTACGGGCGAAAGATCGTTCCCAGCAGCGATGTTGGAGTCCAAGGTGCATCCAGACATCCTCCCTATGCTGTCCCTGAACCATTTCTGTAGTGTTTCCATCTTTTTCTGCCCTTTTCCTATGGACCAGGCACCCTCCCCTCATCAGAGCAGGGGGTGCCTGGTGTAATGCTCGAGTCCTCCCATTGACTTCAATGGGGCTCGGATGCTCGGCCGAGCACTCGAGCCTCAGGGGGTGCTCGGTCAGAGCACCCGAACATCCGAGCATTGGGGTGCTCGCTCATCACTAATCTTTTTCTAAATGCACACCCTGTCTGCAAATAATGATAGCAGCGTGCACGGAGGCGCACTGCTATAATTTAACCCATGTTAAATTCGGCCGAATAATTCGGAATGGATCAGAATTTCGTCCGAATCGAATAGGCCCGGTCCGAAATTAGGATCATCCGAATTAGAAAAAAAAAAATTCGTCCGAATTCGAATTTTACCGAAAATTTTGCCCGTGCACAAGTCTAATATTTATGTATTGTACCCTTTTCATGCCGTTGATAAAGTACAATAAATATGTTAGGTGTGCCCCGAATGTTCTAGATTGTGTGTTAGGGGTGCCCCGAGCAAAAAAAGATTGAGAACCACTGCAGTATAGTGATCTGATAGCATAAAGTGTGGTGGTACAAAGAGGTTACTTTTAAATGGGGAATATCCATAAAGTATGTAATCAAACTATTTTGTTTATCATGGGCCTAGCAAGAGTTGTTTATATAAGGGGGAAATTAAAAATCCCAATGAAAAAGAAATTAGGGGGAGCTTGGCATCCTCATATCGTCTGAAGTGTATGTCTCTCTGGTCACAGATCTACATACCCTTTTATGACAACAATAAGAGCATGTAATAAGAGCTATATGCATGTCATAATCTGGGGTTCAATTCGAGGGTGATGGAAAAAGGAACCAAATACTTAACCCCTTAAGGACTATGTGACGTACAAGACCGTCACGGTACTTAAATACTTAGGGACTGTTGACGGTCATAGTACATCACGTACTTTTTACTTACAGAGCTCCACCGGGATCGCTGTAAATAAAAACAGGGCCTAAAATTGACTGCTCCAAGACTGGAGTGATCTCTTTTAGGCCCCAAAGCAGCATGCCGATACACACAACAGGTCAAGTGTACTGGCACGTCGGCAGAGATCAATGCGGTCCTTATGGGATGGAAACGTCCAAGAACCGCTGGTCGTTAAGGGGTTAATATCTTGAGGGACTGGTAAATAATAATAATAAAGTGACTTCCAAGAACCCATGGAACTATTTATTCTATTTTCTATAGGTAAAAATGAAAAATACCAAAAACCTATAGTAGAAGTTTGTATTAAAATGGGAGACATATGCTTGTCTTATATGTGAGCCTTAGAACCAAATGTTTGCCAGGGAAATCAATGGGAAAAGTGTTGTTTAATCACACAAAGGAGAGATACAGGGTCTATGAGATTGTAACACCATCCATAAACATATATATATCGTGACCCCAGGTACTTTATATCCCCACTTTCACCATAAGAATCTCCCAACTACTATGTAGCAGCCCTGTAACAAGTCAAGCATAAGTTCCTACAGCCACAGAGTTCCCCACCCATCTGCACCACCCATCAGGGGTGGATTGTGGTGCAGTACCAGCCCGGGGGATTTTTTATTTAACTGGCCCACTAGTTGGTATTCTTATCTGTATGCATATATTAAAAACCTTGGAGTGCCAGAGGGGTACGTAAAGCATTGCTGTGCAATGTGTTGCTTACCCCTTTGGCACTCAAAGGGTTAACCTACACCACTGTTTTGCATTGCTCAAGAGGCATTCATGGTTAGCTATTAACCCCTTAACATGTTATTAACCCTCTGCATGCCAGAGAGGTGTACAGAAATGTGTTCTGTGATTAACCCATTGAATGTCTCATTGGTGCACAACACATTTCACAGGAATGTGTACCTCAATGAATAACCCCTTGTGTGCAAAATAGGCATAATTCATCAGTAATTAACAATTTTACTCACCTTTCTGGCATACATGGGATTGATTACTGATGAATTAGGCCTCTCTAGCATACAAGGGGTTAATCCATGAAGTACTGCACCTATGAGGAATTCAGCTGGTTAATAACAGAATAAAACATTGTTGTAATCCTGTCTGGTATGCAAAGGGTTTATAACCGAGCTATACCTCTCTAAAGCATACAGTGGGTTAAAGGGTTAACAGAAGGTAAATTAAACCTCTCTAACAATGGGTACAATTAGTTAAAAAGAATTAAATAATACCTATTTAATCTGTTAGGCAGTTGGGCCCCAGAAGTTCTGTCTTCTAATCAATCATGCATTGCACCAGGACACACACTGCAAGCAGAGCAGGGCCAGCTTAGTCAGCATTGGGGGTGGGACTGGTACAGAGAACTGGACCCAGTCTTCACTGCTGCAGGGCTTTGGTGAGGGAGCAGTGTGTTGTGTCCATAGAGTTGTGGGCTGGAGAGGTAAGATCATCTGATCTCCCTACCGGCCCATAACTGAGTGGCCGACCGGGGGATGCCCAATGCCCCAATAGGGCAATCCGCCCCTGCCATCCATTGTTACATATTGTGAAAAGAAGGAAAAAAAAGTTCTTCTAAAATAGGAATTAATCCTTGGTGGTAGGCTCATTAAATGTAGAAATTGGCATGGCAGGGGGGAGATATATGGCCAGGAGAGAAGAGAAGATAACCATTTATGTAAAAGCTAAATACCCCCTTCTGGTGTAATTAGATCCCAACTCCTAACCATATTCCACCCCCCCCCCATTAGAATACAGTATGAATTAACTATGTGAATAGTAATATAGACTCCCATGGCAATAGCCCATTAAGACCTCATTAATGTGGCGCACCCGGGTCCCCACCAATCCAGGGTTCTCTGCAGAGCCCTCCCGGGTCTGCCAGAAGCAAGGTTTTAGTTTTTTTTATTTGTTAGTTTATGCATCTGAGCTACTGCTTGTCATCATGAATTGACAGTTGGTAATACAGAGCTAGGTGGAATGTTAGTATCTGCATGACTTGCTGTCAGGTTTGCATTAACTGACAAATAAATAAAGCTAAATATATTATAAAGTATTGTTTTAAATTTACAAAATGGCTAATATAAATATGGTTGTTTTTTTTTAAGTTGTTTTAAAGCAATCTATTTTTTAACTATATAGGGCTATATGTTCAAAGAAGTAGCTAATTAGCTTTAATCGTTTATAATGGCTTTTCAAAGTACAGTGTCATTGGGATCATTAATATTTCAAGAGAGTGTTGGTTGTGACCAGAAATGTGTCGTTTGTCCTGACTGAAATTGTTGTATGTAACAACTAAAAAATTTTACGATAAAAATGTCTTTAAAAATGTCTTCATTAACGACAAAAATATCTTAACTAAAGACAGGAATTCTCATTCCCTCCACTTTTTTCTTAACGTATAACTTTTGTCTTTTGCAAGACTTTTTTTGTCGTTAGTTATGGCAAATTTTCTTTTCCTCTGTACAACACTGGAGAATAGCTTAGCCACGCCCTTGCCTCGCCCCTTTGCTCGTCAGTTCTGGAGTTGTATCGTACACAATGGACATTACTAGTTTTTTGTCATATAATCTATAGAAAGTATGTCGTTCATGCATACAATTACTTATTTTTGTCTTTCATACAACATTTTTTTGTCGTTATCCCTTTGAACATACATCCCATAGAGTCAAGAGATATCTCCAGTGAAAATTTCCCTTGTGCCTTTATTCAAAAGATGTCATCCAGGGTTGATTGAAGATGCTATGTCCATGAAAGTGGTCATGACAGTTGGTAGCAGGATCACAATTACTGTGGCTCTGTCTGACTAGCCTATCTGTCTTGCCTCCTGACTAGTTGACATCCAATCTGGTGCAGACCTATGGCTCTGGCTGACTATCCACTCTGTGTATGACCCTGGCTTTTCTGACATCCAATCTGGTGTTGACTTGTGGCTCTGTCTGACTGTCCTCTCTGTGTTGCCCCATGGCTAATAGACATCCAATCTGGTGCAGACCTGTGGCTCTGGCTGACTAACCACTGATACTGACAGCAGGCATGAATCAGTAGTACCTCCCTAGTTGTATTCCAATTGGGAGATCTTGTGTGTTCTGTATCCAGTGGCTTCCTCACTCTATTGAGACTACCACTGGCCTAGGCCTAGTCTCTGGCATTGTGGTCTACTTCAGGGCAGCCTCCTATTGCTGATAAAGCTGCTAGCCTCTCTAGTTACCCTCTGCTCATTCCTGTCTTTTTACTTATGTTGTTCTACCATTAATAAAGTGATTTTACTATACCGTACTGACTCCTGATTTATTCTTGGGTCCCCATGACACATTGTTAAGGGGTTAAGGACCATGCGGCCCGGAGGTAGGTGGCCCTAAAGGACCACGGTTTTGTTTTGGTTTTTTTAACAATGCATTCTGGGATGGCATCGTGGCCTGCCATGAGTAATTATTTCAATTAATATACATCTAACAGTTCATATATTCATCCAACCATTCCAGTTTTATTTCATTGACATATCATCCACCTGTTCATTATTTTTTTTTCACAAATCTATTAATTAGGCGTTATTTGCCACTTTTTCAACCTACCGGGATGGTTTAATTCTTGGATTTTTTTCTAATACACCAATTCAATTCACAACAGATTATTTACCACATCTGGGATTCATCTAATTTGGTATCACATTTTATTATTTTTGGACTTATATTGTCTTTCACAGATATATGTCTTGTAAAGGTCATTTTCAGTAAGTTAGATGTGTATTTTGGGTTTTTTATAATTTTATACACCACTTTTCATTGTTTTATTATTTTGACATTTAGTGAAATCTGGTTATTTTGTTTTAGGTGCGAGGTATGGGGTTCTGTATGATTTATGCAGAGCACAGGTCATACATCGGATTGACGCACCACAATTACCTAAAAGGATAACATTGCTATTTTTGCGAATCACTTTATTTTGATTCTATTTTCACCACTTGATTTACCATTGACTTGATGCGTGGCATGAGACTTTACATGTTTTATGTGGAGAGCAGGTTATGTATCGGGCCATTGAAATGTAACATTTAGAGGGATAGAATGTATATATTCTAGATATAGTAACTTATTTTATCACTTGTCAGTATTGTTCACTTCTGTGTCTCCTGTAAGGCTGGATGTTCATCCACGGTGGTGTGAGTGTGCATCCGGGCAGGTGGAACACATAGGAGTGTATATTTTGGCCTGTCACTTTCAATAATAGGTTTAATAATGCGGAAACTTGGGGTGTTGATCGTCCATGGTGGTGTCCACTGTCAGCACAAGTAAGAGCTGAGTGGTGTTGATGGGCACCATTGTGGGCGATACAGTTCATGTGTTTGTCATCTTGTACTGTTTTTAAATAGTTTAAATGAAAGGTTTTTGATGTGTGTGTATATGAGATCTGGTATCATTCAGCAATATATATTTTTCTGATAAAGATATTAAATATCAAATTCAACTATAGCATATATTTTTGGCACTTCATACTCTCTATATATTTTGCAAAAAAAATAATTTCCTAACCCTAATGCCACCTTTCTTATGCCTGTAATTCATTAAACACCTATGGTACTCTACCTACTCCTCTGCTTTAGTGCCGGCCAGTGGAGGCCCGACCAACCTCAACTGTTAGCTCAGTGTGCTTCCCCAGTCCAGGGAAATGGGAAGAAGGAGGATTTGGGCCTAGCTCCTTATGACGGTCTCTGGCTTATGTTTAAACTGCAGTCCATTTTTGAAGACTGACAGAACAACTTTCTTCTGCACTAATTTCAGTGTGGTGAGCACAAAACTATGTTTGTTTCTATACAGCAAAGTTATCACTAACAATCTCATTGTGCAATTTCTGAAGGCTATTTAGATGTTTTGTCAGAAAAATCTCCCCCCTCTCTATATATAAAACTGGCAAATCACACAGAGGCTTATGTACTAAGAAGAACTGAAGCAATTCTGGAGGAAACCTAATGTACCCCTGGGGACAAATACATATTCCTAGAATTCCAGCTGATTTGAGTCTATAAATTTATAGTAATAACTGAAAAAATGTAGCTCCGATTTCAATATTTTATATTTTGTAGTTCAACAGTAATTCATTTCTAAAGTATATCCCTCCCAACCCTTTTACCTCCTGTATGCTGTCTCACCTCAGATGTGGAATCCAGTCCTGGGACAGAACAGAGTGCAGTGAGGGACAATCTCCATCCACTGAGTATAAGGAAAACCCTGTGCCCCTTGACAAAGGAGGGCAGGATTTCCTTATGCTCTGTGAAGATTGTCACCTGTGCTCTCCATCCTGCTGGCTCAGAGAGGCAGCATGCCATAGGTGAAAGGGGAGGGAGAGGGATACATTAGAACTGAATTACTGTTGTACTACAAAACGTAAAATATGGAAATACAGAGATACATGATCCACGTTATTTGAGACTCAATAGGAGCTGAATTATTTTTCAGCTATTACTATCCCTTTAAACTCTTGAATGCAAGAAAAGCAGTCACACTTCATTGGAGACCTCTAGCAATCTGGGGGGATTCATAGCCTCAGTGAAGTACATAAACAACTAGGGAAATCAAAGAGAAAAAAACAGACACCAGTAATGACCTTTTCTTATTTTTAAGTATCAATTACAGAGAGTTCTCATAAAAGGTTTATTGTAACTTCTTGGATGAAGAGATCAGACAAGGACATCTATTACACATGAGTGATGCCCATCATCCAGCCCCAATGACTGACTGAGAGTCAGAGGTTACTGTGGGGCATGCTGGGTGTCCTGTATGCTCCCTTCTACCTAGCCAGTGATTGGTTGGAAGAGTTTTAAACTTGGATTGGCTTATAATACACCATTCTGAGGGGAAGGTTCTTAGTTTTATTTCATTTTTTTTTAAAGTTGCCTGGACATCGGTGGAGGAAAGCATACTTGTACTGTGTTTTGTAGGGTGTTTATTGGCTACTTGTTTTATTTCTTTGTTTTAAAAAGACCAGCTGGAAGAGAGGATCCATGGTGTTTCTGGGATGCTGTGGAACCTCTACATCCAGATTAGACAATTTAAAAAAGCACAGAGACACACACACACACTTTAGACTCCATTCTTGGGGAATAAGGAATGGGCCATAGGTAAGTTTAAATTAATATGAGAGCTCTGGACCCCATATTAATTTATTTTTACAATTCTCCCATTGGAGAGGGTAGAAAAAGGGGTAACAGACACTTTCCATAGGCAAATTATTAATTAACTAGTTGAACAGCCCGTTACAAGGGCCACAGTGCCTCTGGCAGCCGGTCGCGGGGCAGTCACGCACAGCAGAGACTGCCCGCGCCACTGCTGATACAGAGCTCGATGCTCCTTCGGAGCGCCCAGCTCTGTATCAGCCGCGGCGCGGGCAGTCTGTACTGCGCATGACTGCCGCACGCGCATGTCAGGCGTTACACACAACTTAGTGAATTATTATATAGGATATGGGGACTCAATACCCAATATTAAAGTGGATGTGTAACCTATGAACAAAATCCCATAGTTAGGTGACACATCCAAAAGCATAAAAATATTATTTATTTTAAGCTTCTGTTTCATTTAAATTTAACTTACAAAAGTCTGGGCTGCAGCCACCTCCATATAGACTGCAGCCCGATGCTCTGCCTCTGCTCTCCTCCTTCCTCCGATGACGGAGGCATCTGTCTGGAAGCTGGGGTGGTCTCATTGGCTAGATATCGACCTCTTCCAGTGAGACTGCTCCAGCTTACTGACAGAAGCCTCTGTCATTGGAGGAAGGAGGAGAGCAGAGGCAGAGCTCTGTAACCGCAGAGAACTGCAGTCACCCGGAAGTGGCTAAGCAGCACAGACTTTTGTAAGTTAAATTTAAACAAAATGGAAGCTTAAAATAAAAAATAAATAACATTTTGATGCTATTGGATGTGTCACCTAACTATTTATGGGATGTTGTCCATAGGTGACAAATCCACTTTAACCTTTTTTTCATAAAGAGTCCTCTTTCATTAGGTATGTTAGACGGAGAGGGCCTGAAATCCCTTCTTTGGGGGCATTTAATGTATCAGTATCAGGTATCTGGAACTAATATGTCCTCTCCCAATAAGGAGAGTAGAGGAAAAGGTCCCCAGAACTCTTCCTTGCTCAATTTGTAAAGCTCATATGGTGGATGAGGACCTATATTAATAGCTTGTTGTATTAAAAATGGTTAAAAATAGTGTGGGGTAAATAGACTATGAGATCAGGATAAAAAAGAGATGTGGGATAGTATTATCTCCTCTTATATGTCATGGTAATTTTGAACTCTTATTAATTTCTGTATTTATAACCTAATTAACCCCTCCATTGCCAACACTGCTAATTCAAACTGCAATGGCAACAGTGGGGTTAATCATATGTAGCCCCTCACATTTTTCCTATTTGCATGACTGGGACTGTTGGATTTTGATGTCCTGAAACTTATGACAGGAAATAACTTGGCAGTTTCTATCACAGTCTATGGAGAACTTGACTGCAAAGGATGTTGGTCATGTGACTAATCCAGCCAACAGGAAGAGCCCTGGGCTGGAACTTTCCAGAACAGTGTGAGAGACAGAGGGAGAAGGATTTGCTGCAGCAGTGAAGGTGTGTGTGAGGCCTAAATCTACTGATCCAGTGTGCGCTGCTGTGCTGATCCAGTGAAAGAGCTGTGGAGCAGGATGCAGACACAGCAAATGGCTGACAACCCCCAGAGATTTTATTCTGTTCTGTGAATCTGAGTGGTAAGAAGTATCTGCTCCTCCTGTCCCACTTACAGGGCAGTCTAATAAAACGTATCACAGACACTTCCTGTGGATATTAGCTGCTTAAAACCTGTGGATTTCCTTAAAGGGCCCCAACACTCCTCTGCATCAACTGGTACCCTTCAGCCATTAGGGTGAAGCCGAAGGGTAGGTCTGCAGGTCGTTTGGGGTGGGTGCTGGGCCTGGTTAGATAGATTTAAGTGTGTTAGTCAGTCAAAGTATTACCTGCCTTACTCTATTCTTGTAATACATGTTTATATTGTTTTGACTGTTCTTGCTGTGTGCTGTAATTATTTACTATGTTCCTTCCTAGAAACCTGTCCATGCCCTGGATGCCCAGTCAGGTGGAGGCACTTCCAACACTATGTATCCAACTCCCACAAAAAGTAGGCTCAGGATCCCCTTGTAAAGCAGGAAGATGTAACCACGGATAAGGGGCCCAAGGGTATCAGCCATTTCATATTATAGAGGGAACAGGGGAATAGTGTATTTATAATGACCCCTGTTGCCAGTGCAGAGAAATAGCTATAATCAGGCAAATAAGGGGTTCACCATGGATAGTGTGATGTGGGGTGGGTTCTTAGTGATACTAGAATGGGACTGTAGTGACCTGGTAAACAATTGCACCCTTTTACCCCAGCCTTATCCTTCAAAGGGGGAAAACGTGGTTTTTCCCTTGCAGCTTCAGGGGCCTCATTTTGGAATAATGTTGGAGCATTTTTTAGAATTCTACAGCAGCATTTTTGTTTGTTTTCTTTTTTCTTAAAGGGACAGCAATGTCCCAAAAATTATTTACAGTTATATAGAGCTTAAAACATTAATCAAATCGCTCCAAACCACTATGGATTAAAAGTTCCCCCCTCCCTCCCCTTCTCCTGATGTCAGCGTCTAGCTGAAAGCAGGAGATCCTGGTCCGGGGACCACCAGGAGGCTCTGCAGCAGAGCCAAAATTGCGGTACTTAAAAATAATTAATTCAATGGAACGATCTACAAAAGTGTGCTTGTAAACCAGGCACACTTTTTAGACCTTTCCAATGAATTAACTCTTATTAAGTAACGTGATTCGGGCTCTGCTGCAGAGCCTCCTCGAGTCATACGACTCGATTCTCCTGCTGTCAGTTTTACAGCTGATGTCAGGAGAAGGGGAGGGGGGGAACTTTGAATCCCTATATCTCTCAAACCATATCGGCTTGAGATATAGGGTTTGGAGCGATTTCATTAATATTTTAAACTCTACATAACTGTAAGAAAATTTTCGGGGACATTACTGTCCCTTTAAAAAGAAAATCTATTTGGGTATCTGATTGCAGGCCTCATTCCATACATAATATTGGCAAGATTTCCCACTGGAAATAGCTACTGATGCAGCAAATAGCCCACTGGTTATTTATTTATTTTTTTTTATCTGGGATGGAATCAAACGTTTTTATCCACCCTTCAGCTGAATAAGTTTGCCTGCCTCCTTTTAGGCAGGGAGAGCCATGATAATTTTTGCCACTTAGTAAATCACAGTCTGTGTTTTTATTTAAGTGTTTATCCTACAAACATCAAAACAGGATGGCTCTCCGGAATCATAACATAAGAAATGTCAGCTTCAACAGTGGTTACATGGAAACATTTCAGAGAAAGCAGAGGTTAACAAGGAATTTAATTAGGTGGTAAGGTATTCTTATAATTGTGGGTTAGAGCCATCTGGTTTTCTTTTACATTTCTTTTCAATATGTTGGAGACTACTGTAGCATCCAAGGGGTTAAAAAGCCAACTAACACTTTTTGTGCACCAGGTAATATATTTACATGTACACTAGTTCCTTTGTGAACAAGCTAAAATGTATTTACCACCTGGACAATCTTTTTAAAAATATAATACTTTTGTTCAATATATGGTACTTAGCAAAGAACTGCTTTCCTTAAAGGAGCAGTTAACTTTTTTTTATGAAAACACTTATTTTATAGATATTTTCATGCTGAATAAAACAAGGATACTATTCAAAATGTATAATAGTTCAAATAATCAAGAAGTGAATTTACAGTGGTTTACTTCCTGAAAGTTCTGACAGGAAATGACAGGAAGTTTCTATCACATTCTATGGAGAACTGTACATCACTGACTTTCTTGACTCTCCTCTCCATTAGAATGTAACAGGAAAAACTAATTAGAATTTGACCACTAGAGGGCACTGCTAATGTAAAAAAACGTGTTTAAACTGTAATAACTCTGGAAATAAGAATCTCTTGGCAGTGGGAGTACCCTTATTTTACTAAGTAGGAAAATCCCTACAATATATGTATTTCTTCATAAGAAAAGTTTACTGCTCCTTTAAGGCCAGTGTTATCGTTCTACAAGCTATGTTAGAAGTTTAGAGCCGGTTTGCTGAAAGACATATTTGTCAAAGCGGCTGCATTTCTTGATAACTATATCCCCTGCGGCTCATTGCGACAAAGTATTATTGATACCAATGAGGTAGCGGTAATCCTTTCCTTCAGATCTCAGCAAAGAAATGCATTAGAGTTCCCTTTAGCATTCAAGCCCTACTACAGTTTATGGGAATTTTAACTTGTCCTCTGCAGTGCATTTGTTTTGCCCCATAATTGTACCACTTTCCATAATACATCAGCCCCAATAATAAATCAGGCTGCGGCCCAGTAGATTTCTTCATAAATGCTGCACTGATATCAAAAAGATCAAAATCAATGTTTAATAAATGAGGTCAATTTTCTTATCTTTCAGATATAACAATTGTATTTGCAATTGATTACAACAGTGGTAGTCAAATGTCAGACATCCACCTGTTGGGGACTGCTTCTCCCATTGGCTGGTTGGGGACAATGGGATTAGTAGTCCCCAACAGCTAGATGTCCGTCAAATGACTACCCATGGATTATAGTATACATATTCTTTTATATGTTTAAAATCATACTGGTCAGACATATTATATATGTTGGTAATAATACAATGAATTGATGTACTAAGAAGAACTGAAGCAGTTCTGGAGCAAACTAATTGCACTATAGAGAACAATGAAAAATTCTTCAAATTCCTATTTAAAGACTTACTATGGAAATGTCATGCTTATGATAGCGCGCGTCAAAATGGCGACTTAAAAATGTCACCGGAGTGAAAATTGAGCAGTTTAAAATGTTAGAAAAAGAAAAACAATGTAAGAAGAAGGTGCTAGATATGGAAACAATTATATATACACTATATCAGAACATCAGATCGCTCCAGTCTTCGCTGTCCAACAGTTGTAGGACAGAAGAAAAGGAAATAGAGCAAAAATAGAAGAAGAGCTCTCTGAGTACTGTAAATAAATATATTGATTCTAATATGAATAAAAATAAAAAATATATACCAAACATATAATACAGTGTAAATCGTGCAGGTACCAAATAGTGATATCACTTAAAGAACGATACAATAAAATGCAATACATGGAATACATTTATTGTATTATATTGTATCGTACTTTAAGAGATGTCACTATTTGGTACCTGAACGATTTACACTGTATTATATGTTTGGTATATATTTTTTATTTTTATTCATATTAGAATAAATATATTTATTTACAGTACTCAGAGTGCTCTTCTTCTATTTTTGCACCATTTTAAAATGTTTCTTGCAAATGTAGAAAGATACCATAACCTAACCACTAACCCTAACCTAAGAATTAACCTCTCCCCAGGCCTAACAGTGATAGATAGTGACCTAACCTTACTGGTAGTAGATACTGATCCTCACCTAATGGTTAACAAATAATAATCTAACTGACCCTAACCTAACAGATACTAGCATTACTGACCCCAACCTAACAGATACTACCCTAACTTACCCTAACCTAACGTAACAGATACTAGCATAACTGACCCTAACCTAAAAGATACTAACCTAACTTACCCTAACCTAACAGATACTAGCACAACTGACCCTAACTTAACAGATACTAACCAAATCTAACAGATACTAATCTAACAGATACTAACCTAACTGACCCTAACCAAGCAGATACTAGCATAACTGACCCAAACCTAACAGATACTAACCTAACCTAACAGATTCTAACCTATCTGACCCTAACCTAACAGATACTAGCATAACTGACCCTACAGATATTACCTTCGAGAGATTCTGAATGGCAACATTTTGTGCATGCCAGATTTATCCCCATGACGTGAGCGCATGTTCACCATGTAGGGTGCGTCCTTTGAATTGGATACTGATTTAAAAGGGGCATTGAACCAATATCTCATTGGAATCAACTATGTTTATTTGTCCCTATGGTGTAGTTGGTCTCCTCAGAATTACTCTTATACTTCTTAATCAGCCTCTCTGTAGGGATGTATGAATCCATTATTCATAACCATGAAAATTATGAGCTTAAAACAGATTCCCCAGCACAAGATAACAAAGCCAGCAAGAACTTATTGTCCTCCCTGTAGCATACATAGGAAAATAATCTAGCACTGATTCCTTATTCTCCTTTTTAGTACATACTCATAGTAACATAGTAATTTAGATTGAAGAAAGACTTGTGTCCATCTAGTTCAAGTCCATACTGTCCTACACTGTCTGCCTCTTGGAGCAAGTAGAGCAAAGGTCACAAGGGTGCAGAAGACTCCAAAATTCTGAGGTGGACAGAGTTTTATGAAGAGTCAATTTTCTTGTGTCCTATAGGGAGTGAGAGCAATGAGCAAGCCAACCATTTAAAGGGGAATGATGCTACTCTCTTCTCAATAATGTTTTAATATAACAGTGCAAAATGGTTTATTTTCAATTATATTTTGCTGAATGGTCAAAACAACATTCAATGACAATCCTGAAAGTTTGTTTTGAGGAGGGTATTGTCCAAAAATATGTTTTTAAATATTGTCAAATATCTAGTTAAACAGATCTACTACCTTAAGAATCATTTAATTAAATGGAAAGATAATAAAAACTGTCTATGTTTTGTGATAGCCATCTTTTTAATATAAATGTGTCCCTTTATGCTAATTAGCTCATGTGTTTGGCCAATATATTGCACTTTGTGCCAGGGCCAGTTCTAAGGTTTGCGGGGCCATGTGCAAAATAATTTGCAGGGCTGCTTTTTTTTGTTTGTTTGTTGCTTCTGTTTTGGGGAAGTAGAAAAAAATAAATAAATTAACTAGAAACTAAAACAATTAAATTTACTGTTGAAAATTAAGCTACTCTAGTGAACTGCAGAGTTTACAATTCAAGAGTAGCTACACTAGTGATACCACATAATTTACAATTGAAATGGTTCTACTAGTGATGCCACGTTAGCCATTCAACCAAATATACTGACCCCCAGCCTTGTCACACTGCACTGGAAGCCCTAGACCCACACATGTTGACCCCTTAGCCTTGTTCCGCTGCCCCTGTAGCCAGTGAACCACATGTACTGACCTCCCAGCCTTGTTCCATGGTAGCCATAGAAGCCCACATACTGACCCCCAGTCTTGTCCCACTAAAAGACCTAGAATTCAGCCTTGTCCCATCTGTACTGGTAGCCAGAGAACCACACATACTGAACCCCTTGCCATGTGTTATTGCACTGGTAGCCACAGAGCCACACATACTGACCCTATCCATGTCCTGGATGATGGTGGATCCCATTAGCATGCCATAACTAGGGCAATAAATGGGGTAAGGAAGTTTAAACAAAAGGGTACATTTTCTCCTTTAACCCCTTGAGTGCCAGAGAGGTATCCAATACATTGCATTGCAATGGAGACCTCTCTGGCACTCAAAGGATCAAGTCAGTTAGCAGCAATGGCTGTGTACTGACATGGACTATAGGAATGAGCCAGCAATAACATGCCTGAGGACATCATTGATAGAGAATGGGACACATCACCCATTTAATAGACTGCATATTAACTGAAGATTGTTATGAGGAGGAATTGTTCCCATTTATGAGTTTATTCAAAAGAATGGTATTTGGAACCATCAAAGCCACAAAGAAAAAGCCATATGACAAATGATATAGATAAATAAGAAGAATGGATAAGAGTGTGGCAGCTGCAGTTTAATGTTGATGAATGTAAAATAATGCACTTGGGTAAAAATCCAAACACATAATATTAAGTGTAGTATTCTGTCAGATACAAAGGAGGAAATGGATTTGGGAGTCATTATTTCTGATGTCTTAAAGGTAGGCAGGCAATGTAACAAAGCAGTGGGAAATGCAAGCAGGATGCTGGGTTGTATAGTTACGGGCATTAGTAGCAGAAAGAGGGAGGTGGTCATGCAACTCTACAGATCTCTGGTTAGACCTCACCTAGACCATTGTGTACAGTACTGGAGAGTCCATTTCCAGAAGTATATAGATATTCTGGAGAGAATTCAGAGAAGGGCTACTGAAATGGTGAATGGTTTACAGGATGAAAAATATCAGGATAGACTAAATGATCTAAACATGAATAGCTTGCAGGAGAGAAAAAAGAGAGGGGGTTGAGTTAGGGTATTATATAAAGATATCACCCTCAATTTGGCGACCACCCCAGGGGCGCATTAAATATGTCGCCAGGTTGGAAATGGCGACATAAAAATCTCCAGTCTTCTTGTTACTTTAAGCGGCTCCAAATAGTGTATTAACTCTTACAATACTTAGAGTATATATATTATGACACAGACTCCTGACAAACACCAGATCATATATAACCAGAGTGGTGATAGTGTGCAATAGAGAAAAGACTTCCCCAATCTTCTATATGATCAACGATAACAACTCACTCTCCAAAATAGCACCACTTCACAATACACTCTTGGTATAAAATGCAAGTAATCTTGTAAAAAACAATGTCATATTTTATTTGCAAAAATAGTTAAAAACATACTTGCTTTTCTTTCCTCCAATATGATCAGCAGCTGGAATAAAGAGTGAGACTTACAGAGTGGAGGATTTCAAGTCTACAAATTGCTGAATCGATCAACGCGTTTTACGCGACTGTCGCACTTACTCATGATCAAACATCATCTTCAATCTCATGACCGTTTGTTTTTAAATCTTCTACAACCAATAAGATCGGAGGCTGAATTCTCTCAATGGACTGATTAACACACCCTAAGTGCAGATACGAAAACATACATGTGATTCTAAAGATTTCAATAATCGCTTAAAGGCAATGTCAATCTGTAGTCCATTTAAACTCTGTAGTTCCAAACTACATGCTCTGTAAATGAGTACTAAAAACTCTAAAAGTACGATAGACTTTGAAATGGGACTGCTCAATTCAAATCATACGTATGATTCTAAAGATTTCAATGGTACCTTAAAGACAACATCAATCTTTTGTCCGTTTAAACTCAGCAGTTCCAAACCACATATTCTATGAATGAATACAAGATTACTTGCTTTTTATAACAAGATTGTATTGTGAAGTGGTGCTGTTTTGGAGAGTGAGTTGTTATCGTTGGACATAAAAATCTCACCCGCATGACAAGGGCAACATGCCTATGAAAAAAGCAGGGAAAAAGTCTACCAAGCTGAGCCAAAGAGCTTTATATGCAGCAGAAGCAGAGGAGAATGTGTGACTGTAATGCCAATTTGCCATGATTGCAGGGGCTGTGATGAATCACTCAAAGGGTTAAATGATGGAATGGAATGAACTCATACTCACACTATTCATTAACCCTTTGAGTGCCGCAAGACAGCCCCTGTTATAACGGCAATGAGTCACAACAGTCACGCTTGCTCCTCTTCTTCTGCTGCATGTAAAGCTCATTCAGCTCAGCTTGGTAGACTTTTTCCCTGCTATCTTTCTTAGGCATGTTGCCCTTGTCGTGCGGGCAATATTCTTATGTCACCATTTTCAACCTGACGACATATTTAATGTACCCCTGTGTTAGTCACCAAATTGAGGGCGACATTTTGATAGTGAACCAAATGATAGAAACATTCAAATGCATAAAGGGATTCAACAAAGTACAGGAGGGAAGTAAATTTTAAAGAAGCAGAAATATTAGAACAAGAGGTCATAGTCTATAACTAGAGGGACAGAGGCTTAGATGTTATATACAAAAGTTTTACTTCATTGAGAGGGTGATAGATAAGTGGAATAGTATGCCAGCAGAAATGGTAGAGTTAGGGATAGGCATAGGGATACGGAAATGTTAGAACAAGAGGTCATAGTCTATAACTAGAGGTACAGAGGCTTAGATGTTATATACAAAAGTTTTACTTCATTGAGAGGGTGATAGATAAGTGGAATAGTATGCCAGCAGAAATGGTAGAGTTAGGGATAGGCATAAGGCTGTCATGAACATAAGACAAGACCAAGGACCAAATAAGGCTTGAGATTTTTACAGTAGGAAAATAGGCAGAGAAGATGAGCTGACTGTAAAATGTTTTTTACATGAGGCTTGTATTAGGTAGGTTATTCAGTTTACCTTTTCTTAGAATTGTTTTAAAAACTCACATGATTTATTATGATTTTCTATTTTTTCCATATCTTTTGATACATAATTGATTTTTTTTATACAAAAAAATAAATTAAGGTTTTATATATATATACATATATGTATATGACAAATATTGTGTTTCAGTCATGTTAAAAAAATCTTATGGAAGGATTTGTAATGTTGTTTGTGTGTTTAACACAGTTTTTTGGTTAATTAATGTGTTTATATGGATTCACTAATTAAAATAGTGTCATCTATTTAAGTAATGAGAAAGGGGCGGTACACCCTTTACCCCTGATGAAGCGAGCAGTAGGACTCGCGAAGACGTGTTGGGTGTTTTGAGAGCACTCTATCGAGTCCCTCCCCACGCCCCCTGCGGGTTTTCATGGCCCTGAATTAAAGAAGAGTATGCCTATTGTAATACTGCCTCAGGCGCGTGTCTAGTTAGAACGCTGACACGGCCATATTGGCGGTGTGGGATTTGCAACATTGTTGCCGGCAGTGGAGATAACATTTGGCCGGACGTTTAACATCTGAACAGCAGCCTTTGGAGAGACTTTTAGGAGCTACAATAACGCAGTCCGTGGCTAACAGGGGGAAGGGACCCCGATATGCTATACCCAAAGATGGGGATAATGTGAGTGCATCTGATGTTTGTTTTTATTTATGTTGTTTTAATAAATACTGCACTTAGATTTCTACCCCTTCTTGTCCGCCTGGTGCGCTTGTTTCCTTTTTTGTTTTACTAGTTCTTCAGACGGGTGATTGACAGAATTACCATTGGATTAGCAGCACAAAGGGACCAAGTAAGCGGGAACTATTGACTGTTCCATTATCATCTCCACTGATTTATCTCATCCTCTCATCATCCATTCATATCATCTTCATCCCTGGTTTTTTATTTTTGGACCCAAAAGGACTGTTAAGTGCCTTCTTATTCAGGTCGGAGTTTATATTATATTTCATGTAATGGAATATTGATTTTGCTATATATGTCTGCATTTTTTGTATTTTTTATCAATATTCTAAACAATATTATTGGTCTTTGTGGATCTGTAACATCCTGTGCTTTTCTGTATCCCACTCCTCCGGACTATTCGGTGTAGCGCTAACTCATATTGTGTAGTAGTGCGGTCTGAGCACCTGCACTGTCAGTCCCTTCCGGTTACCATGTGGTACGCTGCAATGCTACTCAATGGAGACTGTGATTGACAGTGCAGGCGCTTAGACCGCACTAACCTGCCCGTCAGTCTCCAAAAGGCAAAGATTTCTTTAGAATCTGTGATTTTTGAAAGGTAAGACATGGTTTTCCAAGCTAGTTCATTAAGCGCATGGCTACTTAGTAATAGCTGAAAGTTCCGCTTTAATTATCTGTAAAACTAAACATGTTTTATTATGACAGGTCCACTTTAAACCTTTAACCCCTTGAGTTTCAAATGGTTGAGCAACACATTGCTTAGCAATGCTTTGTTCACCCCTCTGACACTCACAGGGTTAAGGACCAGAGGGATGTGCATCTCATTACATATTGCACACAGCTGTAGCCCTTTAATGTTAAGCAATACAAACAAAAATGCAGTATTACATATTTTTATTAAATTTTTTATAAAAAAATGTAAAAAGGTAAGGTTGAGTTTCACACTGAGATCAAGATGCACCCTGAGGGACATTCCAAGACAGGAGCCAAGTAAATGTGGAACATCCACTAAAAATCTATCCTTTTCTTTAATAATTAACCCATAAGCAGCATATCACATAAGAGTGGAAGGACATATACCTTTACACAAGTCCATCAGGGCAATGCTCCATGAAGTCAGGATGGGGAATATAACTTTATTAATCCATTGATTACAAGAGTGGTGTCCAACAAATTGCTTTGTAATATGCTGGTCATCCCTCTGTTACGCAAAGGGTAAAGAGATCAGTAGGGAAATACACAGACACAGCAATACTCCAACACAATGGATCATTAGCAGAAGGTACTGCAATTTTCACTAATACAAGCACACACTTTCATGCAAACACCCAAAGTGGCTCCTGACATACTCCACATACAAATCGCAACCACAAAGAATGAAATGGAGAGACAAAGACATGAAATTAAATGGAGGGGTTAGAGAAAGGAGAAAGTTGGATGGGGTGAGAGAAAAGACAGAGTGGTTGGTAGACAAAAAGTGACAGAGATTTGAGGTGGGAAAAAACTGGAAGGAGGGTGGAGAGGTGAGATAAGGCAGGAGATAATGGGGGAATGGGAGGATATAGGTGGGTGATGAGAGATGCAATTCCTGTCATGTTTAAACATTCACTTTCACACACAAAATACATGTTCAGTGGGACTCTCCAAGCACTTACAGCAGCAGCAAGTTTGGGATCCACAGAGACAGCATTACTACTTTTTTCCTGCTGGCAGAAGAGGGTGCAGTTGTGACAGAACCCGGTATCCAAGGGTCCTCATTGTCCCTAAGGCCCAATAAATGCTAGGCACAAGGAAAATGTTTTTGCAAGAGGACTCTCACAACTGTTTGCAGTGTGGCCCTCCATTGATTAGTTACACTATTGCTTTATCCATTTGAGTTCCAGAGGTATGGAAAATACATTACAAAGCAATGTGCTGCACCCCCTCTCTGGCAATGTAGGAAGTTGCTGCCCACTAACTTGGATGGTGGGATTGCTCAGCTTACCAGGGAGAAAGATCAGTGAAACTGCCAACAACTTGCCACTCCAGTGTAATGAGATGAATGTTTTGTAGTCCCTTCCTCTGAGCAGCTCAACCTTTCCTCTTGGAGTTCATATAATCCTGGCTAATGTACATCCTGGGGTGAAAGCAATCACTGTGGTGCTACTATGACTTTAAAGTCAGCATTAGGGTACCAGGATTTCCATCTAGTGGGGATACATTTCCCTTTTCTCTCACAATTCCTAGACTCATGAACAATTTAACACACATAAATTAGGCAGGCACAATAACCTAGACTACAAAAAAATTTAAACTACAAAAACAGTGGTGCAAAGAGTCTCTCTAAGCGTAATATATTAAAATCGGTAAAACAGTCCTCCACCAAACACCATAGAAGGTTTCTTAAGAAATGTATACTCATATTTCTTAGAGGCTATATCCTGCCTCTTAGTTTGATCACCTTCACTGGCTCACAGCCAAGTGCAGTGACTCTCTCAGGTCGAGATGATACATAGGGTCAGCCGTACGGTCAGCTCCTCACTATTTCAGCACAGGGTTACATATTGCGATTTTTGTGGAAACAGCCACTTGAATAGAGGGTAAAGACCAACCAATATTGCAACAAGCTGAACCTACTTTCATATATATATATATATATATATATATATATATATATATATATACATACACTCCTAATTACATATGTAATGGAGCCAGTGTACCGGAAAATATAATCAAATAAAAAATGTATTCCTTAAAAAGAGAAGGCAGAAATTCAAATAAAAAATATAAAAGAATATATCAACCAACTGCACCATAGGGGACCAATACACATTCCCAGATCTCCCACTAATTAAATGTTTCTTTTAAACCCTTGAATGCTAGTGTGTTGTAATGTTTTGGAGACCTTTCTAACATTCTAGGTGTTAAAAGCTCCATTTAAAACAATGGTTATTTTAACACCCCTCCCTGGCGATGCAGTTGGTTTGCTCCAGAATTGCATTGATAAATAAGGCCCTTAAATTTCTGTTTGTATGGTTGTACTGTTGCTATTGCTGTCTATGTTGGGCTTGCAAAACTCTGATTGTTATTCTGTTGCAAAATAAAAATAATATATATAGTTTGCATAGGTGCACTAAACAATAAAGAGGGTAAAACTCATTCAACAAACACGCAGCAAGGAGCATGGGATTTGACACTGTCTCTAAGATGCAAAGCAGCTCCAGTCCTTAATGAGTTAACCCGAAGTGCACATACAATACATTCTAAGAACAGTTAAAAAGGGAAATAAATGTAAGAATATTAGTAAATTTCCCTTTTGCACTTTTCCAATACATGGTTTGAAGTGATTGTTCGTGCCACCCCTCTATAATTTCTCTGACAATAATATATTAGGAATTGCCATCACATACTTTGTTCACTCCAGTAACATCATCTTACAATTTAGTGCACTGCAGTGACCTCTACCAGCAGATTGGGGAATAACATAGTAGCTTTGTTTGCACACCTTTTTATCATTACTTATATCAATAAGATCTCAAGTTTTCAATATTTGCTTAAGTCACGAGGGAGTGACAAACTGGTGAACAACAAGAAATATTGACTGTACTGATTAAGCTGTCTATACAGTACACAAAAGTCAGTTCTGTGGTTTATGGTAGCTGCCTTTAGCTCTTTAGGTCCAGGGATTTCAGGGAATGAGAAGCAATCTGAGATATATTTAGCTCAGTAGTTTCTGATAAACTGGATTGACATGGATGAAGGACAAATCTCAATGTCAATCAGATGAATCGTACAGCATAGTAGCATTCATTGGCAATAGTGAAATGAGCATCCTGAATGTATGGGTAATATTTATTTATTTGGAAAAAGTTTTATCAGGAAGAATATATTGACATTTATCTCATTTTCAAATATGTCCTGGATGGACAGTCCCTCGGAGACCAAATATATTGTAATGTAAGTTGTCGCCTCATCCCTTTAATACCAGCCACTTATGAAAGAAGTATGATGCAGTAACACACACAGGAATTATTGCAGCCTTAGAGAAAGAGAGAGAGACATGTTGCTCCCCAGTTGTAGCTGACCTACAACTACCATCATCCTCATCTGGCTACCCACCATCTTCAATAGTCCAGGAACAGCAGGAAGGGAATCATAGTTCAACAACTGCTGGAGACAGTGGCTAACAATAGAGTTCTCCCGGCCGCCCCCTGCGACCCCATCACCATGAGCCCACAGCAACTCAGCTGATCTCCCGGCACTCTAGAAATGCAGAGCGATGGGAGATGACATCATCTCCCAACACTCTGCATTACTGAGAACTGTGCGGGAGCAGGGAAGGTGATGGAGGTAGAGATGAACACGGGGCAATGTGATGGTTTTGGGGGGGGGGGGGGCAATGTGGAGACAATTTGTGCACCAGGGCCTTGTGGCTTCTAGTTACACCACTGGCTGGAAACACAGAAAACTGCATGCATCAACTCTGTATTTATAGTTAAAGGTTCATACAATTTCACTAATGCAGGGGATGGCAACCAGCTGCATTCCATCTGTTGTTGGACTACAGCTTCTATCTTCTTTAGCTGACTGCCAGTGACTTTCTTGCTGTTGTTGAACTACATCAACTATCATCATCAGCTGGCTACCAGCTGTTGATAGACTACAATCTACCTTCTGCCTCAATAGTCAAAGAACAGCTGGAGGGCCAAATATACTCACTATTTCTATAGAGCTGAAATGGTGCCACCACAGTCATGCAGAATGCATCTTAGGCTGGCAAACTTGGACAAATCAAATCTGAGTGCAGCAAAGCCCTCTGTCTGTCTGCGGATGCTCTGCAATTGGTTCACTGCGAAAGAGACAGTGGATGTTGGCCTTCTGGGGTTGACTGATGGACCAATAAGTGACTGGACTGCTGCAATAATATGGATACAAAATGTGAGAGGCTTCTGTTGATGAACAAACAGCACAATGGCCTGTTCTACGACTAGTTACTGCTCAGAAGCATCATGTTTTAGCTCTCTGGTGCCATTACAGAGGAGAAATTTCCATGTACATATTAGACTAATCCCATCCAAAAGGGAGATCCAGTTTAAAAATGACAGGCAAGTCCCCTCCGCATGGGAACACCAGCTAACCCCCAACGTACGGTTTTAAATAATCTTTATTGGCATATACAAAACATGGAATAAACTTTTTCATAAACCCTCTTCCTGCGTCAATACAGTAATACAATAATGCTAAAAACATTGTTTTTACTTTACACTTTTTCCAAGCATATCGCTTGTACATGGTTTATAACTTTTTAGTACTTGACGATAATAAACCGGTTGGGGAAGGGGATGGTGTGCAGGTGGGGTGGGGCAGGCGTATGGGGCAGTGAGTCCACAGTGATGGGACTGGAGAGGGAGTCGACCATGGTGGGAGAGATTTAATCTTCCTCTTCTTCAGGACTGTGTATGATGAAATAGTGTCTGAGGAGGCTGTGAACTAGACATCTGCTTTCTCCTCAGTACCTGACAGTTTCCAGCAGTGTCTGAGAAAAAAAATAAGAATTAGAAAGGACAAAAGTAGAATAATGTCTCCCTCCAGAAGATATGATGAAATTGTAGGAAAAGAGGGACAAGGGGGAGGGAGGGGTGAAACTGAAAGACACAGAGAGTGAAAGAGAGAAGCTAGAAGTTGGAAAGAAAATAAAGGAATAAGCTAGATAGAAAAAGAAAAGATGAAGAATTTGAGAGACAAGTTTGATTAAGACACAAGACATTAAATCAAGGCAATGGCAGGGATTGTGTCTAATAAAATAATGCATAGCAATGTTCTGAAGTCACACAACCCCTTGGATGATAGGAATGTTGGGTTGTAGACCTCTCTAGCACTTGAGGGGTTAAATATTACACACCTTATGTGTCAGAGTGGGCTGGACTCTGGCACTCAGGATTAAAGTAATGCAGAGAGACAGCAATTCACCCCTTCACTCCCACTGAGAAAATTATGTTTTTACATTCCATGCAGATCAGAGTTCAGCCTGGTGTGAGCAGTATGGAGGAGACATAGAGTGCTAATGAAGATCACTCCCCTGACTGGACCCTCCTTTAACACACTGTCAAAAAAAACCCCACAGTCCTCATATTATAGAAATCACTTGTATTGACAGACCTTGCACTGCTTCTTGTGTTCATTCCTGTACTCCTGTGCATATTGTAACTAGTGATGAAGGGCTGAACTACCGGACCTCTGCATTTTAACGCTTTGCATGCCAAAGCATATCCTCCAGCATTTAGCAAAGCAATGGCTCTTCTGACCCTCCCTGTACCTCTGATCCTTTGGAGATATCTGTAAGAAAAGCCATGATCCACTGCTGTGGTCCCCTGCTCACAGTGAAAGGAGCAGTGGACCAGAACTTGAACCTCCAATGTGTTTGGTTTATTTGCAGCTGCACTATCACTGTCTGAGTGAGTTTGAATCTGAAACTCCGACAGCGGGAAAAAAACTAAGCATGCACCGGATATCATCAGAGGTTCACATTCTGGTTCCTGCTCCTGTCACTGGCTAAATGACTGCAGGGGACAGGGATACATACAATCTACAATCTGCAAATAAAATAAGCCGTGATGCTTACTGAATCTGAGGAGGACACTTTGACTTGTCTTCCCTGCCCCATGTCTCCCCATTCCTACTCTCATGATTGTTCTGGATGTCTGCTGCTTATCCCGCCTGGCAGGAGTCATGTCCACAAGTTTCAGTGTATTAATTAGCCCATTAGATAAAGCCCCCCATCTTCACCAGGCCCTAGGCAGGTACCTTGGGTGCTTTGCCCATGATCCGGCTCTCTGGCCATCCATGCCATGTCCTTGTGTCTGTTGGTCAGCCTGCTTGATGCCACATTTTTCCAAAAAAAACTGTGCTGTAGCATTTGGGAGCCCTGAAATCTGCTCTATCGTGTCTTTAGCTCTGATGATTTTGTGGATGGTACATTTCAGTCTTGTTGGCCTCCTCAGGGAGGTATAGCTGAATTCCCTAGGCACTAAGAGCAAGGGGTCCACATCTGGATTACCCTTCACTCTTAGGGAGACCCCCTAAGAGTATTTTAAATACGCATACAAAATGTGAGAGGCTTCTGAGGACAAACAAACAGCACAATCAGTGCCTGTTCTACAGCTTAGTCACTACTCAGAAGCATCACGTTGTAGCTCTCTAGTCTAATATGTACGTGGAAATTTCTTCTCTGTAATGGCACTAGAGAGCTAAAACGTGATGCTTCTGAGTGGTAGCTATCCATAGAACAGGTTATGGTGCTGTTTGTTCATCGTCAGAAGCCTCTCTCATTTTGTATGCATATTTAAAATACTCTTAGGGGGTCTCCCTAATATTGAAGGGTAATCCAGATGTGGACCCCTTGCTCTCAGTGCCTAGGGAATCCAGCTGCACCTCCCTGATGAAGCCCAACAAAGTAAAAATGTTTTTTGGGAGTTAGCTGGTGTTCCGTGCAGAAGGGACTTGCCTGTCATTTTAGAACTGGACCACCCTTATGGGCGGGATTAGTCTAATATGTATATGAACATTTCTCCTCTGTAATGGCACCAGAGAGCAAAAATGTGATGCTTCAGAGCAGTCATTGTGCTGTTGTTCATTCTCAGAAGCCTCTCACATTTTGTATGCTTACTGTTACACTAAGCATCATTAGTATTCTCCATCTATTCATGCTGCAACAGTCAGTTAACACGGTTTCCCATGTCAACTGCTCCATAGTGTGCAATGCATGCATTATTTATTTATTATATTGCTGTTATAGGAATTATACATAATCTATAAACATCAATGGGAACCTTCTAGGGTGACCACATTTCCATTGTGCCATTCCGGGACATGTGGTCACCCTAGTCCCACGGCTGAGGCTCCCGCGGGCGCTGATCATCTTTCTGATGCTGACACAGAGTAAGTTCCCAGTGAGAATTCTTACTCTGCGTCAGCCTCAGAAAGATGGTCAGCGCCGGCAGGAGCTTCAGCCATGGGTCTCACTTGCAGCGTCAGCATACCTGCTCCATCCCAGCTGTCTCGCACTCAACAGTCCAGCTAGCCAGCCAATGAAATGTATTTGCCATATAGTCCTCATTGGCTGGCTCAGCCAGCCAATGAGGACCATATAGCAAATATATTTCATTGACTGGCTGGACTGGTGTGTGTTGCCCCATTCCTGGACTCTTTGTTGTCCCGGTGGGGGGTGACCCAGGATGTGGGACACTGACCCCCAATAAGGGACAGTCCTGGGCATTCCGGGACAAATGGTCACCCTAGAACCTTCTTGTCCCAAGCCTCCGAAGGCTCACTAAGATCTTGGTATGGCAGTATCCAAATGACATGATTAATGCGATAAAGTGGGTGGGGTTTCACTGAGGTAAGGTAGGATTGGGAGGAGGTGAGGTGGGGGCTTGCAATTAAAATGGTCAGTCAGTTGGAAAAACAGGGTGGAAATTAACTGGAACTAGCAGTGAAGTGAGCAGCATTAGAGAATACACTAAGCCCTGAGGATAAGTCTTTGTACCTGGAGGCCAGTAATTAAGTATAAAGCACATTCAAGGTATGCCTATAGGATGTAAGTACAAGAAAAGCTCTTATACTCTTGCTTGTGAGGTCTCAATGCATTGCTTTACAATGCATTGGAGACCTTTCTAGCTTTGAATGTATTAAGTAATGTTCCTTAATCCCTTAAGGACCCATGATGGTCCTGGCACATCATGGGTCCAACATGGGAGAAGAACCCATGACTTGCTTGGACCATCATGGATTTCAGAGCTCCCTGCTTGGCTGCACACCATTCAGGGAGTCCTGCATTGGATAACTACAAAAAAAATGCTTTGTGGTCCTTAAGTGCCAGCCACGTGCATGTGCAGCAGGTCATTAGGGTTTTAAAGGGGGAATGTAAGATGCTAAGAAAAAAACAGACCACCAATAACTAATTGATGCAGCAACACTGATATTGCTCTGGCCACATCCGCAACTCAGAGTGACCAAATAGTTGAGGTGCCCATAAACATTTTGGGTATTTAGGCAGTTGATGACTGCGTAATGGGAATTATGTCCTTAATAATAATAGTAATAATGCCACAGCTTTTCTGGGGGGGACCATTGCTCTAGAAACACATCCGTACATTGCAAGCCTTATTTGTAACAAGATGAAAAGGTCATTCACTTCACTGAATATGTGACAGAAAACAGGGTGGGTTTGATTTAAATCAAGTTGATTTAAATCACGATTTAAATCACTAGTCAGTAAGACTTGATTTAAATCATGATTTTTAAATGCAAAAACTCATTCTTGCTGGTAGTTAAAAGCATTAGACATGTGCACAGCACAAAAATTCATTAAAATTTGTTTTCGGACAATTTTTTTTTTTTTTAATTCGATGGATCCGAAATTCAGACCTGTCCAGTTAGATTCGGACGAAATTCAGGTAAAAACTGAATTATTCGTCCGAATTTGCCATGCTTTTAAAAATGCAATAAAAGTAAAAATTAGATAAATAAAATTAAATGGAACCAAATCTAGGGTCTAAATGAAGACGGTGGAATAGGGTAAGGTGGAGCTTTAGCCTTATGGTACTATGGATGAAGCATGGATATAGCTATTAGAAGGAGCACTGAGGGTGATTGGTGCAGGCGGACTCAGGATGACAGCAACACTGCAGATGTAGCCAGCAGCAAACTGCAGAACACTGGAGTAGGATACAGTAGATGGATACAGCAACGGAGGATGACTGGTGCGAGGCAGACTCAGGATGACAGCAACACTACAGATGTAGCCAGCAGCACACTGCAGAACACTGGAGCAGGACTCAGTAGATGGATACAGCAATGGAGGATGACTGGTGTGAGGCAGACTCAGGATGACAGCAACACTGCAGATATACCCAGCAGCACACTGCAGAACACTGGAGCAGGACTCAGTAGATGGATACAGCAATGGAGGATGACTGGTGTGAGGTAGACTCTAGATGACAGCAACACTGCAGATGTAGCCAGCAGTGCACTGCAAATCACTGGAGCAGGTCTCAGTAGATGGATACAGCAACGGAGGATGACTGGTGTGAGGCAGACTGTCACTGTTAGTAAGAACTCTCAGACAAGTAGGTAAGGTAAAACTAGCTTTATTAAAGATAATAAGGTTCACAAGATCACCCCTCACAGGTCCAGATTCGAACAGTACCGTGGTACTTCCGAATCTGACACAGGTCAGGGTGCAATGAGACAAGCAAAACAAAACAATGATACTAAAATCAGAAACAGGTGTCAGGAACCAGGAACAGAACCTCAGCAGCGCCAAGCCTAGATGTAACTCCCCCAGTAAGGCAGAAGGCAACTGCAAGGCAGATTACCTAGCACGCTAGGGCAACCGGAGGTAAGCAGGCAAGAATGCACCTGGCACCCGCCTCAGGCTAGGAATAACCGGGGAAACACAGACAGACCCTTTAGGGTAATTGGGCCAGGCACTGTTGTAGCGACACAGGTCTGACCTGGTAGGCAACTCGGGCCGATACTGGTGCGGCAACACTGACAGGCACCAGGTAAGGAAACATTTAAAGGTCCTAGTAGCAACTCGGCAGGTACTGGCACGGCAACATTGACAGGCCCTGGTAAGGCAACACTGACAGAACCTCGTAGGGCAACTCGGGCAGGCACTGACACGGCAACACTGACAAGCCCAGACAATGCAACACTGACAGGCCGTCGTAGGGAACTCGGCAGGAACTGGTGCAGCAACTCTGATAGGCCCTGGTAAGGCAACACTGACAGACCCTCGTAGGGCAACTCAGGCAGGCACTGACGTGGCAACACTGACAAGCTCAGATAAGGCAACACTGACAGGCCCTCGTAAGGAACTTTGGGCAGGCCCTGGCTCCGCAGTACTGACAGACCTCGATAAGACAACACAGACAGGCACTTGTAGGGTAACTCAGGCCGGTACTGGCGTGGCAACAATGACAGGCTCTGGAGAGCAATATGGCAAGGCACTAGGCCAGAACAGAAAGGGAGTCAGCCACAGCCAGAGTCAGTACTTGGAGTGGCAGTCAGCCAGACCTAGTCAGCAACGGAGTGGAAAGGCAGCCAGTCCTAGTCAGCAATGGAGTGGGTAGTCAGCCACAGCCAAAATCGGTACACAGAGTGGTAGTCAGACAGTCCTGATCAGCAATGAAGCGGTTAGTCAGCCACAGCCAGAATCTGTATACAGAACGGTAGTCAGCCAGTCCTAGTCAGCAACGGAGCGGGTAGTCAGCCAGTCCTAATCGGCAACGGAACTCGGAGCAAGAGACAGTAGCAAGTTCAGGCAAAACCGGGTCATACACAGATCAGCAATCAACAGCAGAATAACGCCAGGCACAGGAACACCACAAAAGGGCGCCAAAGGAATGACAGGACTGAATTTAAGAAGGCTCACGCTGGATGGAGCAGAACCCAGCGGCCAATAAGAGACTAGCAGGGAAGAATCAGGAAGTAGTAATGTCGCCAGAACAGGAATCACTGGCACTGTGATACAGAATCAGGATGACAGCAACACTGCAGATGTAGCCAGCAGCACACTTCAGAAAACTGGAGCAGGACTCGGATAGATAGTAGACTTTTTTAGAAGAGATGAAAAACAATAGAGCAAGACTGAACAACCTGTATAGTAGGACAACAATGTAGACTTTAAATTCCCCCCCCCCCGTGTACCACCAAGTCAGGGGGGTGTCCTATGCCCAACCAACCACTGTTCTAGAGCTGGGTAAGCTGGAGCGCTCAGCATATTATGGTACTATGGATGATTCTAGATTAAGACCTTTTTGTTTTTCTAATCTGCATCGAACCTGAGAGCAAGGTAACCCAGCTTTGGCAGGTTGACTTTTAAAAAAGTAATTTGCTCCATGAGCTGGGGGGCCAAGTGAGAGCGCTGGTGGCTAAGTATATTTCCTGTTGCGGACAATACCCGCTCACTCTGAACAGTGGTTGGGGGGGGCAAGAAAGCAGCTCCTGGGCTACCAGAGATAAAGTAGGCCATACAGCCCTCTTGTTATCCCAGAAAGTCAAGGGAACTGTTCTTGGGGGCAAAGAAGGTTCAGCAAGACAAGGCTTTACCTCAAACTCAGCACTTTTTCTATTTATGGGGAGCTGTTTGTTTTGTCCAAAGCATAATCTGTCCATTGCTTCAGCATAAAAAGCAGCAGCTGCTCCACCAGAACAAGATGAAGTGCTACTGGCGCTGCTACAGACAGTACCCAGAAGACCACCACACTCCTGCTCATCTGCTGAATCTTCTTCCGCCTCCTGTGACTGCATCCTTTTTTTTCTTTGCCTCTCACACACCCTCACTATAATTTTTTCCCTCCAGGCCATGAGGGAATTGGAATTAAGTGCCATCTTGCCTTTGATTCGAGGATCGCAAATCGTGGCAAGCATTAACTCGGGACAATCGTCCATTCGCTCTTCCATGCGCTGAGTCAGTTCCTTCTTCAGCCTCGTTAGAAAGGCAGCAACATCATGGTGTATATTACCCTCAGCACCAGGCAAGCGTTCCCTATGGGCAAGGAAATCGTCCTTTTTTAAGGAGAGGTGTGTGAAGAGGGGAATGACTTCGGTCAGGCTAGCGTTCTCTTTGCTTAAGATTTCCGTCAAAGCACGGAAAGGCGTGAGGACTGTCACAACCTGTTCCTTCAGGGCCCAGTCAGCCCTGCCCAGTGTTCTGTTACTGCCAATGAAATGGTAACATGACATTGCTTGAATTGCCTTTTTCTGTTCCAGGATACGCTCTAGCATATCTAAGGTGGAGTTCCACCTGGTCCCAACATCTTGTTTTAGGCAGTGCTCTGGGAGGTCTGCCTTTTTCTGGTCCTCCCTGAGGAGCTGGCTATCTTTGACGCTCCGATGGAAGTGGGCAGCAATTTGACAGCACGACTCCAGAAGTGCTGGCAACCTTCCAGTGTTACTGCCATCCTCAAGAGCAGTCTTCACTACCAGATGCAGGACATGTGCTGAGCATCGCACACCCACAAATCTTCCATCCCGGAGAGCCTTTATCATGTTAGCTGCACCATCAGTAACTACAAACCCCATTTGTACCTGTGTGCCTGCCTGCTCCCCTAATGACTGCACCACCATGTTCTGCAGTGCTTTGCGAATGTTATCTGAGGTGTGCTGCTGATCCATTACCTCAGCATGGAGGAGGAAATAGCAGTACCCTGCCTGCTTGGCTACTGCATCTAAACTTGTTGTTGGTATTGGTGTGTCTTGCAACACGTTGGACTGCCACCAATGTGCCGTCAATGACAGGAAGGCATGCTGGCCACTCGGAGCACTCCATAAGTCAGTGGTAAAGTGCACTGACTGGCCACCAGCCTTTCCTAGCAGGTTCTTCAAAACCCCAAAACACAACCGGTACAGTGAGGGCACTATAGTTCTACTGAATGTGGTCCAGGATGGAATTTTATATCGGGGTGCAACAGCCTCTATAAGTTGCTGGAAGGACTTCCTGTCTACCAAATTAAAAGTAGCATCCCCAACTGCTATGAGCTGTGCAATGAGGAGTGTCATTTTCTTGGACTGCTGTCTGCACATCCCCTTGGAATGAAACCCACCAAAATCCTCCAATGTGGAGTGCCTACTGGTGGTGAGTGTGACACTGGTATATGCAGTACTAGTAGTGCCACTTACTGCTCTTATCAACACTGACTTGTGGTGGGTGTTCAGGTGTTGGTTCATCCCGGAGGTGGTTAAATGACCCAACACCCTCTCACGGCTGACTTCCCTGCCACACAATTTGAATTTTCCTAGCCGGCCATCGCCAAGTGCAACAAAATGGTCCCATGCTTTGGAGCGACAGAAGACTCTGGAAGGTGGTGAAGAAGAAGAAAGTGAGGTGACACTTTCTTCATCTTCACATGCTGGAGCAACCTCACTGTGCTTTTTCTTTCTATGTACCTTTACAGGGGTACCAGTAGACCTAAAGATGGCAGCAGGGATGTTGGGACTGGGACTGGAGGAGGATAGTACAGTAGTACTGCTGTCGGAGACACTAGCAGCTACTACCTGGCTGAGAGACTCAAATGGAAGTGGAGAGGCAGGTGTTGAGTTGTCAATAGAAGACAATAATGTAGCTGGAGAAACAGGAGGAGTACTGTGGGAAGCAGGGGAAAAATTAAGCTCAGGGGAATAATCAAGCTCAGTGGAAAAATCAGCGTAGGAGACCTTGATCCCTCAGATTCTTCTTCTACCTCTTGTAGGTTTGGACAGGAAGAAACATCATCATCAGCAGCAGATTTTGGGGAGACCTGCTGAATTCCCTCTTCTGCCTGGGGGCTACTGGGAAATGGTAAACTATGTCCCTCAATAACCTTTTCTGGAGAATATATGCTCTCAGTGGCAGTGACAGGAAAAATGTTGTAATTTCCATTTGGGCAGCTTACACGGACTTTCCCTGTAAAAATCCTGCACTGACACTGCTCGCACTGTCTGACCAGTAGTGTTACATACGCTAGATGTCCCTAAGTTGATAGAACTGGCAGTAGTGGAGGTGGTGACTAAATTGGCAGTAGCACTAGTCATTGTGCACGTGGTTTTGGGGGATCATCATGAAACAGCTGACGGGACACAGGTGACAGCAGCTTCATGGTCTTAGAGGAGGACCTGGACCTCTCTACATTGCTAGAAGAGGTAGAACAACCTGCAGTTCCCTTCATCTTTCTAGTTTTTGGTTTGGAGCGCTGCTGCTGACTCTGACTAGTACTGACAGTCCTCTTCTTTTGCTGCCTGCTGCTGCTAGCTCTGTTTGAAAGCAATATCAGGTTGTTCACTAGGACTCAAATCCATTACAGGTAGGTCAGTAGTGTACTACAATAATTTTAAAATTTTAAGACATTGCCACACGACAAATGACACACTGGCTGTGTCACTCGGGAAATTATTTAAACAAATGCTTTATATTTTTGAATTGGAACAAAGATGGCTTGCTGTTGCAAACGGGCACTTTTGTTGGATGCCTGTCTGCCTACACAAAACGCACACTGGCTGCATCACTCTGGAACTTAGTTAACCAAATCCCTAATATTTTTAAACTTGAACAAAGATGGCTTGCTGCGGCAAAAGGGTACTTTTGCTGGATGCCTGGCTGCCTGCCTACACAAAACGCACACTGGCTGTGTCACTCTGGAACTTAGTTAACCAAATTCCTATTATTTTTAAACTGGAACAAAGATGGCTTGCCGTGGCAAACAGGGCACTTTTGCTGGATGCCTGACTGCCTGCCTACACAAAACGCACACTGGCTGTGTCATTCTGGAACTAATTTAAACAAATGTTTTATATTTTTGAACTGGATCAAAGATGGCTTGCTGTGGCAATAAGGCACTTTTGCTGGATGCCTGCCTGCCTACACAAAACGCACACTGGCTGTGTCACTCTGGAACTTACTTAAACAAATGCTTTATATTTTTAAACTGGAACAAAGATGGCTTGCTGTGGCAATAAGGGCACTTTTTCCTGGCTGCCTGCCTAGCCTGCACAAATGGCACACTGCCTGTGTCGCCCTGGAACTTCTTTAACCAATCCCCTAATATTTTTAAGCAGGAACAAAGATGAATTGCTGTGGTAATAAGGCAATTTTGCTGGATGCCTGACTACACAACAACTTTCAGATTGGCTGTGTAACTTAAAATAAATCAACTCTTGATACTGGCAATAAGGCATTGGACTGGCTATAAGGCACTAGACTGGCTAATAAATGGCTTTTTTGGACACTCTCTCTCTGCTTCTTCTCTCTCTGAGCTCAAACAACGGAGTAACAGGAAATGCAGGCTGTTTGGGTGTCTGTGTTATTAGTTCAACCCCAATCATGAAACAAAGAAGCTCATTGGAATACAGAAGAAACCCACCATGTAAGAAAGAAGATAATTGGACTAGAGAGGGAGGGAAGGTAGAGCGCGCGCGGGAAGCCCGTTGTCCGAATTTTTTTATGAAATTTGGACCCAGGACTGTTTGTATTCAGAGTTTTTTCAAATTTGAACCTTGCCATTTGATTTGGTCCAAATGACCAGAATGACCCCCTATTTGTCCGAATTCCAAATTTTAACGAACCGATTCGCACAAGTCTAAAAACCATCAATATTTGCAAACAGGTGAAGAAGTCATATTTAGAATATAACCTGTCAGATTGGAAAAACAGCAATATCAGAACTGATTTAATAGAGTAATCACTCATATTTGGAACATATACTAAAATATAACATAAAATATAATTGCATACAGCCTCAGTTACATAACTAAGCTCTATTTCATGCTGAATAACCTTTAAACTATAATGTATCTTAAATAGAAAAACTATCTTTAGATAGATTTTTCCTCCAAAAGCATTTCATTAAAATAAATTTGATCTAAATCAAAAAAATCTGATTTAAATAAAAAAAAATCTAATTTTTTTATTTTGATTTTTTTTTTTTAAATCATCGATTTTTATCCACCCTGACAGAAAATAGTAATAAGACATTTGTACAACTATTACCCAATAGCTTTTAGGAAAGAACTTCTTGTACTTTTTTTCAGTATGCTCTTGAATGTACCAGGGTATTAAGACGATGCTATTATAATGTATTGTCACAGAAACCACATAGACTTGAACTGTTTGAGTGCCACAAGAGAGTGAAACAAATTACAAAGCACTCAGAGGGTTATTGTAGCTGGAAAATGAACAGATTTGTTATTGTCTACAAATTCTGACCACTGTTTTCCGCACACATTAGTTTTAAGAGGATGTTTTACATGCAGGGCTGATTAATCATTCGAGTGCCAGAGACGTATGCAACATGTTGCTTACCCCTCTGGCACTCAAACAGTTCCTGGAAATAAATATATCAGTTGTTTTATCTCCAAACTAGTGTAAAATCCCAGGGTCCGGGTAATGTTATGCGGCCGCTACCTCGCTGCTCCAGGTGATGCAGTCTTGCATCACCTCACTCATGCAATTCAATCATGCACAGTGGAGATTGCCTGAATGTGCTCAGTCTCTACTGTGCATGACTGCATCGTGACAAACATCCTAGCAAATTATTATATAAGAGGATTTCCCCATAGACTACAATATAATGTTATGAGGGAAAGTGCAGTGATGAACACATCACTTGCAAATTAATTCAGATCACTTTAACTGCAATGTACTAAGGAGAATTGGATCATTCTGGGGCAAGCCAACTGCAGCATAGGTGGCAAAAAAATCCTATTGATTTAATGGAGATTTGAAACCTTTGTTGCTAGAGATGTCTCCCACACATTGCTTCACAATCCATTGGACTCCTTCCTAGCATTCAAGGAGTTAAAACCTAAGTTAAACCAATAATACTGACCTCTTTAAGAACCAGAAGAAAGCAATGCAGTGCACACCATCTGGCTCGTAAAGGTTGAAGAGCGTTTTGATTTTTCTCCATGGGCCAGTTGATTTGCCCTGAATGACCCCACTTTCTTAGTACATCAGCCTCAATGTGTCTAGTATAAGGTTACATTACATTATGCCAAGTTATGGGCTGTGATTGGCTATTACGAATCAGCAATAGAAATCAAATTGACTTAGTCTTAGGCAGAAGCTGCACTTATCTCCACTGTGGGCAATTGTAATAAACTACCACACATAACCTCCATGCATTGGAATGCACATGTGCCGTTGTGTTATGGTGGTAGGAAGCTCTCTCTTATGATCTCAGTTCATTCACGTAATCACACACGTATGTAATTGAATGCAGCAAGGAGAAATGGTGGGGCTTAAATGCAGCTTTAATGGACTGGCAAGGATCAATATACTCTACTATCTAAACAGGATGCCCAGAGTAGGCATTTTTTTACTCATCTCATACCACACAGTGCATCATGTTCTAAAACACAAACCATGGCTTTACTTTTCTGTCTGTAGCACAGCACAGGTTCCATCAGTGTTTCCTGTAGACCAGGGCTGACCAAGTTCGTTCCTCAAGGGCCACCAACATTACAGGAGAGTAAGTCAAAATGAATGAGCCACTGGTTAACTCACTAAATCAGGGAAATCCTGTTCTGGTGAGGACTGAACTTAGACATCCCTGCTGTACACAAACACTTTAGTTTATTGGAGGTGCTAGAGAGACAGAAGGATAGTAATGTTTCACAAAACAGCAGCTCCAATTAATCTTCATAGTAATTGGGCCATGGGGAGTATTATTTCAATACTGTCAGAGTTGTAGTACAAGAGTAATTGAATGATAAAAATATCCCTCTCCCGCCCCTTTTATTTACTGTAAGCCACCTCCCCTCAGATGTGGGATCTGGTTACTTGACCAGACAGATCACAGCAAGGTACAATCTTCTTACTGTGAGCATAAGGAAAGCCCTGCCCCCTTGACAGGTTTTTCAGATTTTTCCTTATGATCACTGAAGATTGTCCCTCTCTGTGATCCATCTGGAAAGCTTTGCTGCTCTGAGGTTAGAAGTGTTACATCAGAAAAAGGTGCGGGAGGGGGATACTTTATCATTCAGTTACTCTTGAACTACAACTCGTACAGTATTGAAATAACACTCTCCATGGCCTAAATACTATGAAGATTTATTGGAACTTCTTTTATTGGGAAACATTACTATCCCTTTAAGTGCTCTTCTCCTTCTTTAAAGGGATAGTAAAGTCCTCAAAAAAGTATAGCCCAAATGATAGGTACAATAAAAAAATACTTAATGCCCTAAATCATATCTCTCAAACCTTTATGGTTTGAGAAATATAAGAAAATAAAGTCCTCCGCTCCCTCCCTTTACTGCCTGACGATCTGTAAAGCTGTCAGAGGCAGAATCTGGTCGCACGACCAGATGCGGCTCTTCAGGCGCTGACATCGAGATACCTAACTATAAATACTTAATCGGAATGGTCAACAACGTGTACCTGGTTTGCAAGCACATGTTGTAGACCATTCTGATGAAGGATTTATAGTTAGATAGCTCGATGTCAGCGCTCCTGAAGAGCCACCGTCTGATCCCGGAAGCAGAATCTCATGCCGTCAGCTAAATAGCTGACGCATGAGAAGGGGGAGCGAGCAGAGGACTTTATTTTCTTATATTTCTCAAACCATAAAGGTTTGAGAGATAGGAATTAGGGCATTATGTATTTTTTATTGTACCTATCATTTGAGCTATACTTTTTTCGGAACTTTACAATCCCTTTAAGACCCCAAAGTCTATTGCAACAAATAGTCTGTAGCACTTCTACCAACACACTACATTAAGGTATGTTTCTGTGTATTTGTTTATGTGTACCTGTCTCTTTATGTCTTTGTTCGTGTAAAGCCACATTAACACTATCTCACGCTGTATTTTATAGAGGAACTATACACTATGAAGAATTACTTCATTACCTAGGTAGGAGACCATCATACCGCAGTTCATTATTCCTATTTATTAGAGCTGTATGTTCAAAAGAAAGTGAGGAGTTCTGGGGCAAACCATTTGCGCTACAAGGGAGAACTAAAAATTTCCATTGCTTTCAAAGGGCATTTTAACCCCTTGAATGCTAGAAAGATCTCCAACGCATTGCAGAACAATGGGTTGGAGACCTCTCTAGTATTCAAGGGGTTAAAATTCCCATTTAAATCAATAGTGATTTTTAGAATTTTTAGTTCCCCCCCTCCCATAGCAAAAATGGCTTGCCCCAGAACTCCTCCCCTTTTCTTTTGAATATACAGCCCTTAGTGTTTAATTTGCATTTGACCTGTTTCAGTCCACTAATAGTATCACCAGGTAAAAAGCATTAGAGCTGTCACTCAGCTCCCAAACTAATTCAGATTAAATGTAATAAAGGCCATACTTAGGAAAGCAGTGAAGATAATGCTAGTTATTTATAGCTGCACTAGTTGAAAAGCCCATGAACACAGACTTAGTGCCACCCAGCAACCTCTGCTGGTGCCCGGATCCTCTCTTCTCAGTGGCCGTACTGCAGTCATGCGCAGCACTGACTGCCCGAACGCGCCAAGGCTGATATGGAGCGGGGTGCTCCGATTTCAGACCATAGTCCTCTGTGCGTACCTTCCTGGGACCAAGCGGTCCAAGGAAGGTGCACAGTGAGGACTCCTGTATGAATTTGGAGCGCCCCACTCTGTATCAGCCGTGGCGCATTCGGCAGTGAGTACTGTGCATGACTGCAGAGTGGGCAGTCTCTACTGCACATGACTTCAGCGCGCAGCAGTCTCTCCTGTGCATGACTGCCTTGTTACAAACTTTTTAGCTAATTATTATATAGGGTTATATAGGATATTTCACATTACATGACATTAGTGAACAAGCACAATGTGAAATTATTAAAAATAAAAGTGTACAACAATTAAGCAGGAAACAGATAAGCCACAGTGTTAATGGGTGGTGTATAAAAAAAATTGGATTTATTTTTAACCTTTAGAGAGCCACAGAGGTATCCAATGCATTAATTATAAATACATTGCTATCAGAGAATTCTCTTCTCATACACTATTTATATGTATCAATCCAAACTGGAGCAATTCTTAGACAAACTAACTACCCTGGGGAAAAATAATGAGTCCTAAAATTCACATTCATGTAAATGGGGCTTTTAACCCCTTGAATGATAGAAATGTCTCTGTGCATTACTTCATATTATGTTGAAGACCTCTCTAGTATTTAAGGTGTAAAAAGCCGCATTCCAATTCAGGCCAGGATTCATCAAACTGCAGGAATAGCAGCGTATCAAATACGTTGCTCTTTGCCACGATCATTGATGGATACCTTCGATTATTTGTACGCAAAGCAGGGAAAATTGTGTAAATTGCCCAGTCCAGGGAAAAAACTCACACATACGCATAAACGAAAATATGTTTGCGTGTGTTCACCCCATGCATTCAAATGGGTCCACCAGCTTGAAGCTAGCGGATCACATTTGCGGATCTATCTGGCCATCGCTTACTGAAGAATAAGAGATGGCCAGATTCAATCTGAAAGTTGCTGAAGGGGAGAATGGTTAATGTGTAAAATAAATTCTCCATTTTCTTGTGCATTAAGCCATTCGCACCTTGATGAATCCCAGCCTATAGCGGAACTATAACCCCATTATTAGGCATATGGTGATTAGCTTCTTACACTGATATTATCGGGCGCAAGGACCACAATCTGAAGTAATCCTTCTTTTTCTGAGACTGACGACCAGGCTTCTTGCTTTAGAGCTGCCTGCGCTGTCAGTCCCTTCCAGTACCTTAAGGTACCATGCAATGCCTCCTAGGGAAGGACATAGATGTCTCTAAGCCAAGATGTCTGCATGTAAACCTGGCCGCCGGTCTCAGAAGAAGAAGGATAACTTCAGAACGTGGTACTTGTTCCTGATAATAGCACTGTTAAGAAGCTAATTGCCATATGCCTAATTATTGTGGGGGGACTTTATATAGGGTAATAGTTCCACTTTAACCCCTTATGGACCCTTGATGTTCCAGGACCATCTCGCCTGATCTAGCACTTAAGGACCATTGACGGTCATGGCACGTCATGGAATTCTGGGATCCCTGCATGGCTGCACACTGCTCGGGGACCCCATAATCCATTGTGCAAAATAAAAAATAAAAAAATGACGGGAGGTCCTTAACTTCTGGCCTAGTGCTGCTGTGACTGGTCATTAAGTGGTTTAATCCAAAGTTTTCTGTCATGTGATGCTGTTGATTTTCCCTAGAATTGATCCAGTTTGCACTGATACATAAGGCCATTCATTACAACAGTTTTATACATCTTTCTAACATTCCTTGTTTCCTAACAAACAAATTGAACAGGTGCTTCACGTTGTATTGTGATAGAAAACAAACTTGGCTTGAAAATAAGGTTGCAGACTCACCAGCAGTTCACAGGTGCTCTCTGAAAACAGCGCTCCAACACGGTGTCTGATTTCTTGTTTCCTAACAGGCTGTGGAGAATATTTTTCTTTCCCGATATATATCGCATATGTACAATGGCAGCTCTGTTTAAACACCTCTGTGTCCTATCACTGATCACCAGCAAAGAGATGAAAACTATGCACATCTCTTGTTTGATTTGGACTTGAACTTGACTTTTGAAGTAAAATCTGGAAATGACAGCTAATTGCTTTATCTGGGCTCATATGTTATTGCCAGGTACACACTCGACTTCTACTACAACCATAGTAACTGGTTTTTGTAAACATTCAGTGAGACTGTAGTAAAGTTTGTCATAACCCTGCAGGACTGTCGACATGAAACTAGTATCTGGTGATATGAAGTAGAACTGCTAGAACTATATGAACAATAGCACAACAAGAGCAGTTGTGGAGCAATCCATTTGTTCCACAGTACAAATAAATAATCTGATTTAATCCCTTGACTGCCTCCTCCAACTCTTCATTACACAAAGCATTACGTATGTCTAAAGCATTCAAAGTGGTAAAGGGGGTAAAAAAATGCTGTTTCCAAAATTATTATTTATTTTAACTAGAAAATACTCCAACTGGCCCAAATTACCTCTAAATACACCTCTAGAATCATAAATAGATGTAGTTCATTATTATCCCTGTTTTGGTGATTGAGATCCCAAAAAATCTGGCAAAACCTCCTCATGGTAACACTCCTCTGACCAAATCTCCAGAGCAACCATATTAATGACAGTTGAATGTGGGAAGAATTGCATCTCAGACACAGCCTCTATGCAACCCATTACCAGAGGTGATATGGATGCCCTTTTTCGGCTATTGTAAACATTCTTATCAGTGGAATTAACCAAGAACATGGCAGTTTTTTAATCTGAAATATCTGCTCTGTCCTGGAGGACCAAGGACAGAAAGAACATGGTCAATGAACTGGTAGCAGTATATAATACATTCTAAGAAGAAAAATTACATCTGAAACAGCAGCTTATTAAAGCAGATGAAAAAGTTGAAGATCTGAGTTACCTGTCATGGTGGAATAATATCCACATAAGAAGTGTACCTTAGTATGAAAAAACCTTAATGGAGTCATTTTAGGGGACCCATTGCTAGAGAAAGATCTGGGAATCCTTGTAAACTACAAACTTTGAAACAGTGACCATTGTCAAATAGAAGTAGCAAAAGCAAAGTCCTGTCATGCATAAAATGGGGTATTGAAGCAAGAGTGGATAACATAATTTTGTCATTGTACAAATCGGTAAGACCTCACCTCAAATATGCAGTGCGGTTTTGGGCACCAGTTCTGAAAAATGATATTCTAGAACTGGAGAGAATACAGCGAAAAGCAACAAAATAGGGGAAAGGAGGACTTGGTGTATGAGGAATGACTAGACAAACTTGGTTTATTTACTCTACAGAAAAGACGACTAAGGAGATCTTATCACATTGCAAGCATATGAGAGGTCAATACAAGGATCTCTGTGGTGAGCTATTCATTCCAAATAACCAGGGGACACCCCTTTAGATTACAAAAAATGAGGTTTCAACTTCAGCACAGGAAGGGGTTTTTACAGTAAAGTCTGTTAAATTATGGAATTGCTTGCCAAATAATGTGGTTATGGCAGATACAATGGATATAATAGCCACGGGAGGATACTGAGCTCAGCTTCTACCAGAGAGATCAGCTAGAGTAGACTTGTGCGTGGGCAATGTTTTCGATTCAATTCGAATTCAGCCGAAATGTTATTCTTTAAATTGGATGATCCTAATTTTGGACCAGACCTATTTGATTCGAACGAAATTCTGATCCATTCCGAATTATTCAGCTGAATTTAACATGGGTTAAATGATAGCAGTGCGCCTCCGTGCATGCTGCTATCATTCTTTCCAGACAGGGTGTGCATATAGAAAAAGATCCATCCCAAAAACAGACATTGTATCACAGTGCCTGTGTTATTTCTGGCGACATTATGACTGTGCTTCTTCCTAATACATTCTTATTGGCTAACGTGGTGTTGCTCCACCCAGTGATAACCCTTAAATACTGAGCCCTGTCACTTTAGCAATGCCCTTTCATGGTGTTTCCATCACTAAGCGCTTGGTCCAGAATTCGTGTGTTTCCTGTGTATGACCCGGACTGCCTGACTATTCTGCCTGTATCATTCCTGCTCTGTGTACCGACTAGGATTGGCTGACGTTCCTGCTCTGTGTACCGACCCGGATTGGCTGACGTTCCTGTCCTGTGTACCGACCCAGATTGGCTGACGTTCCTGTCCTGTGTACCGACCCAGATTGGCTGACGTTCCTGCTCTGTGTACCGACCCAGATTGGCTGACTTTCCTGCTCTGTGTACCGACCCGGCCTGGCTGACGTTCCTGCTCTGTGTACCGACCCGGATTGGCTGACGTTCCTGCTCTGTGTACCGACCCGGCCTGACTGACGTTCCTGATCTGTGTACCGACCCGGTCCTGCTTACTACCCCATCTGGTATCCGGTTGAGGGCCATACTCCAGTTTCTCTCTGTCTATGGACAGATACTCTGTTGCCTCCATTGCTGCTCCAGCAGCCAGTTACTGTGACCCAATCAGTATTGTGCCTCGTGATACGACACCCGGTGTTGTAGCATCCTTCGGTAGCACCACGGTACACTTGACCTATACTGCTCTAGCTGAGGTTGGTCTTTCCTGGCCGCCTCAAGCTTTCTCCATACTGGTAGTCGATTCTAGGTCTGAGTGTTTGTTAACCCCTTGTGAGTTGGTGCCTGGCACATTGGGTACAGTCATTGCAGTCACTGATTGGCGTTACTCTGTGCCTCTGTGGCAGTCCTCCTTTGGCAGCTCCGGTAGTCTACCGTTTGTCCTGGGCCTTTGTTGCTGTCATTGCCTTAGTCTCCATTGTGTCACTCTCTGCATAGAGAGTGTACTAAGGGCCATTGTACTATTAGGGCCTGCCTGTCCTCCTGGCCTAATAGTAATCACACCATCCGCACTTTGTTTGGATTCACACAAACTGTACCTGACCTGTGTCAGTATTGTATTGTATATATTATACACTGGACCTGTGTGGGTACTAATAACTGTAACCTAACCTGTGTGAGTATTGTATTGTATATATATACTGGACCTGTGTGGGTATTTTGTACTGCTACCTGTCCTGTGTCAGTAGTGTACTGTTGCATACCTACTGGACCCACGAGGGTTATTCTATTACTGTGGTTCTTCAATAAAATTGCATTTTACCTAAACCTTCTGTGTCTGAGTGTCCATAAAACACATTGCCAGTCTGTGCATGTCACCTCTAGTCCAGCATGGGCTGCCAGTCACAATTCAAATTGCACATGGTCGAACATCGACAACCCATGCCTGTCACATTCAATTTAGTATATGGTCGAACATTAAAAACCCATGCCTGTCATTCAGTTTAGCACATGGTCAAACATCGGCAAGCCATGCCTGTCACATTCAATTTAGCATATGGTTGAACATCAAAAACCCATGCCTGTCGCATCCTACTCAACATAAGTGGTCGAACATCGACAAACTGTACATGTGACATTCTTTGTTAGTATATGGGTATATGTTAAGGTTTAATTTTCTGGTACCAGCCTCCTACCCTACTGTCCCTCTTTGGTACCCAAATTCCCCTCTCTCGTTTTCCTACCCTGATTTCCCCTCATATCAGATAAGTCTATGTGTATAAACATTAGTGTTTCATACTACGTTAAGAATAAACACATTAATTTTTTATTTAAACTGCAGTATGTGTGTCTAAATTAAATTAGTTTGTGTACTGAAAATACATTAATCTTGTGCTAAATCATCAACTCACTTACCCAAAGAGTTGTCAATAGGTTAAGCAGTTAACTATAAAGTGACCGGAATATCCCACCAGTCACACCACCAGCAACATGTATATATGATCTCTGTATATCCATCTCCCTTCACCACTTTAGGTTGTAATATTTCAAACACAAACCCCACTTTTTAGGGTTTCATTCTCCTAAGCAATCTTCATCCTATATTGTCCAAACCCTTAGTCGCTTTCACCCTTTGAGTGCCAGAGCTGTATCCAACAAATTGGTCTTCAATGCGTTGGATAACTCTCTGACACTCAGAGTTAAGTAATTTGTTCACATACACCAAGGGCTGGCAAGAGTTCAACCAATAGGTCGACAAACATGCCCCATGCATCACTAATTCAAAATAAATTTCCCCCATCTTTGGCCATTTATTTTCCAGTTAGCTACGTGCTCTGCTTGTGTGTTCCTAGCTATCACTGTAAGTACAGTAATGTTATGTACAGTATACATTGGAGTTGTAATTGGTTTACCCAACACAGGTGACTCTCCCTTGCGAAGGCGAAAAGGCACCCTGCCTGCCTATACAATTGTGACACTGGCAGTGTGACTGAACAGTATTCAAAAAATAACTTGTATTTTGAATATTTTTAATAAAACCAACACAGGTGACTCTCCCTTGCGATGGCTAAAAGGCACCATGCCTGCCTATACAACTGTGACACTGGCACTGTGACTCTGAAAATTATTCAAACAAATAACTTGTAGTTTCTATATTTTAAATAAACCAAACACAGGTGACTCTCCCTTGCGGTGGCGAAAAGGCACCCTGCCTGCCTATACAACTGTCAGACTGGCTGATGTGACACTCTGAAAATGATTAGAAGAAAACCCTAATATATTTTATATTTTGCACAGGAACAAAGATGACTCTCCCTTGCAGTGGCAATAACTGGCACTAGTGCTGGCTGCCTGCCTATGCCTAGCCTAATGCTACCTGCCTGCCTACACAACAACTGGACACTCTCTAATCTCTTCTTCTCTCTCTGAGCTCCAACAACGCAATAAGGAAATGCAGACTGCCTGCCTGGGTGACTGTGTCATTAGTCCAACCCCCATCATGAAACAAAGAAGCTTATTGGAATACAGACAAAGAGGGAAAGTAGTGCATGAAACGGAGTATGGAATTGAACTAGAGACATGAAGGAGGGAAAGTAATCCAACGCACGCAGGTAGTACAAAAAAGATCCGACTCCGAACAGTCCTTTTCTGAAAGTAGTCGAAACTTTCGGAAATTTGTCGAATGTCAAAATTTTTGAAAGTTTCAATGACTTTCGGACCAGGGCTGCTCGGAGTTGGATCTTTTTTGTCAAATGATCCTTGCATGTCGGATGGCCGAATGTCTCCGAATGACCCCATTTTCGACTAATTCCAAATTTCTCCAAATCAATTCGCACAAGTCTAAGCTAGAGCACTGTCTAGCATTGGAGCAGAGTCAGTCAGGCCAAGGGTTGGAAACGTATCAGATAGTCAGCCGGAGCCGGGGTCAGCATAGAGCAGTTAGTCAGCCAAGCCAAGGTCTGTACCATATCGGATAGTCAGACGGAGCCAAGGGTCAGACCGGAGCAGAAGGCAAAAAGTCAGGGATCGAACGTAGCCAGAGGTCATACACGGATCAGAGCATAGGAAATAATCACAAGAGCTAGTGCACAGGTACTCCACGAAAGGGCAAAGTAGTACCGGCAGAATGAGGCCTATAAGGCCTAGCAATGAGGCGGAGACTAACTCTGGCAATTACCACAGGCCTATAAGAATAGCGAATGTGCATAAGCGCGACACTCAGGAAGTGATAGTACAATGTTGCCTGCAATCCACAACAACGCTCCCAGAGGGCAATCACAGGCACCGTGATAACCGCAAAAGGATATAGAAAACAGCAGGCAAGAGAGTAGTCAGGCAGTCCGGTCTCAACAGGAATCAAAATAGCTGGAACAGTAATCAGAAGGATTCACAAGGCAGTCAGGGTCATAAACAATAAACAGCAAGGCAAGACAAGGCAAAACTTGGCACAGGAAAGAGATGCTATAATAATGCGTCATACAGAGCCGGATTCAGAGCTTTAAAGGCACCAACCGAAAGTGGAGCCCAGAGTGAGGCATGGATGCCATCTTTGAGGGAAACAACCATAGAGATACAAAAGTGTCTGGAAGACCTGAACGGGGAGCACATCGTTGTGACACTAGCCCCGCCCCGGAGGCCGATGGGAGGGTTTACCAGGAAACGCTGGTGAAAGCAGCGAAGCAAGTAAGGATAAGGATAAGTAATCATTTCCAGTGAAAAGTGCCAATTTTCCGCTTTTTCCGGCTTTTTTCACCTAACTCATTGTAATCAAAGGGAACATTTAAGTTACACATAACAAATATTATTTTATTTCTCAAAAGCATAGTATAAAAGGGCATGAGGGTGCCTGTGTTGGTGGAGTGTGGGGAAAGAATCAGTAGAACAGGGAATGTTTTTTGTGGGGTTTGTTTACTGAAGTTAATACAAAATAAATCCTAAATACAATTCAAAAAACCTCATAAGACATGATATAAAAGGGTTGTCTATGTTGGTGAATGAATGAATCAGTTGAACAGAGAATTTGTTTTGGGGGGGTTCTTGACTGGTATTGGGGGGACAGTTAATAAAAAAATAAAATCAGTAAAATAAGAAATTTATATGTAAAGTGATAGCGACAGGAACCCCCCTGACATAAGCTGCCATTGGGGTGGACTGATACTTGACTTGATAGTGTATTTTATAGAGGATGATTTGTTAGATTTGTTGTTAGAGGCTCAAGCCCTGAGGAAACATTGATTTGTAGGACTTAGACTTGCTTGGCACAAGCCCTAAGGAAACATTGATTTGTAGGAGTTTGAAAATAAATAAATAAATATATAAATAAATAAATAAATAAATAAAAAACAAACAAAGCACAAGCCCTGAGAAAAAAATGTCCTACTGGCCTTGCTTCAGCAGGTCATATTGGCCAGTGGCCACTGCCCATTGTCAAATGTCCTCTTTCTGAGTCTGAGTCCATAACTGCGGAATTTGCAACTGCTGTTCTTGCTGAGATGTTTAAGCAGCAGGATGACTATGCAGCTGAAAGATAACGGGATCAACAATAGCAGTAAAACATGGGTTACGGATGATGAAGGTTCCACTTGCCACGATTATCTCCAGTGATGCACCTGGGGCAGTAGCAGCACAATAAATAGCCCCTAGTCTATGTGGAGAAAAGAAGAAGTTGGCCAATAATTCTTCTCCACCTGCCCCTCCTCCAAAATCATGGGTGTGTTGTTATTAGAATATAAAATTGCCCTTGAGAGCAGGAACTGTGGCTCTCATCAGCAACTGCAATGTGCACAGTGTGTGTGTGGTAAATAACATCTGGGGGCACAGCTGTATCCAATACCATGATATCAGAACCCAAATACTGCTGCTGTCTCTATACCCCTTGTCCAGACCTAAGGACACATTACAGCTTGCTGACAGTTTAATAGTAATGATGAACCCTCTCTGCCACCATCTGAGCATATTCTGTGGGATGGAATCTCCTCAGATGCTGCTTGATGCCCTGCTTGTGATTCTCCTCCACCACACTACCATGTGTGGTCAGTGCACCATTCCCAGTGTGTCCACAGTGGTCTGTGGCACATTCACTTGCTCTTCAGCATCCTGCTGCCCTTGCATTTCAGCAGCAGCAGGAATTAGAGCAGCTGCTTCTCATTTTCTGCTAAAAAGGTCATCAATGACTCTTCCACTCCAGCTTCTCCAGCAGCATCACCACCACCACTAGTCACTACGTGCTGCTGCTCTATTACAGATATTTCATTGCTGCTTGGAAGAGGTGACAATGATAAGCAATGTGACAGGTACAGCACTAGTGGCAGCAGGGGCAGCATGTCTGGCAGCAGGTAAAGCAGCACTAGGGGCAGCAGGAACAGCACGTTTGGCAGCAGGTACAGCATTGGTGGCAGCAATTGCAGCAGGCACAGGCAGCTGACTTGTCCTGCTCTCACTAGCACTACCCTTCTCTTCATCCCTTCCCATTAAATTCCTCAAGATCCCTAGGGGTGATTTAGGGGGACTGGGCAGCATAGCAGTCACTATGAGCCTCTCCTGTATCACAGTGCCTGTGATATTCTTGTCACTCTTTTGCTGTGGTGCGCTCCAATTGGCTGAGCTTGTCTGGCCCGCCCATTATGGCCTTTTTATACCTGGCCTTGGCACCTGTCAGGTGCCCTTTCGTGGTGTTCCTGAGCCAGTGTTGCTGTTGCTGTGTTCCAGTGTTCCTGCTTCCTGTGTACCGACTTGGCCTGTCTGACTAAGCTCCTGTATCCTGTTCCGTGTTTGTCCCGGCCTGGCTGATGTTCCTGCTCTGTGACCTGACGCGGGTTGTCTGAGTATCCTGCTTCGTGATTGACCCGGCCTGGCTGACTTCCTGCTCCGTGACCTGAACCGGCTTGTTACTGACCCTGCCACTGTTCCTGCCATTTGCTGCTTGGTGTCGCCTAGGCGACATTCTGACTTTTGTCGTGCTGTGGCAGGGCTGATCGTGTCATTGTCTCCGGTGTACTGGGCCTCTCGATTTCCTCTGCGGAGCCTGCTTATTCCGTTTACTCCTCAGAGCACTGTGCAGTACATTAACCCTTGCAGAGCCATGCCTCTGTTCACTGAGCCTCCTCTATACTTGCAGAGCAGTTATCTCCGTTCCCTGATCCTCCGTTTACACTTGCAGAGCCATTGTCTCCGTTCACTTAGTATCCAGTAACACTTGCAGAGCCGTGTCTCCGTTCACCGAGCCTCTATTAACACTTGCAGAGCCGTTAGCCTGAGTCTTCCGCTACACTTGCCGAGCCTAGGTGATCATGCAGCACCTATATATGTGGCTCTTTCTGCTTGCATTGCAGTGTAGTCGGTCTCCGTTACCGCGCCCGCGGGAGGCGCCATTGGCTCTAGCTCTTGCAGTGTTATTAGTCTCCATTACTACACCCATGGGGGCTATTGGCTCTAGCTCTTGCAGTGAAGTGTCTCCGTTACAACGCCTGAGGGGGCTATTGGCTATAGCTCTTGCAGTGTTATTAGTCTCCGTTACTACGCCCGTGGGGGCTATTGGCTCAAGCTCTTGCAGTGAATGGTCTCCGTTACTACACCTGTGGGGGCTATTGGCTCTAGCTCTTCTACTCTAGCAGAGTATTTGGCCTCAGTTCCTGTTCAGCATAACAGTAGTCTCTGTATTAAACAACTGCAGGTGTTGTCTCATCTACCACCACTTACTGCTCCTTTACCACCTTATGGGCATGTCAGTCACACCACAACAGAGACTGATTGCGTTACATGTACTTTAACCATTGAATACCCTTAAGTTTCTATGCCTGTCGTATATTTATTTCTTCTGTATACTGGGCCTGAGAAGGCATTTACACGCCACTGTTCTTTCAATTTACCTGTATTGCCTATAGAGGGAGGTCTTTCTTGTTTTATTAATAAAACTGTGTTTTATTCTAACCTGCTGGTCTGAGTATCTTACAAAAACGTTACATCCTGCCTCAATTTTCAAAATAAATAACAGCAGAACAGCACAGCATGTCTGTCTTTCTCTGTAGATGCTTCTATTGTGTTTCACTTCTGCAAATATGTCATGTTTTTATAGCAAAAAAGTGAAAACAACCTAAATCAATGGGCAGAAACTGTCATGGTTGTCAGACAAATAATGACTCAGACAGGTACATTAAAATCAACACCACTTTATTAATAAAATATATACAGATAAGCACTTCCCCAACCCTTCCCTGGGTCAGGCATGAGGACAGTGCTACAGTCCACTACCCAGGAGCTGAACACTGAACCTAGCCTGCACTACTGGAACCAGGTACTGCAGAATAGGAGAGAACCTAGCCTAAGGTTCTCGCAGCCTATCCGAGATGGAGAGAGGGTGGCTAGGAGGCAGTAACACTAACCTACGATGCTAGGTCCACAGTAGATAAGCGATACCTAAGAATGCTAGGGTCCCAAGCAGAAAAAAGTTCCTCTAGAATGCTAGGGTACAAGGCAAATACCCATGGTAACACCTAGAGCACTGGCAAGGCCTAAAAGGCAGTGAACTAACCCTGAGGAAACACAGAGAGGTAGAGACCAGGCCCAAGTACCTACATGGAGAGAATTTGTCAGGCTCAATGTACATACTCTGAGCGGAGTCAGACAAGGTCAAGGTCATACACAGATCGGGTAGTCGGACAAGCCAAGGTTCATACATGGAGCGGGTAGTTAGACAAGGTCAGGGTTCATGCATGGATCAGGTAGTCAGACAGAGCCATGGTCATACACGGAGCGGAATCAGCAGCCAAGCAAGGGTTACAACAGAGAGAGGAATACTAAGCAACGCATTGGTACACCACGAAAGGGCACTGAAGCTTAATCTAAAGGCCGCATATAAGGCCAACAGAGAAGGCGGGACATCAATCGGCCAATTAGTGCTGAAAGTATAAAATAGTGAGCTCAACGTCAGTGACGCGCACCTTCAGCAGAGAAGCCAGCAGTCAGGCAGCGACCGGCCATGCTGCCGCTCATCCATCAGTGGGGACAAGACAGGTAACGAAATGGGAGGCAAAATCACTGGCACCGTGATAGAAACTTTCTGGCCACTGAAAAATTGGTGGGGAATTTTGGCCAATCGGCAAAAAACGTGGAAATTTTAATTGCTGTTTTAAAAGCATATTTTGTAGCGAAAAGCAGACAATAATGTGGTTTTCGTGGAATTTCTCATGGGAACATGGCAACAACTTTTGCCCACCCCTAGAAGCAAGGCTGGAGCATGAACATCCTGAAGGAACCCAGGACCGCTCCTTGGGACCATACCCCAACCAATTCACCAGATATTGCAAGTGGCCCTGAACCCAGCAGAAGTCCAGAACACCATCAGTGATGTATTCCTCATGCCCCTGGACTGTGACAGGAGCATCAGGGTGAGGAAAATTGGGAGGAACCCAAGCCTTAAGCCAGGAAACATAGAACACGGGATGGATCCGTAAGGAGCTGGGCAAGACCAAATGGTACACCACAGGTGACAAATGCTTAGCTACCTGGAAAGGACCCAGGAAACGTGGACCAAGATTGTCTCAAGGCTGGCGCAGGTGGATGTTCTGTGCCAACAGCCAAACCTTCTCCCCCATAGAAAAAGAGGCATCAAGCATTAACAACTGTCCGCTGCCTCCTTCTGATGCAGTTGGGAGGAAAGGAGGGTAGTGCACAGTGTGGACCAATAGCCAACCAGCGAGTGAACACTGTCCTCTGTGGAGGGCACAAGAAGAGAACCTGGGGCCAAAAGAAGGATTTGAGGATTGAAGCACAAAGCAGCAAGAAAGGAGAGCAACCCAAAGATGACTGAAGAAGGGAATTATAGGAGAGCTCAGAGAATGGAAGGAGAGCCACCCAATCATTGTGTCTGTGGTTGCAGTGAGTACGGAGTTAGTCCTCCAAAGTCTGAATAAGACTTGAATTCTGGCCACTCATATGAGGGTGGTAACCAGAAGAGAACTAGAGTCAGATCCCAAGATGAGCACAAACTGCCCCCCAGAACTTGAAAATTAATTGAGAACCTCTGTTGGAGGTGATGTGTAATGGTACACTATGAAGTTGGATGATGTGAACAAGGAATAAGTCAACCATTTCAGCTGACATAGGTAGTTTGGGAAGGGGAATGAAATGCCCCTGCTTGGAAAAATGGTCAACGACCACCCAGATGACTGTCATGCCCTGGGACAGAGGCAGATGCACAATGAAATCCTTGGCTATTTGAGTCCAAGTGTACCAGTAGGTAAAATAAAACAATCTTTTATTGAAAGAAAATAAATACAAATGATCGCCCTCTACAGTTGACAGCAACAATTGCAAGCTATTACACAGTACACATAGCTTTAATATAATGGATAGAAGGCACCCAACATAGGAACAGAGAATAGGGAACTGGCCCCTAAAGGGTGAATGAGAGCAATTTGTCAGTCTCAGCTGTGGGGTTTGGCACGCCCGAGTGGTGTAGTGATCAACTGAGCAAATGTGCACAGCACAGAGTTCATATAAAGATGGGTAGTAGATGTTCAGTGACCAATGTGAGTTATAGCAGCACAGTAACCCAAATTAGCCCCCACGGGCGTTCGTCAATAGACCACTGAGCCTGCAAGTGCAAGAGTATGTAGCCCCCACGGGCGTGATCGAGACTAGCCTGAGATGCGAAGCTGGCGTTTTAGCCCCCACGGGCGTATAACCGGAGACCAATGTGAGCACAACACGAGCCAATAGCCCCCATGGGCGTTTACCTACGGATCTAGCAAGAGCTTGGAGCCTAACCTTGCCACCAATAGCCGCACCGGACACCTCCATTGTTAACCGTGAGACCAAGAGCCAAAGACGCCCAACCGGCCTAACAGGATAGACTACTCTGCAAACGTAACAGGGAGTCGCCGTCCAAGTAGCGGCCAACTCAGCAGCAGTAGATTTACAAGGTAACGGTTCTGTACTTAGAAAGGAGGTCCGGTCAGAGAGCAGCGGCAGTGCAAGGGTTAATAGGTACGTTTGAATCTCCCAGGCTCGGTATGGTAGCTTAGCTCTGCAGCGTATAGAGGCTCGGTACAAGAGGCACAGCTTATGCAAGTCAGCAAGGAACTCTGCACTGATGGATGGGTTACCCAGGAGGGTAATGGTCACACTCAATCGGCACAGCAATGCAGGATTCAGAATGTCGCGGCGGCGACAACAAGCCAAGCAGGCCGCGATGATCTTGAAGCAGGAAGTCGGCCAGCCGGGTCGTAGCACGTAGAGGGTTCTCAGACAAGCCGGGTCGTAGCACGTAGAAGATTCTCAGACAGGCCGGGTCGTAGCACGTAGAGGATTCTCAGACAAGCCGGGTCATACATGATCAGGAACACTGGAGAGTAGTCAGGACAGGCCAAAGTCGGTACACAGGAATCCGGATACAGGAACACAGCAACAGCAAGTCTGGCTCAGAAACACCACGAAAGGGCATCTGACAGATGTAAGAGTCAGGTATAAAAAGGTCACCAAGGGGCGGGCCAAACCAAGAGAACAAATCACAGTCTGCCACAGATGAGAGTGACAGAATAATCACAGGCACTGTGATACCAAGGCAAAGCCAGGACAGGTAAGGAATGGAGAAGACCTAGATGCTGAATGCGAGGAGTCTTCAACCGGGTGCAGAGTGGACAGGAACTTACCAGGGTTTTGACATCTGCACGAGAACCAGACCAACAGAAGTACAGAGAGAGAAGATCTTGCGTACCCATGTTCCCAATGAAAAACCTCCATTCAAAAATAAGCAGGCACAAATAAGATAGGGCTACCAGCAGACAAATCACCCACAGGAGTCAGCTGTTGGGCATCCTTGATGACCTGAAGAGTAGCAGTAGATATGGTTGCTAGGATACAAGAAGCAGGATGTATAGTGTCTGTGTTGGGAGAAGTGGCAATAGTGGGCTCGAACAGCCGAGACAAAGCATCAGCCTTCGTGTTTTTGCTACGAGGGATGTAAGATATTTTAAAATTGAACCGGGCAAAGAACAGTGACCAACGAACATGTTGATCACTCAGTTGACTCTCAGAGGTATTTTCTACCTGTGCTACTGGTTAGGTCAATTAATATAATTACAAGGTTCACATGTTTTAGAAAGTGTTCATGGTGCCAGGCAGCAATTTTCTTTTTTAACCCTTCAAACACATTTGAGGTCTCATCTAAGATCCATGGATAGTTGTATATCTAACTGTTCAAATGTTGTTGATTTTTTTTTTTTGTAATAGTGAAGCTGATGTACTAAGCACTGAGCAATTCTGGGGCAATCTATCTTCACTATAGACCCACTGCCAGGCACTCAAAGAGTTAAATCAGGTTTTTTTAAGCCCTTGACTAAAGAGGTTTCCACTGACTCACAATGTATTGGAAACCTCTTTAGTATTACCCTTTGAGTGCCAGAGAGGAATGTTTTGGAATTTTTAATTTGTTCCCTATGATGAAAATGGTTTATTTCACAGTTGATCCACCTCCTTTTAGTACATCAGCCTCAATGTGTTCACACTCCTTTAAAAGTCTCAATGGAATTGCACACAAGTTTCCAATCACTGTATCTGTTGTTTGTATTAAGAGCAATGGATTCTGGGAAAAAAATCTTGCTACACCTCGCAGAAAAAAATGCAACACAATTTTCATGTAATTCCATGTAATAAAACAATTTTTATAAAAGTTACCCACGTGAATAAAATAATTACATTTCATAAATTTACAGGAATACAATGGGCTGAAAAAATTGTTCTTTCTCTTTCCCACTGCAGTTTCCTGGACCTCACTACTGAACCTGACCTTCCTATCAGGAACAGCAAGACGCATCACATTCCCTTCCTGCTGATGACTGACCTTGACTGGGCTGATGTGCTGCGCACACAGCCTGTGCAGTGTATTTCCATTACACGTTTGCCTGACATTTGTTGCAGGCTGGCTGCACCCATTCCCATTAATAGTGATAATGATCACTACTTATAATGCTGATGTTGCATTATAAACTGCATATTTATACCCTCACTATGTCTATCCCAAGCAAATGGAGAGATGCACATGTGAACACAAGGGACTTTTTCCTTCAAGCAGAAAAGGTACAGTTCTGGAGCAAACCAACTGAACCATTGGAGGAAATTAAAATTTCCATTTATATAAATTGGACTTTTAACACTTTGAAAGCTTTAGAGGTCTCCAGTGCATTTCAAAGTAATGTACTGGAGATCTCTCTAGCATTCCGGGAGATAAAATCCCCATTTAAATCTATGAGAATTCATGGAATCTTTATTCCCCCCATGGTGAGGGTGGTTCAACCCAGGATTACACCTCTTTAGCTTGCTGAAAAAGAGTCCATTTAATTTAAAGGGAAATCCAGTTTCTTTTTTAAACCCTTTGAGTGTCAGAGGGGTACAGAACATATTGATTTGCAATGTGTTCAGTACCCCTCTGGCACTCAAAGGGTTACTGCGACATAAAGGTGGCAGTAAAATGCCTCATGGAAATTGGCAGTATTGGCTTCATATTCCTGATTAGAGATGTAGCTCTATAATTTTTCACATTTTATTGTATAAGCTCAAAGAAATTGCAATCATATGCCAGACATCTTTCTTATTATAACCCATGATTCCTATAGTAAAAACACTGCATAAATGAAACAATAGGGTTAAGAACAAATATGGTTATGTGCTAAACCATCCACTAGAATCAATTTTCTAGTGCTAGATCTGCCAACTCCAACTTACTAAACTATTTAAGCCTGAAATTCCCCTACTAAAGGAGTGATAAGCTTTTTTAAGGGAAAAAAAAACATACATTGTAAGGCTTTTGCATCTTAGTAAAGCAAGGGTACTCCCACTGCTAGGAAATACGTATTTCTAAAGTTATTACAGTTTAAGCTGTAGAGTTTTTTATGTTAACAGTTCCCAGTTAGCGGTCTGATTTCAGACAATGATTCTGTTGCATTCTGTGGGAAAGATGAATCACAGACAAACAGTTCTTCATAGAAAGTGCTGAGAAAGAAATTATGCTTTTACTAAATTCCAGAGAGTTTGAACTAGGCTTGCGCATGGTGAATCCTTCATTAAAAAAAATGTCGTTCCGCAAAAATATTCAATTAGAATTTCGTTGAAAATTTTCATTGCCGAATGAAAATAACTCAAATATATAATTCAAATAAATTAAATTACATAAAACTTGGCCCACTCTTACTAAATTTGGAGAAGATATTAAAATAATATTAACAGAGAGGTAGTTGATTAGTGTTATTAACTGGTAAAAAAACAGTCTACTTCTTTGAAAATTTTCATTCAAAAGACATTTTTTAATTTTTAATGTCAAAATGTTTAAGAGCAGCTTCATCAAGCTCATCTTATTGCCATTTTTAACTATTTATGACGCATTTTGAAACATGATGGATTTACTTCTGAAAATAGTCCTTTTACCACCAAATCACTATCTAACTTTTTTCATTATGATGCCTTTTTGAACACATCATGCCCTTAGACCTCCCCCTGGACATTCCCCCATGCAAATTCAAGGAGGAAAACTTAATTTTAGAGACACTGATATTCAATTAATTAATGTTTGTAGTTTTACCCTTTTTTGTGAGTTGAGACATTGATTTTGCTCTGTCTACAATACTAAACTGATAGACTTACTAAAAATCCAGGGAAATAAACTGATCACACTGGCTGTGGCACTGCTTCTCTTCTGGCTGGTAAATTGCAAGCAAGGAAGAAGTGCAGAATCCACATTAGATAAGGTCAAGAGGCCATTCAACAGTAAATGCATTAAATGCATCAGAGCTAAACTATCACGGTGCCCGTGATCCCTTGTTATTGTTTTCCTGTCAGTTTTATCCTGTGTGTGCTCCCATTGGCTGTGCTGTATTGACCCCGCCCAGTATGGCCTATATATACTGGGCTCCAGCACCCACACGGTGCCCTTTCGTGGTGTTCCTGTACCAGTGCTAGTTTTCTGCTCAGTGTTTCCCAGTGTACCGACTTGGCCAGCCTGACTACTCCGCATCTGTTCTCCTGCTCCTCTGTACTGACCCGGATTGCCTGACTACTCTTCAGTGCCTGCTCCTGTGTACCAACCCGGCCTGGTTGACGTTCCTGCTCCTGTGTACCGACCTGGCTTGGTTGACGTTCCCGTTCCTGTGTACCAACCCGGCATGGCTGATGTTCCCGTTCCTGTATACCGACCCAGCTTGGCTGACGTTCCTGCTTCTGACAGCTTATTGTCGCCTTGGCGACATTCTCACTCTCCAGACTATCCGGTTCCATTTGCTCTACAGAGCGTGAGAGTCAGTTTCCGTTACTGCTCCGGCATTGTGTCCTTGACCTAGTCTTCCGTTACTGCTCCTGCAGGTTGCTAGTGGCTGCCTCCGTTACTGCTCCGGCAGTGTTCCTTTGGCCTAGTCCTCCGTTGCTCTTCATACCGGTTGCAAGTGTCTGCCTCCGTTATTGCTCCGGTAGTGTGCCATTGGCTTGTCCTCCGTTACTGCTCCTGCAGGTTGCGAGTTTCTGCCACCGTTACTGTTCCGGCAGTGTGCCTTTGGCCTAGTCCTCCGTTACTGTCTGTACCGGTTGCAAGTGTCTGCCTCCATTATTGCTCCGGTAGTCTGCCATTGGCTTGTCCTCCGTTACTGCTCCTGCAGGTTGAAGGTGTCTGCCTCCGTTACTGCTCCGGCAGTGTGCCTTTGGCCTAGTCCTCCATTACTGCTCCTACCGGTTGCAAGTGTCTGCCTCCGTTATTGCTCCGGTAGTGTGCCATTGGCTTGTCCTCCGTTACTGCTCCTACCGGTTGCTAGTGTCTGCCTCCGTTATTTCTCCGGTAGTGCTCTTACTCGCTATTCCTGTTGTACTCTGCAGTTCACGTTTGTCCTGCTAGCATTAAGCATCCAGAAGCTCTCTATATGGGAAGAGCTATCACAGAACTTTAACACATGGGACTGTTTACACTCCTTGATGAACTTTAACTCCTGCAGTACCTTAGTCCTGGGAAACCAACATATTTGGCCTGACCTGTGTCAGTATAGACTGCTTGTACCTTAAGTTGTACTGGACCTGTGTGGGCATTTACATTGTTAACCTGTCGTGTGTCTGTATTATACTGCCTGTATACTACAGGACCTGTGAGGGTTCTTATTTTATTGTGATTTCAATAAAACTGTGTTTTTATCCTAAACCCTGGTGTCTGTGTGTCAAACAAACCGTTACATAAACAAGAGATCCACAGGCTGTTGCAACAATCAATCACAGCCATAACCAAGGTCCCTCCACTTCATGCCAGTTATTTTGTGTAACAATCAAATCTTCTCTTTACCCTCCTACATACAGTTCCTTCCCACTTTTCCCACTGTACAAATAAAAGAACAAACAAATTGATTTGCACATAAAAACAGAATCTGAAGATCATTATTCTTTGACTTTTTGTACCTGTCAATTAGTATGTCATTTTAACCCAAATCTCACGAAACATATGATTTTGGGTTAATTTCCCAGTCAATCAATGCACACGTCTAGTTTGAACTGTTAGAACTTGTAAACCAAATAACAGACTGCCATGGGCGTAATCTTGTTTTACTCAGCAGTAGTGTTGAGCGAGCATGCTCGGCCGATGCTCGGATCGGCTCGAGCATCGCTCTGCTCGTCACATGGCGGTACTCGTACGAGTACCGCATGTGCTCGCCCGCCATGTTCGGGTCTCCTCCCCGCACGTTTTGCGGCTGCTGCGCAGCCAATAAAAGTGCAGGGAGGCTCTGACATCGGTGTAATGCCAGCAGCCATGTTGGCTGCTGGCATTATACTGATTGGCTGGCCAGAACCCGTGGTCGGGTGCTGTATAGCACCTGACCAGCGAGTTCGGCTCAGTCTTAGCCAGGGAGAGATGAGGATAGGAAGGGAAAGTCAGTGTAGGGAGAAAAAAAGCAAAATTGTGAAAAAAAAAGAACCAAAAGTCCTTTTTAGGACTACTGTGTGTGGGGGCAGCAGGTTATTTTGTGTGGGGGGAAAAAAACAAAAAAAAAAAAATTTTATATATTCTGTTTAGTGTGCAAAGTTGCAGATTAGAGCACATTCTGTTTAGTGTGCAAAGTTGCAGATTAGAGCACATTCTGTTTAGTGTGCAAAGTTGCAGATTAGAGCACATTCTGTTTAGTGTGCAAAGTTGCAGATTAGAGCACATTCTGTTAAGTCTTCAAACTAAAATATCAAAGTCACATATTCCATTCAGTGTGCTTCGCCGCAGTTTAGCAGCACATTCTGTGTACTGTGCAGAGTTGCAGAATAGGAAGAAATACTGTTAAGTCTTCAAACTGTAAAATATCAAAGTCACATATTCCATTCAGTGTGCTTCGCCGCAGTTTAGCAGCACATTCTGTGTACTGTGCAGAGTTGCAGAATAGGAAGAAATACTGTTAAGTCTTCAAACTAAAATTTCAAAGTCACATATTCCATTCAGTGTGCGTCGCCGCAGTTTAGCAGCACATCCTGTGTACTGTGCAGAGTTGCAGAATAGGAAGAAATACTGTTAAGTCTTCAAACTGTAAAATATCAAAGTCACATATTCCATTCAGTGTGCTTCGCCGCAGTTTAGCAGCACATTCTGTGTACTGTGCAGAGTTGCAGAATAGGAAGAAATACTGTTAAGTCTTCAAACTAAAATTTCAAAGTCACATATTCCATTCAGTGTGCGTCGCCGCAGTTTAGCAGCACATCCTGTGTACTGTGCAGAGTTGCAGAATAGGAAGAAATACTGTTAAGTCTTCAAACTGTAAAATATCAAAGTCACATATTCCATTCAGTGTGCTTCGCCGCAGTTTAGCAGCACATTCTGTGTACTGTGCAGAGTTGCAGAATAGGAAGAAATACTGTTAAGTCTTCAAACTCAAATATTAAAGTCACATATTCCATTCAGTGTGCGTCACCGCAGTTTAGCAGCCTATTCTGTGTACTCTGCACAGTTGCAGAATAGGAAGAAATACTGTTAAGTTTTCAAACTCAAATATTAAAGTCACATATTCCATTCAGTGTGCTTCGCCGCAGTTTAGCAGCACATTCTGTGTACTGTGCAGAGTTGCAGAATAGGAAGAAATACTGTTAAGTCTTCAAACTCAAATATTAAAGTCACATATTCCATTCAGTGTGCGTCACCGCAGTTTAGCAGCCTATTCTGTGTACTCTGCACAGTTGCAGAATAGGAAGAAATACTGTTAAGTTTTCAAACTCAAATATTAAAGTCACATATTCCATTCAGTGTGCGTCACCGCAGTTTAGCAGCCTATTCTGTGTACTCTGCACAGTTGCAGAATAGGAAGAAATACTGTTAAGTTTTCAAACTCAAATATTAAAGTCACATATTCCATTCAGTGTGCGTCACCGCAGTTTAGCAGCCTATTCTGTGTACTCTGCACAGTTGCAGAATAGGAAGAAATACTGTTAAGTTTTCAAACTCAAATATTAAAGTCACATATTCCATTCAGTGTGCGTCACCGCAGTTTAGCAGCCTATTCTGTGTACTCTGCACAGTTGCAGAATAGGAAGAAATACTGTTAAGTTTTCAAACTCAAATATTAAAGTCACATATTCCATTCAGTGTGCGTCACCGCAGTTTAGCAGCCTATTCTGTGTACTCTGCACAGTTGCAGAATAGGAAGAAATACTGTTAAGTTTTCAAACTCAAATATTAAAGTCACATATTCCATTCAGTGTGCGTCACCGCAGTTTAGCAGCCTATTCTGTGTACTCTGCACAGTTGCAGAATAGGAAGAAATACTGTTAAGTTTTCAAACTCAAATATTAAAGTCACATATTCCATTCAGTGTGCGTCACCGCAGTTTAGCAGCCTATTCTGTGTACTCTGCACAGTTGCAGAATAGGAAGAAATACTGTTAAGTTTTCAAACTCAAATATTAAAGTCACATATTCCGTGTAAGATGAAGAAGGCGGGTAAAAAGGGATGGGGAAGTGGACGTGATCCTGATAGTTCAGGGCGCGGGTCAGGACGCGGAGAAACTGTGCCTGGTGCCAGAGCACAAGAAAGAAAGACATCCACCATACCTAGCTTCATGTCTAATTTTACAGGGCGTCGCAGGACATCACTCTCGAGGTCCGACCACTGCGAACAGGTGGTCGGTTGGATGACAGCTGATACTGCTTCCAGTCGGTTAAGCACCACCCTGTCTTCCACCAAGTCCACTCTCAGTAGCCAAGAGTCTGGTCAACATAATCCTCACTCTGATCATCCTTCCTCCCACCATAGACGGTCTGGTCAAAGAAGTGATCCCACACTGGGATATAGTGAGGAGCTCGTCTCATCACCAATCCTTCATTTGACCCTCTCTCCAAGCACGCTTGCAGAGGAACATGACATCTTGTGCCCTGATTCACAACCTCTAGAGGGTACCCAATCACAAGAAGATGACAGATGTGAACGGCATTTAAGGTCAAAGGAAGTAGTGGATGATGATGATGATGATGAGACACAGTTGCCATTAAATCAACCACTATTACTGTCTCAAGACCTTGTTGAGGAGAATGTTATACAGTTGTCAATGACTGAGTATGTGGTGGGATCAAGACATGGGGAGGATGATCAGAGTGAGGAAGTGGAGGAGGACTTGGTGGACGATGAGGTGACTGACCCCACCTGGGAAGGTGTAGAGCCGAGCGATGACAGCAGTCCTGAGGGTGAGCCATCTGCAGCACCGCAACAGGCTGGAAGAGGCAGTGGTGTGGCTACAGAAAGAAGGCGGACCGCACCAAACCGGCCCGCAAATGTTCCACGGAGCACCCCCTTGCGTAAATCTCCCTTGCCAAAGGGTAGGTGTTCCGCGGTATGGCGTTTTTTTAAGGAAAGTGCGGACGACAAAAGAATTGTAGTTTGCAACCTGTGCCACACCAGAATGAGCCGAGGCATGAACACTAGAAACCTCACCACCACCAGCATGATCCGACACATGGCATCCAAGCACCGTAGTAAGTGGGAGGAACGCCTGGATCGCCCATCTGTGTCTGCAGGCCACACCACTGCCTCCTCTTCCCCTGTTTTCGGTGCCGGCCAATTGCCTGTCGAAGGCGCAGGCCCGCATACCTCCCGCCCTGCACCTGTACCATCTGAAGCACCATCAGCGACCACATCCACTTCCCTGTCCCAGCACAGCGTCCAAATTTCGTTACCCCAGGCATTTGAGCGCAAGCGAAAATACCCAGCCACCCACCCACAGGCCATAGCACTAACCTCACACCTTTCCAAATTACTGGCCATCGAAATGCTGCCATTTAGGCTTGTGGACACTGAGTCCTTCCGCAGCCTGATGGCAGCAGCTGTCCCTCGGTACGCGGTCCCCAGCCGCCACTACTTTTCCCGGTGTGCCATCCCCGCATTACACCACCATGTGTCCCGTAACATCACCCGTGCCCTGACCAACGCAGTTACTGGGAAGGTCCACTTAACGACTGACACATGGACAAGTGCTTGTGGCCAGGGACGCTACATTTCCCTGACGGCACACTGGTTGAATGTCGTGGAGGCTGGGAGCGACTCGGACCCTGGGATGGCACGGGTGCTACCCACGCCGAGGATTGCGGGCCCTACCTCCATCAGGGTTTCCGCCAGCACCTACGTTATTGGCTCCTCCTCCTCCGTTTCCACCTCCGAATTCTCTACACGCAGCGCCACTCCCCCATCAGCCAGTAGCTGGAAGCAGTGTAGCACTGCAGTGGGGAAGCGTCAACAGGCCGTGCTGAAGCTGATCTGCCTTGGGGACAAACAGCACACGGCCTCAGAGCTGTTGCAGGGGATTAGTCACCAGACCGAGCAGTGGCTCTCGCCACTCAACCTGCAACCAGGCATGGTTGTGTGTGATAATGGGCGTAACTTGGTGGCGGCTTTGGAGCTCGGCAAGCTCACACACGTACCATGCCTAGCGCATGTATTTAATTTAGTGGTTCAGCGATTTCTAAAAACCTACCCCAATGTGCATGATCTCTTGACCAAGGTGCGCCGCGTGTGTGCACATTTCCGTAAGTCATCTACAGCTTCGGCCGGCCTGTTGAAGCTGCAGCAGCGCTTACAATTGCCAGCTCACCGGCTGGTGTGTGACGTGAGCACGCGCTGGAACTCCACCTTCCACATGTTGGCCCGGCTTTGTGAGCAGCAGAGGGCAGTAGTGGAGTACCAGCTGTTACACGGTCGTCGCCTCTCCGTTCAACTTCCTGTAATCAGAAGTGAGGAGTGGGAATGGATGTCAGACCTCTGCGAGGTTTTACGCAATTTTGAGGAATCGACACAGATGGTGAGCGGCGATAACGCTATTATCAGTGTAACCATCCCACTTCTGTGTCTACTGAAACGCTCGCTGCTCACAATTAAAACCGACGCTTTGCATGTGGAAGAGGTGGAAATGGGGGAGGAAGAGCTTACACAAGGTGATAGCCAGAGCACCCTCACTTCGTCTTCTCAGCGACAATTGGAGGAGGCGGAGGAGGAGGAGGAGGAGGAAGACACGGTTGCCTCCGCTACAGAGGGTAGCCATGGAACTTTAGTTCCATCTCTTCAGCGTGGGTGGGCAGAAGAGGAGGAAGAGGATGAGGATATTGAGAGTCATCCTCCTGGTGAGGACAGCGAAATCTTGACTGTTGGTACTCTGGCACACATGGCTGACTTTATGTTAGGCTGCCTTTCCCGTGACCCACGCGTTGTACGCATTTTAGACAACACGGATTACTGGGTGTTCACCCTTCTGGACCCCCGCTACAAAGAGAATTTCTCATCTCTCATTCCTCCGGTGGAGAGGACAAGCAAAATGGTGCAATACCAGAAGGTTCTTGTTGAAAAATTGCTCCAAAATTTTCCATCTGACAACGCTGGCGGCAGAGTACGTGCTACCTTGGCTAACCGAGAAGGGGAGAAAAGGGGAGCACACAGCAGTTCCGAGAAAGGCAGGGCAACACTCTCCAAGGCGTGGGACACCTTCATGACACCCCGCCAGCACCCTCACCCTGATGCGCAGCCTAGTGTCACAAGGAGGGAAAAGTTTTGGAAGATGGTGAAGGAGTACGTAGCAGACCGTGTCAGCATCCTCAATGATCCCTCTGTGCCTTACAACTACTGGGTGTCCAAGCTGGACACGTGGTATGAACTGGCACTCTACGCCTTGGAGGTGCTGGCCTGCCCTGCCGCCAGCGTTCTGTCTGAGCGGGTATTTAGTGCTGCTGGTGGCATCATAACAGATAAGCGTATCCGCCTTTCCACCGACAATGCTGATAGGTTGACACTTATAAAAATGAACAAGGCCTGGATTTCCCCTGACTTCTCCACTCCACTGGAGGAAAGCCCCGGGGGAACATAAACTCACTTTACATATATTATTAACAATGATGGGAATACTCTGTATTCCCATTCACCCCTTCCACCCAAAAAACGGGTATATGGTTGACTCTTAATCTTCTCATCCTCCTCCTCCTCTTCCATATGCCCTGTGCTATAATTTTTATATAGGGCCAGCTCACCAGCGGGCCCTGTGATATAATTTTTATATAGGGCCAGCTCACCAGCGGGCCCTGTGATATAATTTTTATATAGGGCCAGCTCACCAGCGGGCCCTGTTTGACAATTTTTATATAGGTCAGCTCACCAGCGGGCCTTCTCATATAATGTTTTATTGGGTCAGCTCTCTAGCGGGCCCTCTCATATAATGTTTTATAGCGTCAGCTCACTAGCGGGCCTTCGCATATAATGTTTTATAGCGTCAGCTCACTAGCGGGCCTTCGCATATAATGTTTTATAGCGTCAGCTCACTAGCGGGCCTTCGCATATAATGTTTAGGATGGTCAGCTCTGCAGCAGACCCTCACCCATAATGTTTTAGATGGTCAGCTCAGCGCACGTTTCCCTCTTAATCATGGCCTCAGTTCAATAAAATCAAGGAAATTTTTGGGAGAATTTGCCTCTGCGCACGTTTCCCTCTTAATCATGGCCTCACTTCAGAAAATCAAGGAAATTTTTGGGATAATTTGCCTCTGCGCACGTTTCCCTCTTAATCATGGCCTCACTTCAGAAAATCAATAAAATTTTTGGGATAATTTGCCTCTGCGCACGTTTCCCTCTTAATCATGGCCTCACTTCAGAAAATCAAGGAAATTTTTGGGAGAATTTGCAGATGATATACAAGTAAATATACAGCAAATATTGTTTGGTAACAATTTTTCGCCTAAAGTCGTTTTTATTTTCCTTTTTGTGTGTTTTATGGTCAGTCTGTAAAAATGGCGTACTACGGGTGAAAGATCGTTCCCAGCAGCGATGTTGGAGTCCAAGATGCATCCAGACATCCTCCCTATGCTGTCCCTGAACCATTTCTGTGGTGTTTCCATCATTTTCTGCCCTTTTTCTATGGACCAGGCACCCTCCCCTCATCAGAGCAGGGGGTGCCTGGTGTAATGCTCGAGTCCTCCCATTGACTTCAATGGGGCTCGGGTGCTCGGCCGAGCACTCGAGCCTCAGGGGGTGCTCGGTCAGAGCACCCGAACACCCGAGCATTGGGGTGCTCGCTCATCACTACTCAGCAGGAAAAGCCCCATAACATATAGGTTTTCATAAAAATATTACTGCTCCTTTAACTCTTAGAGTTCATTGGCCGTACAATGTAAGGAGTAGGACTTGACCAGCTGTTCCCACTGTGCCAAGCTCATACATTGTACAGGGGATATGCAATCACTGCATAGGAGTCACATGGAAACCTCATGGGGCGGGGGGAAGGACTTCTTCTGATTTAGCTGGCAGATCAATAATGGTGATGCAGGAAGCAGCAAGGCAGCCCTGCTTTCATCCAACCCAAACTTCAGGGTTGGAGTGGAATGGATCAGGCAAAGTCTTTCACAACATGTCACTAATGATGAGGAAGGTTTTCCCAGATCCTACCCACTCCTACCCAGTAGTTCAGGTAGGATGGAAGCAGGGGAGCCATTTTGCTCCCCTGCGTCACCTCTATTGATACCCTAGCCAAAATGGCTGCGAGATCAGTAGCAGGGGGCATCAGGAGGGGTCCTCCTGATGCCCCACCCCCATTACTTCTCAACTTAATGCATGCTTTGGCACTCAAAGGGTAATAATATATTAAAAATAATAATAATAATACGTATAAGTAAAAATGTATTTCCAGCCCTCTGATCCACTGTCACTGGATGTGACAGCCCCCTAACACGCATACTATCCAACCCCCATGCCTGATTCCACTACAGGTCCCCATATACACCCTCAGTCCCCCAAGCCTAGTTCTACTCCCCACTAGAAGTCACAGATCATCAAACAGACTGTCAGACCCCACTGCCCAGTCTGGTAACACCATCCATTATTGTAACAGGCCCCTGCATACACAGCTTGTGCCAAGAGTAAGATAGTGTATTATTGTATAGGCTCGAGGGGTGATTTTCTAAAAAGAAATGTACCAGGTCACCTTAGTAACTAAATGTCAAAAAATGTACAGTCCCTGATAAAAGGTACCGCATCTGAGATATTCATCTATTGCTTTGTTGATATTTAAGAGTTATCAGCACTTGGGACTGGGTTACTTCCAGCCTCTCCTTCCTTGACTGCTCATATCACTAAGTTAATATAATCTTGATATGCAAGTTTCATGTGGTTAAGGTTTTTCAGTACCTTGCGGGGTCACAGCGCTGCGCTGGGAGAAGCAGCATCCTTTGTTGGCTTCCTCCTCTCTACTGCACAAGCTAATAAGGGTGTGTCAAGGTCGGTGCACTATATAAAGTAGTGCTCTGCTCGGGAACCAGCATTCAGTTGTTCTTGAGTTCCGTGCCTATTTAGTGCTTGTGAATTACTCTGTATTTGGATTTCCTGGTATTCGATCTCTGCTTGACCTCCTGACCTTCCTTTTTGCGGCCTGCCCTGACTTTTGTCCTGCCTCTGACCACCGCATATCTCAGCCTATCCTAACCCTTTTGGCCTGCCTCTGACCATTATATCTTTCAGGTCTGCCTGCTCTCTGTGGCCTGCTACAACCCCAACTCTCCAGTCCTTACTGAACACTTGGCACTTCGATGTCAGTACCCTGCTCAAGTCTGCCTGATCTGTGGACCTATCCAGAGTTCCAGAACGCCACTTACTGGCACCATGTTCATGTATTATTCCATATACATGTATTTAGTCTATTGTGTTCTAATTATACATAATATGACAGAATTAACTGCAGGCACCAAGGGAAGGTATGCACTATGTTGTGCTAAAGAGGTGGTAAACATGGATCACTTCTCTTGTGTGCTAAATAGTGATGAGCGAGCACCCCAATGCTCGGATGTTCGGGTGCTCTGACCGAGCACCCCCTGAGGCTCGAGTGCTCGGCCGAGCACCCGAGCCCCATTGAAGTCAATGGGAGGACTCGAGCATTACACCAGGCACCCCCTGCTCTGATGAGGGGAGGGTGCCTGGTCCATAGGAAAAGGGCAGAAAAAGATGGAAACACTACAGAAATGGTTCAGGGACAGCATAGGGAGGATGTCTGGATGCACCTTGGACTCCAACATCGCTGCTGGGAACGATCTTTCGCCCGTAGTACGCCATTTTTACAGACTGACCGTAAAACACACAAAAAGGAAAATAAAAACGACTTTAGGCGAAAAATTGTTACCAAACAGTATTTGCTGTATATTTACTTGTATATCATCTGCAAATTCTCCCAAAAATTTCCTTGATTTTCAGAACTGAGGCCATGATTAAGAGGGAAACGTGCGCAGAGGCAAATTCTCCCAAAAATTTCCTTGATTTTCAGAACTGAGGCCATGATTAAGATGGAAACGTGCGCTGAGCTGACCATCTAAAACATTATGGGTGAGGGTCTGCTGCAGAGCTGACCATCCTAAACATTATATGCGAAGGCCCGCTAGTGAGCTGACGCTATAAAACATTATATGAGAAGGCCCGCTGGTGAGCTGACCTATATAAAAATTGGCAAACAGGGCCCGCTGGTGAGCTGGCCCTATATAAAAATTATATCACAGGGCCCGCTGGTGAGCTGGCCCTATATAAAAATTATATCCCAGGGCACGCTGGTGAGCTGGCCCTATATAAAAATTATATCCCAGGGCATATGGAAGAGGAGGAGGAGGATGAGAAGATTAAGAGTCAACCATATACCCGTTTTTGGGGTGGAAGGGGTGAATGGGAATACAGAGTATTCCCATCATTGTAAATAACATATATAAAGTGAGTTTATGTTCCCCCGGGGCTTTCCTCCAGTGGAGTGGAGAAGTCAGGGGAAATCCAGGCCTTGTTCATTTTTATAAGTGTCAACCTATCAGCATTGTCGGTGGAAAGGCGGATACGCTTATCTGTTATGATGCCACCAGCAGCACTAAATACCCGCTCAGACAGAACGCTGGCGGCAGGGCAGGCCAGCACCTCCAAGGCGTAGAGTGCCAGTTCATACCACGTGTCCAGCTTGGACACCCAGTAGTTGTAAGGCACAGAGGGATCATTGAGGACGCTGACACGGTCTGCTACGTACTCCTTCACCATCTTCCAAAACTTTTCCCTCCTTGTGACACTAGGCTGCGCATCAGGGTGAGGGTGCTGGCGGGGTGTCATGAAGGTGTCCCACGCCTTGGAGAGTGTTGCCCTGCCTTTCTCGGAACTGCTGTGTGCTCCCCTTTTCTCCCCTTCTCGGTTGGCCAAGGTAGCACGTACTCTGCCGCCAGCGTTGTCAGATGGAAAATTTTGGAGCAATTTTTCAACAAGAACCTTCTGGTATTGCACCATTTTGCTTGTCCTCTCCACCGGAGGAATGAGAGATGAGAAATTCTCTTTGTAGCGGGGGTCCAGAAGGGTGAACACCCAGTAATCCGTGTTGTCTAAAATGCGTACAACGCGTGGGTCACGGGAAAGGCAGCCTAACATAAAGTCAGCCATGTGTGCCAGAGTACCAACAGGCAAGATTTCGCTGTCCTCACCAGGAGGCTGACTCTCAATATCCTCATCCTCTTCCTCCTCTTCTGCCCACCCACGCTGAAGAGATGGAACTAAAGTTCCATGGCTACCCTCTGTAGCGGAGGCAACCGTGTCTTCCTCCTCCTCCTCCTCCTCCTCCTCCTCCTCCGCCTCCTCCAATTGTCGCTGAGAAGACGAAGTGAGGGTGCTCTGGCTATCACCTTGTGTAAGCTCTTCCTCCCCCATTTCCACCTCTTCCACATGCAAAGCGTCGGTTTTAATTGTGAGCAGCGAGCGTTTCAGTAGACACAGAAGTGGGATGGTTACACTGATAATAGCGTTATCGCCGCTCACCATCTGTGTCGATTCCTCAAAATTGCGTAAAACCTCGCAGAGGTCTGACATCCATTCCCACTCCTCACTTCTGATTACAGGAAGTTGAACGGAGAGGCGACGACCGTGTAACAGCTGGTACTCCACTACTGCCCTCTGCTGCTCACAAAGCCGGGCCAACATGTGGAAGGTGGAGTTCCAGCGCGTGCTCACGTCACACAGCAGCCGGTGAGCTGGCAATTGTAAGCGCTGCTGCAGCTTCAACAGGCCGGCCGAAGCTGTAGATGACTTACGGAAATGTGCACACACGCGGCGCACCTTGGTCAAGAGATCATGCACATTGGGGTAGGTTTTTAGAAATCGCTGCACCACTAAATTAAATACATGCGCTAGGCATGGTACGTGTGTGAGCTTGCCGAGCTCCAAAGCCGCCACCAAGTTACGCCCATTATCACACACAACCATGCCTGGTTGCAGGTTGAGTGGCGAGAGCCACTGCTCGGTCTGGTGACTAATCCCCTGCAACAGCTCTGAGGCCGTGTGCTGTTTGTCCCCAAGGCAGATCAGCTTCAGCACGGCCTGTTGACGCTTCCCCACTGCAGTGCTACACTGCTTCCAGCTACTGGCTGATGGGGGAGTGGCGGTGTGTGTAGAGAATTCGGAGGTGGAAACGGAGGAGGAGGAGCCAATAACGTAGGTGCTGGTGGAAACCCTGATGGAGGTAGGGCCCGCAATCCTCGGCGTGGGTAGCACCCGTGCCATCCCAGGGTCCGAGTCGCTCCCAGCCTCCACGACATTCACCCAGTGTGCCGTCAGGGAAATGTAGCGTCCCTGGCCACAAGCACTTGTCCATGTGTCAGTCGTTAAGTGGACCTTCCCAGTAACTGCGTTGGTCAGGGCACGGGTGATGTTACGGGACACATGGTGGTGTAATGCGGGGATGGCACACCGGGAAAAGTAGTGGCGGCTGGGGACCGCGTACCGAGGGACAGCTGCTGCCATCAGGCTGCGGAAGGACTCAGTGTCCACAAGCCTAAATGGCAGCATTTCGATGGCCAGTAATTTGGAAAGGTGTGAGGTTAGTGCTATGGCCTGTGGGTGGGTGGCTGGGTATTTTCTCTTGCGCTCAAATGCCTGGGGTAACGACATTTGGACGCTGTGCTGGGACAGGGAAGTGGATGTGGTCGCTGATGGTGCTTCAGATGCTACAGGTGCAGGGCGGGAGGTATGCGGGCCTGCGCCTTCGACAGGCGATTGGCCGGCACCGAAAACAGGGGAAGAGGAGGCAGTGGTGTGGCCTGCAGACACAGATGGGCGATCCAGGCGTTCCTCCCACTTACTACGGTGCTTGGATGCCATGTGTCGGATCATGCTGGTGGTGGTGAGGTTTCTAGTGTTCATGCCTCGGCTCATTCTGGTGTGGCACAGGTTGCAAACTACAAATCTTTTGTCGTCCGCACTTTCCTTAAAAAAACGCCATACCGCGGAACACCTACCCCTTGGCAAGGTAGATTTACGCAAGGGGGTGCTCCGTGGAACATTTGCGGGCCGGTTTGGTGCGGTCCGCCTTCTTTCTGTAGCCACACCACTGCCTCTTCCAGCCTGTTGCGGTGCTGCAGATGGCTCACCCTCAGGACTGCTGTCATCGCTCGGCTCTACACCTTCCCAGGTGGGGTCAGTCACCTCATCGTCCACCAAGTCCTCCTCCACTTCCTCACTCTGATCATCCTCCTCAAGTCTTGATCCCACCACATACTCAGTCATTGACAACTGTATAACATTCTCCTCAACAAGGTCTTGAGACGGAAATAGTGGTTGATTTAATGGCAACTGTGTCTCATCATCATCATCATCATCATCCACTACTTCCTTTGACCTTAAATGCCGTTCACATCTGTCATCTTCTTGTGATTGGGTAGCCTCTAGAGGTTGTGAATCAGGGCACAAGATGTCATGTTCCTCTGCAAGCGTGCTTGGAGAGAGGGTCAAATGAAGGATTGGTGATGAGACGAGCTCATCACTATATCCCAGTGTGGGATCACTTCTTTGACCAGACCGTGTATGGTGGGAGGAAGGATGATCAGAGTGAGGATTATGTTGACCAGAGTCTTGGCTACTGAGAGTGGACTTGGTGGAAGACAGGGTGGTGCTTAACCGACTGGAAGCAGTATCAGCTGTCATCCAACCGACCACCTGTTCGCACTGGTCGGACCTCGAGAGTGATGTCCTGCGACGCCCTGTGAAATCAGACATGAAGCTAGGTATGGTGGATGCCTTTCTTTCTTGTGCTCTGGCACCAGGCACAGTTTCTCCGCGTCCTGACCCGCGCCCTGAACTTTCAGGATCACGTCCACTTCCCCGTCCCTTTTTACCCGCCTTCTTCATCTTACACGATATATATGACTTTAATATATATGAGTTTGAAAACTTAACAGTATTTCTTACTATTCTGCAACTCTGCAGAGTACACAGAATAGGCTGCTAAACTGCGGTGACACACACTGAATGGAATAAGTGACTTTAATATTTGAGTTTGAAAAATTAACAGTATTTCTTACTATTCTGCAACTCTGCAGAGTACACCGAATAGGCTGCTAAACTGCGGTGACACACACTGAATGGAATAAGTGACTTTAATATTTGAGTTTGAAAAATTAACAGTATTTCTTACTATTCTGCAACTCTGCAGAGTACACAGAATAGGCTGCTAAACTGCGGTGACACACACTGAATGGAATAAGTGACTTTAATATTTGAGTTTGAAAACTTAACAGTATTTCTTATAATTCTGGAACTGTACAGAGTACACAGAATAGGCTGTTAAACGGCAGTGAAAGACACTGAATGGAATATGTGACTTTAATATTTGAGTTTGAAAACTTAACAGTATTTCTTATAATTCTGGAACTGTACAGAGTACACAGAATAGGCTGTTAAACGGCGGTGAAAGACACTGAATGGAATATGTGACTTTAATATTTGAGTTTGAAAACTTAACAGTATTTCTTATAATTCTGCAACTCTGCAGAGTACACAGAATAGGCTGTTAAACGGCGGTGAAAGACACTGAATGGAATATGTGACTTTGATATTTGAGTTTGAAAACTTAACACTATTTCTTACTATTCTGCAACTCTGCAGAGTACACAGAATAGGCTGTTAAACGGCGTTGAAACACACTGAATGGAATATGTGACTTTAATATTTGAGTTTGAAAACTTAACAGTATTTCTTCCTATTCTGCAACTCTGCACAGTACACAGAATGTGCTGCTACACTGCGGCGAAGCACACTGAATGGAATATGTGACTTTGATATTTTAGTTTGAAGACTTAACAGTATTTCTTCCTATTCTGCAACTCTGCACAGTACACAGAATGTGCTGCTACACTGCGGCGAAGCACACTGAATGGAATATGTGACTTTGATATTTTAGTTTGAAGACTTAACAGTATTTCTTCCTATTCTGCAACTCTGCACAGTACACAGAATGTGCTGCTACACTGCGGCGAAGCACACTGAATGGAATATGTGACTTTGATATTTTAGTTTGAAGACTTAACAGTATTTCTTCCTATTCTGCAACTCTGCACAGTACACAGAATGTGCTGCTAAACTGCGGCGAAGCACACTGAATGGAATATGTGACTTTGATATTTTAGTTTGAAGACTTAACAGTATTTCTTCCTATTCTGCAACTCTGCACAGTACACAGAATGTGCTGCTAAACTGCGGCGAAGCACACTGAATGGAATATGTGACTTTGATATTTTAGTTTGAAGACTTAACAGTATTTCTTCCTATTCTGCAACTCTGCACAGTACACAGAATGTGCTGCTACACTGCGGCGAAGCACACTGAATGGAATATGTGACTTTGATATTTTAGTTTGAAGACTTAACAGTATTTCTTCCTATTCTGCAACTCTGCACAGTACACAGAATGTGCTGCTACACTGCGGCGAAGCACACTGAATGGAATATGTGACTTTGATATTTTAGTTTGAAGACTTAACAGTATTTCTTCCTATTCTGCAACTCTGCACAGTACACAGAATGTGCTGCTACACTGCGGCGAAGCACACTGAATGGAATATGTGACTTTGATATTTTAGTTTGAAGACTTAACAGTATTTCTTCCTATTCTGCAACTCTGCACAGTACACAGAATGTGCTGCTACACTGCGGCGAAGCACACTGAATGGAATATGTGACTTTGATATTTTAGTTTGAAGACTTAACAGTATTTCTTCCTATTCTGCAACTCTGCACAGTACACAGAATGTGCTGCTACACTGCGGCGAAGCACACTGAATGGAATATGTGACTTTGATATTTTAGTTTGAAGACTTAACAGTATTTCTTCCTATTCTGCAACTCTGCACAGTACACAGAATGTGCTGCTACACTGCGGCGAAGCACACTGAATGGAATATGTGACTTTGATATTTTAGTTTGAAGACTTAACAGTATTTCTTCCTATTCTGCAACTCTGCACAGTACACAGAATGTGCTGCTACACTGCGGCGAAGCACACTGAATGGAATATGTGACTTTGATATTTTAGTTTGAAGACTTAACAGTATTTCTTCCTATTCTGCAACTCTGCACAGTACACAGAATGTGCTGCTACACTGCGGCGAAGCACACTGAATGGAATATGTGACTTTGATATTTTAGTTTGAAGACTTAACAGTATTTCTTCCTATTCTGCAACTCTGCACAGTACACAGAATGTGCTGCTACACTGCGGCGAAGCACACTGAATGGAATATGTGACTTTGATATTTTAGTTTGAAGACTTAACAGTATTTCTTCCTATTCTGCAACTCTGCACAGTACACAGAATGTGCTGCTAAACTGCGGCGAAGCACACTGAATGGAATATGTGACTTTGATATTTTAGTTTGAAGACTTAACAGTATTTCTTCCTATTCTGCAACTCTGCACAGTACTCAGAATGTGCTGCTAAACTGCGGCGACGCACACTGAATGGAATACGTGACTTTGATATTTTAGTTTGAAGACTTAACAGAATGTGCTCTAATCTGCAACTTTGCACACTAAACAGAATGTGCTCTAATCTGCAACTTTGCACACTAAACAGAATGTGCTCTAATCTGCAACTGTGCACACTAAACAGAATGTGCTCTAATCTGCAACTTTGCACACTAAACAGAATATATATATATTTTTTTTTTTTTTTTGTTTTTTTCCCCCCACACCAAATAACCTGCTGCCCCCACACACAGTAGTCCTAAAAAGGACTTTTGGTTCTTTTTTTTTCACAATTTTTGTTTTTTTCCTCCCTACACTGCCTTTCCCTTCCTATCCTCAGCTCTCCCTGGCTCAGACTGAGCCGAACTCGATGGTCAGGTGCTATACAGCACCTGACCACGGGTTCTGGCCAGCCAATCAGTGTAATGCCAGCAGCCAACATGGCTGCTGGCATTACACCGATGTCAGAGCCTCCCTGCACGTTTATTGGCTGCGCAGCAGGCGCAAAACGTGCGGGGAGGAGACCCGAACATGGCGGGCGAGCACATGCGGTACTCGTACGAGTACCGCCATGTGCCGAGCAGAGCGATGCTCGAGCCGATCCGAGCATCGGCCGAGCATGCTCGCTCAACACTAGTGCTAAACACTCCAGTTCTTATGTTATTCTATAGAGCCTATGCACTAAGGTCTCTAAAGCTGGAGAAATCTTATTCCATTGGCTCCATAGAATAACACTGAAATCATCTCTTTATCACACCTTAGTGCATCCCCAGTCTCCTCTGAGCTAACCTGGCTAAACTCGGAGGGCCTTCTCATTGCTCTTTTCAGCATAAGCTAGGAGCCATAGGCCCAAAAAGCATCCACCTTACAGGCAACCACACTTTCAATTATTTTCCTCAAATTCCAGTCCCTGACAGTTAAATGCATAAGATTATACAATTAAAATGAATGTAACTCATATGCAATACAAATAAAGTCATATACATATTGCTTATCATATATTTCTCTGTCGTCCAATACAGGTTACTGGTAACTCTGGGAGGCGATCCATCCCTTTAAGTAGGCAGGAACATTTCTCTAAATGTATGCAGGGGGTGGAGCCTCCCTTCCCTCTTCAGCTGCATCCTAGCAAGCTAGATCCAGAATGATTTGTTCCTGGGTGTGACAACACCAGGTGGAGAACATTTGTCGTTAGTTTTAGCTTCTTTTTTATTTTTCTGTCAGATATGGAATACCACCATTAGACAGGTTACCATGACTCACCATTCCAATGAAGGGATTCTTTGTAAGTAACGATATCTCGGCACTTCTCCAGCGCCTCCATGTCGACAAACATGAATCTCCTGCTGACAGCTTTACACCTGTCAGTAGGAAACAGCGAACTTTAAACGCCTGTATCTCTTAACCATAGCGGTTTGAGAGATACGGTTTTTGCATTTAGTTCAGCTTTTTAAGCTCTTCTAAATGCAAAAAACTTTTTTTGGACATTACTAACACTTTAAGGAACTAATTAGAGAGGCCACAGGGGGTAAGTGTACACTTCTACCCTTGGTGCCGTTTAAGAGTAACCGGTTCTTTCAAACTAAGACACGTTCAACGAACCAGGCGGTTCCATCAGCTCCGCTTACCTCCTCCAAGCCCAAGCAGCAATCGAAGCCTAAGTCTGCTTCCAAGTCCAAGGCTCCCAAGACTGCTTCGGCATGACTCACCGAACCCGGGTCTGTATCCCGCTGTGGGCGGTCGTCTCCGCCTTTTTTGCGGGATTTGGAAGGATTCAATGTCGGATCCATGGGTTTTACAGGTGGTGTCAGAGGGATATAAGATCCCTTTCTTTTCCCCTTTTCACTTTCATCTTTCTCGCTCTCCTCAGGAAGTAGAGAGAAGCATTCTATTCGAAAGTGCTATTCAGGCTCTTCTGGACAAGAATGTCCTGGAGCTGGTGCCTCCTTCAGACAGGGGTTCGGGGTTTTACTCAAACCTCTTTGTGGTGACCAAAAAGGATGGCGGATGCCACCCTATTTTGGATTTGAAAGATCTCAATTCCTTAGTCGTCAAGACTCACTATCGTCAGGAGTCTCTGCGCACAGTGATCGCTGCCATGTCTCCGGGGGAGTTCCTTGCTTCTCTAGACCTTCAGGATGCGTATTTGTGATCCCAATCCAGCTAGAGAGCAGGCGGTACCTGAAGTTTGCCTGCGACAGGGGTCATTTTCAGTTTTCAGCTCTTCCATTTGGTCTGACACTGGCCCTTCAGGTTTTCTAATGGGTTCTGAGGACCTTGATATCCGTCCTCCATCGGGACGGCATCAGAGTGACTCCTTACATGGACGACTTGCTTTTGAAAGCCTCCTCTGAGGACCTTTTTCATCAGCAGGTCCAGACCTGCATTCAAATCCTTACCTATCACGGTTGGATTGTCAACTTGGACAAGTCAGACCTTGTCCCATCCCAGCAACTGATCTTCCTGGGTCTTCTGTTCGATACTCAGAAGTGCATGGTAGCCCATCAAATTGCGCAAAGAGTCTCAACGATTCTATCCCGGGATCGGATCCCAGTTCCGAAGTGGTCTTCTCTGGTGGGTAAGTTCATTTCCATGATAATAGCAGTTCCATTTGCCATGGCACACACCAGGGAACTTCAGAGATTTGTGATACAAACATGCAGGGACCGACCAGATCATCAGAAGCTATTGGTCTTACTTCCTCCTCATGTAGAGTTGAGCTTGGAGTGGTGGCTGGACCTTTCTAATTTCCTAAAGGGGAGATCCTTCCTGATTCCCTACTGGACCAAGGTCACGAAGGATGCCAGCCTCTTGGGCTGGGGAGCTGTTCTGGGTCACTTCAGAGCTCAGGGGAAGTGGTCCATGGAGGACTCCCTTCTCCCTATCAACATCCTGGAACTTCGAGCAATATTTCATGCTCTCCATCATTGGGAGTCTCAACTGGAAGACTGTCCAGTCTGAGTGGAGTCCGACAATGCCACGGCAGTGGCTTACATCAACAGACAAGGTGGAACAAGAAGTCTCGCCGCTTGGTTAGAGGTCAAGGCCATTCTGTCCTGGGCAGAGGTTCATGTTCCTGTCATTTCAGCAGTGCACATACCAGGTGTAGACAATGTCATGGCAGACTTCCTCAGTCGTCACACAGTCGACAGCGGAGAGTGGGAGCTACATACCGAGGTGTTTCAACTCTTAACTCAGAGATGGGGGATGCCCCTAGTGGATCTGATGGCTACGAGACACAACAGGAAGGTTCCAGAGTTTTGCTCTCGGTGGAGATACTCTCTAGCTTTAGCTGCCGATGCAACGTCCATTCCCTGGACATTCTCCCTGGCCTACATTTTTCCTCCTCTTCCAATGTTGATAAGGGTGTTACAGGAATTGAAAGTGGAACGTTGTCCAGTAATTCTGATCGCTCCAAATTAGCCTCATCAGTCCTGGTATCCGGAGCTTCTGGCGGAGCCCTTTCCGTTCCCCTCTCGTCCAGATCTTCTTCTGCAGGGTTACCTGTGGAAGGAAGATGTTCATCAGCTCAATTTGACGGCATGGAGGTTGAATCCTCAATTTTAAGGAAGAAAGGGTTTTCTTCTGATGTGGTGTCTACTAAGCTTAGTGCCCGTAAGCCTGTTTCTTCCAAGATTTATCACCGTGTCTGGTCGACATTTGTGTCTTGGTGTGCTGACAGTGATCTGTCTCATGACTTTGATCTTCCCACTGTCCTGGTTTTTTTGCGGGACGGTGTGGACAAGGGACTCAGTCTAAGTTCTCTTATGGTTCAGACTTTGGCGCTTTCTGTCTTTTTCCAGAAATGCATTGCTATCCTTCCTGATGTCAGGGTTTTCTTCCGGGGCGTTGCTCATGTGCGTCCTGCCTTTCGGAGTCCGGCTCCTCAGTGGGACCTTAATTTGGTATTGGGAGTTCTCCCACATCCTCCCTTTGAGTCTTTGGCTACTATTCCTTTACGTCTCTTGACGTGGAAGATGACCTTTCTTCTGGCGATTGTGTCTGTTCACCGAGTTGCGGAGTTGCAAGCTCTATCCTGTAAACCACCTTATCTGGTGTTTCATAAGGATAAGGTGGTGCTTCTCACCTCTAAGGAATTCTTACCTAAAGTGGTCTCCGAGTTTCACATCAATCAGGAGATTGTGGTGCCCTCTTTCTGCGCTAACCCCTCCTCTGACAAGGAAAGAGATCTCCACTTGTTGGATGTGGTGCGTTGTCTCAAGTTTTATGTCCATCTCACTGACTCTATCAGGAAGTCTGACGCTCTGTTCGTCATTCCTGAGGGTCCTAGGGCAGGAAGACCTGCATCCAAAGTGACTATTGCATCATGGATCAAGTCCACTATTTGTAGGGCCTACAAGTTGAGGAATAAGCATGTTCCCTTTCGGGTCACGACTCATTCCACCAGGTCTATTGGGGCCTCTTGGGCCTATAAGAATCAAGCGTCTGCTGATCAGCTGTGCAGGGTGGCCACTTGGTCCTCTGTGCACACCTTTTCGAAGCACTACCGTGTGGATGTGCTGGCTTCGGCTGATGCCAGCTTTGGGAGGAAGGTCCTGGAGGCAGTCTTGCCTATCTAGTATATTCTTCTCAGGTTCTTAGTGCTTCCCTGCTGTTGAGCCCTGTTGGCTCTAGTTCAGTGTGCTGTGTAACAGTTCCTGGGGTGCTTTTACCCCTGTTTGGTGTCTGTTGACACTTCAGTTTTGTTGGGATCTCTGACCGGTTGGTTCATAGAGGTTCTGGTGACTTTGGGGGCCTTGAGCCTGGTCCTTGCCTTCTTCCCGCCTCTGGGAAACTCAATGGTTGGACATCCCAGAATTATCAGTAACCTGTATTGGACGACAGAGAAAAGAGGATTTTAATATTACCTGTTAAATCCTTTTCTCGTAGTCCATACAGGTTACTGGCCTTCCACCCTGTCAAGAGACCATGCTTGGATCTCCTGTGGCAATACGTGGGAGTCCTTCGGGGCATGCTCACAGCAGTCTTCTTCTCTCCTATTTCTGGTCAGTTATTAGTGTCTCAAATCATTCTGGAGCTAGCTGGCTAGGATGCAGCTGAGGAGGGAAGGGAGGCTCCACCCCCTGCATACATTTAGAGGAATGTTACTGCCTACTTAAAGGGGTGGTTCGCCTCCCAGAGTTACCAGTAACCTGTATGGACTAAGAGAAAATGATTTAACAGGTAGGACTAAAATCCTCTTATCATAGTCCCAATATCTGCTGAAAAAAATAATATAAAAATGAAGATCTGCAAAAATAATGATATCAATAAAAATATAGATAGACCTTCTCTGCTCTGCAGAGAAGATAAGGAAAAGGCCGATGTTTTAAACACTTTCTTTGCATCAGTATATACAAGGGAGCAAAGAATGGTAGAAGAGCCTCCGCAAGTAACAAATAAAACAATACAATTAACAGATATTGGGTTAACTCAAGAAGATGTCATGGGAAGACTGAACAAAATTAAGACCGACAAAGCACCGGGTCCTGATGGTATACATCCAAGGGTTCTTCAGGAACTTAGTGCAGTGTTAGCAAAACCCCTATAAATACTCTTTAAAGATTCTATCACCACAGGCTCAGTGCCACAGGATTGGCGAAGAGCTAACATAGTGCCTCTATTTAAGAGGGGAACTAAAAGAGAACCTGGGAATTATAGACCTGTGAGTTTGACCTCTGTAGGAAATCTGCTAGAAGGGATAATATGGGACTATATTCAGGATTACAACACAAAAAATAAAATTATTAGCACGAATCAACATGGTTTTATGAAGAATAGATCATGCCAAACTAATCTTTTCAGCTTCTATCAGGAAGTAAGCAGCAACCTTGACAATGGCAAGGCAGTAGATGTAGTATATCTAGACTTTGCAAAGGCATTTGATACAGTGCCACACAGAAGGCTGGTGTATAAAATAAGGAAATTGGGGCTAGGAGATAACCTTTGCAATTGGATACAAAACTGGTTGAAGGATAGGGAACAGTGTGTGGTTGTAAATGGAAAATTCTCCAAAACAGTTAAAGTGGAGAGTGGAGTACCTCAGGGTTCAGTATTAGGTCCGCTGCTTTTTAACATATTAATAAATGACATGGAAATAGATATAGAAAGAAATATCAATATTTGTAGATGATACTAAATTATGCAAGGTCATTAATTCAGAACAGGATATTTTCTCTCTACAGAGGGACTTACATACAATGTCAGATTGGTCAAAGAAATGGAAAATGAAGTTTAATGTGGGGAAGTGTAAAGTCATGCATTTGGGAGGAAACAATCCCAAGGTTACTTTTGAACTTACTGGAATCATTTTAGGGGACTCATTGCTAGAGAAAGACCTGGGTATCCTTGTCAACTACAAACTTGGAAACAGTGACCAGTGTCAAACAGCAGTAGCAAAGGCAAACAAAATCCTGTCTTGCATAAAAAGAGGTATTGAAGCAAGAGTGGATAACATTATTTTGCCATTATACAAATCATTGGTAAGACCTCACCTTGAGTATGCAGTGCAATTTCGGGCACCGGTTCTGAAAAAGGATATACTAGAACTAGAGAGGGTACAGCGAAGAGCAACAAAATTAATTAAGGGAATGGAGGACTTGGCATTTGAGGAATGACTAGACAAACTTGGTTTATTTACTGTAGAGAAAAGATGACTAAGAGGAGACCTTATCACACTGTACAAGTATATGAGAGGTCAATACAAGAATCTCTGCGGTGAGCTATTTATTCCAAGGCCTGATCAGGTGAGCAGGGGACACCCCTTGAGATTAGAGGATAGGAGGTTTAAACTTCAGCAGAGTAAAGGGTTTTTTATGATAAGGTCTGTTAAATTGTGGAATTCATTGCCCAAGTAGGTGGTTATGGCAGATACAATGGATACATTTAAGAGAGGATTAGATACATTTCTTTCAAAAGGGAACATACAGAGTTATACTGTTTATCAGTAGGCAGATCAGGAAGGTCTGATAAAGACTAACATAACTGGTAGCAGGAAAGCTATTTAATTCTCAGTTACTGGGGTATAAGGAGAAGGTTGAACTAGATGGACTTGTGTCTTTATTCAACCTAATTTACTATGTTACTATGTTACAAACTGTGAATGCACACGGACATGGTGATGTATCTCCAACTATGTTGCACTTGATCTTGACCTTTCAGATACCACCAGGGTGGATTACGGTTCTCTAGCAGGCAGGTAATGTGTGGAAATATTAATTGTTTGCATCTCCCATCCTTAGCGCTATTCCCATCCTGGAATAGAAGTATCATAGGGTAAGCCCAATGCAGGTGCTGTAGAAAGAAAAAAAAAAAGAAGGCGCTCCTAGTGTAATAACGTTTGGTCATATACAATCCCTCCCTTCTCCACTTTAAGAAATTCACTCACAATGAAGATGTTCAGTGTAACACATATATGTTTACTGAAATATGCGCCAGAGGGTTTCTTTGCAACTGTCCCTTAAACAGTAACACGTCTCCAGGTGTTCCTAGATTTCCTTTGGGTCACTCCTTATACAACCACTCGGTAGTAGTACATATACAAAAAACAGAAAAGAAAAGGGTGCCCAATAGTGCCTAGTATCGTTATTGACACTTATTTCTTACAATGATAATTATAATACAAGAGTGGTGGTTGTGAATGGACTTATGTACAGTCACAACAAATCAGGCATGCAAGGAATTTTAAACCTGTCCCTGCTCAGGTCCTTGAAATAGGGATGGTTCCTCAATCCAATAATCTCAGCATTCAAATTACAAATTCTTGTAAGGATCTCAAAAAAGCTGCTATAGTCTCAAAAAATATATTTAATTAATAAAAATTGGGTCATACCCTTTTAAAATTACCTTAAAACAATATACAGACAAGCAAATTTTACCAGCGTTTCGCAGTTATCAAACTGCTTTCTCAAGAGCTAGCCTAAATTCAAAGACACCAATGAAGGTGCTGGCTTGCCTGGGCTCCCTGATGTACACTTGCGGGCAGGGGAATAAGCCACTTCAAATAGATGTTATCTCCCGTCTATATGCTAACAACAAGACATATTGAGAGTAAGGGTACACCTGTAACATTCCATTAATTCTTTGTCTAATTGCATATTGCTTATATATGTTTTATGTGCATACCAGCAATAAATAAATAAATATATATATATATATATATATATATATATATATATATATATATACCTATTCACATCACCTATTAGACTTTGTGTCTAGATGTTATTGTCACATTGTATTGTTCATTCCATCATTCAGTACTATTACACTTAGTTTTTACTCCCTCTCTCTCTTGTGTTTCTCCCATGCACATCTGTCCTGCCTCCTATAAGCCACTAACTGTTTTCTTTTAGATACTATCACAAAAACTTAGAATGGGCTAAGCAAGATCTACTGAAAGAATATCTTTGAAATATAGCAGGAAGATATAGCAGTGTGTGACTATTGGTTTTCACTTGCTGCTTGTTGATCACTTGTCACATTTCTAAGATTTTGTGCTCATAAACTACCATTTTGCACAGGAGCAGTATGTTTTTGCAAAAGAAGATCTTTTTTTCATTTGCATGAGCAGCTCAGACACATTTCAGAATAAATTACAGTGATTATTGGATTGATCAAGTTCATTATGCACTTGAGGTTAAAGAAAGAATAAAAATAAAATGAAGCATCTGCCAACTCTATGCACAGAAAGCACTTGTTAGGCCAAAACCATGTTCATCGATACCATGAAGCACACACAATCATATAAAACCTTTTCCCAAAGATTTATGTGCCTGTATGCACAAAGAGCAGATGACTGGGGGGAGGGGGAAGTTGATTGTGCAAGCCAATAGAGCTAGATTGAACAAAAGATTAGACAGAAAAAAATGTCAATTACACTCATAAAGCCAGCTCATTCAAACAACACATGAGAGGGGAAAGCAATTTGTATAATGGATTGAACAAAAGATTAGATAGAATAAATATTGATTATGTTCATGGAGCAAGCAGAATGAAACAAGGGATTATACTGGAAAAAATGTCAAATGTGCATGCAAAGTACGCTCAATCAAACAAGAAATTAGAGAAAATAAAAACTTCAGTCAAGTGTGCTATGTGATAGTCTAACAAAACATTAAGGAAAAAATGTGATTGTTCACACAAAACATGCTTGTTTGAACTAAAGATTATTATTGTTGTAAAAGACTGTGCAGATTATAAGGCAAAAATCACTCAGTAACAAGTATGCACATGTTGGAAGGCAACACTGCAGGCTATGAGAACGTCATACTATGAATAAGATGGTCAGTTGTTTCTTGGGGAATGTAAGTCCATGCGGTTCAATGTGGTCAAAAAACTCTTGAGATGTGGCTCAAAGGGTTCCAGAGAGGTAGTGACCCATAAGGTCCCACAGATGCTTAATGAAATTCAGGCCCGGGGAGTGTGTGGGCCATGACAGTGTGTCACAGCCACAGAGGTTGTTCATGGAAATCTGTGGACAGGGACTGTTCTCCTGCAGTAGTGTGCAACAAATATTCTGGAGAAGTGGTCAGATGACAGGTTGTATAATTATGTCTACATACTAGCAAAAGCAGACCATGAGAATGCTTAGAATGTGTACTCAAAGTGTTCGTTTGACATGCATGGTCAGAACTGTGCTGTAATGGCACTGAATGATGTATGCTTCCACATGCTTTCCATTGAGAAGGGGGGACACAATGCCATTCTTCAGTGTTGATGATCCCCACAAGCAAGTCTCTGGGTGAGTGAGTGATTTAGTGTTTTCAAACACGAATAGAACCAATATCATTACACAGTTCCAATATTATGGCCAAACCATTAGCAATGGTACTCATGGACAGTCTGATGATGCTGGAGTCCCCCTTGGTGTTAGTCAGAGTGCAATATTCTTCATATCTTTGTACCCTAGGCGTGTCATGAAGCATGAAGCATACAGCTGAAAATGCTGTGTTAAATATCGTCACAGCTAATATTCAGTCTGCTCAGCTGACAACCTTTATACCCATCTAACCCATTAACCATGTGACCCATCATAGCAGAACTGTAATCATTTACATATCTACACATCCCTTTTGCTTGGTGCGCTATGTCTCCTCCTTTATGTTTTTGCTTTTTCAATATTTTACATAGTTCCCTGTATTTCCTTATCTCTACTTAAAGGGTTAGTAATGTCTTGAATAAATAAAAAGTAATACTGTAGATACTGAAAAAATAAATCCATTGCTGACAGTCTGATCTCTCAAACCTTTATGGTTTGAGAGATATACAGTGATAATGATCCTCCCTCCCCTTTCCCTGACGTCAGCCTCTAGCTGACAGAAGAAGATCCTGGTCCCGGGACCGGCAATCTAAAAAGAAATACTTCACTGGAACGGTCTACAAAGTGTGCTTGCAAACCAGGCACACTTTGTAGACCTTTCCAATTAAGTATTTCTTTTTAGATCGAGCTACTTCGGCTCTGCTGAAGATCCACCTCGAGTTGGCCTACACAAATCTCCTCCTGCTATACAGCTGACATCAGGGAAAGGGGAGGGAGGGGAGAACTTTATCACTGTATATCTCTCAAACCATAAAGGTTTGAGAAATCGGACTGGCAGCAATGGATTTATTTTTTCAATATCTACAATATTACTTTTTATTTATTCAAGACATTACAAACTCTTTAAGAATTGTATTTAGTTTTCACCTAGTTACATTAAAAATTAGAGTTTATCAGTCTGAATGAGATCCATCATAAAGAGAGCTCCACTCATGACTATTTAGAACATTGTCTATCCAGCTACAGACTACAACAGAGTTCAATAGAAAAAAACAGTAAATGGTACATCTGACTGCTGTATGAAGGACACACAGCATAGGTAAGTCCTTATACTAATCACATTAAGAGCATATTTTTCCAAGGATATAATTCCCATTTAATATGGGAACATTGCAGAAACATAAAGAGATATAGGAAAAAAGAATGCATCTTTATTTGGACCTAATTTAAGATGTTTGGTAACAAGATAACTGAACACAAGAAGACTGATGGGTTATCTAGTCTAAATAGTCTTCATATCTCTGCTTTGTTCTCTAAACCAAACTGGCTTTTGCGAGGAAGGAAAATATGCTTTGAAGAGACAGCTTTGTCCCTTGACCACGGTACTGAATGAGACAGAAAAGCAGGTATATAACAATTTATGATCTAGATTCCATTCTACATGAATGAGTCTTCAGCCAGGAAAAGAGTCAAAAAAACGATTATTTTATTATCCTTTCTGCAACTCTGACCATTACATACCACTCTCTACATATCCCATTAAAGAGAATGCAATCTGCACAGAGAGATTAACCCTATGAATGGCAAAGAAATGCAATAAAACACTAAAAAGCATTGAAAACTGCAATACTAGCCATCAAATACAAGCAGAATGGCTTTCCAACTTTGTTCTTGAGACTGATAAGGCCTTTTCTGCCTCCGCAGCTCAGGGCTGTTGAAACAGGAAAATAGAGTGTTTAAAGAGTAGTTAAAATAGACTGCATGGTTCATCTGTTATTCAATTGAAGTCCAGCACAGTGTCAGAGAAGGATTAAAGCCCCATAGGGCCCTAGGCAAGGTATCAATTTGAGGCCCCACATCTTCCGATCTATTGCTTCTGACACAGAGTGCTGCTAGCAGTTACTGGCATTGTGGCCATGAAAGGGGGAGCAACTGAATGATGCTGAATAGTGATGATCGAGCACCCCAATGCTCGGGTGTTCGGGTGCTCTGACCGAGCGCCCCCGGAGGCTCGAGTGCTCGGCCAAGCACCCGAGCCCCATTGAAGTCAATGGGAGGACTCCAGCATTACACCAGGCACCCCCTGCTCTGATGAGGGGAGGGTGCCTGGTCCATAGGAAAAGGGCAGAAAATGATGGAAACACCACAGAAATGGTTCAGGGACAGCATAGGGAGGATGTCTGGATGCATCTTGGACTCCAGCGTCGCTGCTGGGAACGATCTTTCGCCCGTAGTACGCCATTTTTACAGACTGACCGTAAAACACACAAAAAGGAAGATAAAAACGACTTTAGGCGAAAAATTGTTACCAAACAGTATTTGCTGTATATTTACTTGTATATCAACTGCAAATTCTGCAAAAAATTTCATCGATTTTTCTGAACTGGGGCCATGATTAAGAGGGAAACGTGCGCAGAGGCAAATTCTGCAAAAAATGTCCTCGATTTTTCGGAACTGGGGCCATGATTAAGAGGGAAACGTGCGCAGAGGCAAATTCTCCCAAAAATTTCCTTGATTTTTCTGAACTGGGGCCATGATTAAGAGGGAAAAGTGCGCTGAGCCGACCATCTAAAACATTATGGGTGAGGGTCTGCTGCGGAGCTGACCATCCTAAACATTATATGCGAAGGCCCGCTAGTGAGCTGACGCTATAAAACATTATATGAGAGGGCCCGCTAGAGAGCTGACACCAATAAAACATTATATGAGAAGGCCCGCTGGTGAGTTGACCTATATAAAAATTGTCAAACAGCGCCCGCTGGTGAGCTGGCCCTATATAAAAATTATATCACAGGGCCCGCTGGTGAGCTGGCCCTATATAAAAATTATATCCCAGGTTATATGGAAGAGAGTCAACCACATACCCATTTTTTGGGTGGAAGGGGTGAATGGGAATACAGAGTATTCCCATCATTGTAAATAACATATATAAAGTCACTTTATGTTCACCCGGGGCTTTCCTCCAGTGGAGTGGAGAAGTCAGGGGAAATCCAGGCCTTGTTCATTTTTATAAGTGTCAACCTATCAGCATTTTCGGTGGAAAGGCGGATACGCTTATCTGTTATGATGCCACCAGCAGCACTAAATACCCGCTCAGACAGAACGCTGGCGGCAGAGCAGGCCAGCACCTCCAAGGCGTAGAGTGCCAGTTCATACCACGTGTCCAGCTTGGACACCCAGTAGTTGTAAGGCACAGAGGGATCATTGAGGACGCTGACACGGTCTGCTACGTACTCCTTCACCATCTTCCAAAACTTTTCCCTCCTTGTGACACTAGGCTGCGCATCAGGGTGAGGGTGCTGGCGGGGTGTCATGAAGGTGTCCCACGCCTTGGAGAGTGTTGCCCTGCCTTTGTCGGAACTGCTGTGTGCTCCCCTTTTCTCCCCTTCTCGGTTGGCCAAGGTAGCACGTACTCTGCCGCCAGCGTTGTCAGATGGAAAATTTTGGAGCAATTTTTCGACAAGAACCTTCTGGTATTGCACCATTTTGCTTGTCCTCTCCACCGGAGGAATGAGAGATGAGAAATTCTCTTTGTAGCGGGGGTCCAGAAGGGTGAACACCCAGTAATCCGTGTTGTCTAAAATACGTATAACGCGTGGGTCACGGGAAAGGCAGCCTAACATAAAGTCAGCCATGTGTGCCAGAGTACCAACAGGCAAGATTTCGCTGTCCTCACCAGGAGGATGACTCTCAATCTCCTCATCCTCTTCTGCCCACCCACGCTGAAGAGATGGAACTAAAGTTCCATGGCTACCCTCTGTAGCGGAGGCAACCGTGTCTTCCTCCTCCTCCTCCTCCTCCTCCGCCTCCTCCAATTGTCGCTGAGAAGACGAAGTGAGGGTGCTCTGGCTATCACCTTGTCTAAGCTCTTCCTCCCCCATTTCCACCTCTTCCACATGCAAAGCGTCGATTTTAATTGTGAGCAGCGAGCGTTTCAGTAGACACAGAAGTGGGATGGTTACACTGATAATAGCGTTATCGCCGCTCACCATCTGTGTCGATTCCTCAAAATTGCGTAAAACCTCACAGAGGTCTGACATCCATTCCCACTCCTCACTTCTGATTAGAGGAAGTTGAACGGAGAGGCGACGACCGTGTAACAGCTGGTACTCCACTACTGCCCTCTGCTGCTCACAAAGCCGGGCCAACATGTGGAAGGTGGAGTTCCAGCGTGTGCTCACGTCACACAGCAGCCAGTGAGCTGGCAATTGTAAGCGCTGCTGCAGCTTCAACAGGCCGGCTGAAGCTGTTGATGACTTACGGAAATGTGCACACACGCGGCGCACCTTGGTCAAGAGATCATGCACATTGGGGTAGGTTTTTAGAAATCGCTGAACCACTAAATTAAATACATGCGCTAGGCATGGTACGTGTGTGAGCTTGCCGAGCTCCAAAGCCGCCACCAAGTTACGCCCATTATCACACACAACCATGCCTGGTTGCAGGTTGAGTGGCGAGAGCCATTGCTCGGTCTGGTGACTAATCCCCTGCAACAGCTCTGAGGCCGTGTGCTGTTTGTCCCCAAGGCAGATCAGCTTCAGCACGGCCTGTTGACGCTTCCCCACTGCAGTGCTACACTGCTTCCAGCTACCGGCTGATGGGTGAGTGGCGCTGCGTGCAGAGAATTCGGAGGTGGAAACGGAGGAGGAGGAGCCAATAACGTAGGTGCTGGCGGAAACCCTGATGGAGGTAGGGCCCGCAATCCTCGGCGTGGGTAGCACCTGTGCCATCCCAGGGTCCGAGTCGCTCCCAGCCTCCACGACATTCACCCAGTGTGCCGTCAGGGAAATGTAGCGTCCCTGGCCACAAGCACGTGTCCATGTGTCAGTCGTTAAGTGGACCTTCCCAGTAACTGCGTTGGTCAGGGCACGGGTGATGTTACGGGACACATGGTGGTGTAAGGCGGGGACGGCACACCGGGAAAAGTAGTGGCGGCTGGGGACTGCGTACCGAGGGACAGCTGCTGCCATCAAGCTGCGGAAGGACTCAGTCTCCACAAGCCTAAATGTCAGCATTTCGATGGCCAGTAATTTGGAAAGGTGTAAGGTTAGTGCTATGGCCTGTGGGTGGGTGGCTGGGTATTTTCGCTTGCGCTCAAATGCCTGGGGTAACGACATTTGGACGCTGCGCTGGGACAGGGAAGTGGATGTGGTCGCTGATGGTGCTTCAGATGGTACAGGTG